>CM049802.1:11772761-11960407 GCA_027422405.1 Ptychobarbus kaznakovi | reverse complement strand
TGAAAAATGTTAATTTTCAACAGTTTTTTGTTGTTGTTAAGATGACTGAAAGGAGGAAAAACCAAAGCGAAGAATGGACTTACTTCACTCTGTAATCTATTTACTTTATAACAGTAAATAAATATCGGTTCTGTATATCGGTTATCGGGTACATGAACTTACAAATTATCGGTATCGGTTATAAAAAAATCAATATCGGTCGATCACTACCTACGATGGTATGAGGGTGAGTAAATCATAGGGTAATTTTCATTTTTGGAGGAGCCATCTCTTAAAATTTTTAATACACGATTGTGAGGAATAGACTTGCAGTCTTTACAATGGTCCTAGGTCAGGGTTCCTCAAATCTTTCCCTGGAGGTCCAATCTGCTGCAGAGTTTAGCTCCAACCCTGATCTCAAACTCACCTAGCTGTGATTTTCTAATGATCTTGAAGACTCTGATCAGCATGCTCAGGTGTGTTTGATTAGGATTAGAGCTAAACTCTGCAGGAGTGGGCCAGATTTGAGGATACCTGTCCTATATAATGTAATTTTCACAATTTGCAACTTTCAAAACTGTTCTATGGTGTTTTTGTCTTCTAAAAGTTTTTTTTTCAGAAAGACATCTCATCACCTGAACAATCAGTATGTTGTTAAACAACAGTACAATCTATTGACCACACTGTACTTCTATCCCTCAAACATTAAATACAGTGCTACCCTCACTAAGATCTATTAAAGCCATACACATTTGAAAGTATGAATAAATGATCACAGAATTGTCATTTTTGGGTGAATTATCCCTTTATTTCTACTAGATTTCACCAAGTTATGTTTCACCAGGTTATGACCTCACAGTGCATTCCTTGTTTTGCAACATTCATCATCCCTTAAAGATCAATAGGTCAGAGATCAATCCGGCATGAAGATATACTTATCATACATTTTTCTTGTCCGATTATTCAAGAACAAAAAAGTTTCTCATAGTGTCTCACACGTGACCTTAACTCAGCCATGTACAGACCTGCCACTATTTTTGAAGAATTGAGTAAGCTGGGAGCACTGAGACTAATCTGAGTCATTGAGATGTGCATTGATGCATGATCTCAACAATAATATCTATGCATGCAGTTATGGGACTGGATCCAGCTTTATATGACATGCAGTTCAGGTAATGGAGAGCGTGGAGAGGATCGTAGGGAAAACAGCACTTCTCTGCATTACTGTCATAGCGAGAGCACATGTGTTTACGGTACAACAGTGGACCTAAGAGATCGTTTAAGCCACTTGTCATGGCATTCATTCATCATTCTAATGGATAGAACTGGAGACGAGTACACAATTCAAGCAGAATGTTCTATATTTACTTTTCTCTTGCACCTTCACAGATTCCAAGACATGCATTTAGAAAATCTCATTCTTCTTTCATCATGTTTCTTCTGGACTGTATTTGAAAACAAACACTTGTTTTCAGAAGTTCTTGTTTCCTGAACACACGCACACACTAACTTTTCTGTCCCTTTAAACAGAACACTTAACCTTCATTATGTAATACTTTTTCCCTCATTGACATGGTTAGTAACTGCTAATGTGAGAGGTAACTTGATCTATAATATGTATGTTTAACTCTGACATGATTGTAAAAAATTAATAAATAAAGATTTTGTTTATGAAAACAGGTGTAACATATGTAAGTAATTGTTTTATTTGCAATACTTTAATGCTCTTCTGTATACATTTTTAGCTGGTGAGAGTAAAAATAATTCCGTTAAACATTGACTGTCAACAAGCGCATCTCGTAATCAATTGAGTTAAACTGTTTTTGTAAGAAATAAAGCTGTGGCAGTTATCAGCTGAACTGTATATGTAACTATATAACCATATATTCATATAACTAAACCGTAAGAATAGTGTAGACTCATAGAAATTTCAAAAGAACAGCATTTATTATTATTATTAGAAATTGTTGTAATGCAGTCTTTGCTGTCAATTTTAATCAGTTTAATGCATCGTTACTGAATAAGTGATTTATTATTTTTTAAACTAACTTTTTAATTTACAAGCACAAAATGTATAAAGTATTACATTTGTGCGAAATTCAAATTTATAGATTGCTCTTCAGTGTATGTGTAAGATAAATTATAATAATTATAAAGATTAATGCAATCAAATCTAATGTTTTTCATGTAATGAAATCAAATTAACAACAAAATCTTGCAGAGGGTCTGGATGATCAAAACACTGAAGTACAGAACAAGTATTTCAGCTCTCTAAGCCACGCTTTTTTTTAAAAGAAACTGTGATTTTCTTTGCATTAGAAAACTAAATCTAGAACCAAGTAGGCTAGTTTGTAAAACATTATGTGGGCTAAAATGTTCAAGAATCAGACAAATTAAACGGCACTTGCCTTCATACATCCAACAATCAGGTTCATGGGACCAGACTTAAAGAAAAGTGAAGTTACGAGGAAATCCCAGTTTTGAAACACCATTTGTTTGCAGACGAGATCGTAAATAAATATAATGTAAATAAATCCATACTTATCCAAATACATTTCGAGAGGACACACGGACATGGCGAGGGAGAGCCGATCCACTGGAGGGCGATACACTTTAAATCTGGATTGAAAGCCTCGATCTCCTGTGACGTAATCCTCTCCGTTTCAGTATGGCACGTATCTAGAGGTCTCTGTAAATAAAGACATTTTTATATATATACGGTGTATTCAGAACTAACAGTCGTGTTTATATGTAGTGATAGACGATTGCTGGCCGTTAAGTGTTTCAGAGATCCTGTCGTGGGAACGTCCTCGGGTGATGTGATTTGGGGTGAGTAACGTTACTGCGTGTTCCTGCTGATGTGGACCTTGTTTAGTTGGAGCTTATCACTTTCTCTGTTTACGAAACTCGTGAGCTCATCAGCGGGAATACTTCTGTATTTATGTGTGTATCCATAATCGACGGTGGGCGAAGTCAAGTCATTTGTTAGGCGGCGGGAGTTGTTGTTTCTTCGTTTTTATATCAAACACTAACGGTGTTTTTCAGTTGTAAGTCTGTTCTCAAAACCCAGTGAGATGTAAACCGTAAACACCGCTTTGATTTAATAATTTAATCAAATAGGTATACTTAAATTACGTTTGATTGTAAGTAGCTTTAACGTAACTGTTAGTTTGATACTTTTTGTCAGTAACTTCATTGTTACGTTAGTTTAATCGCTTTTCATTATGTGTAACGTTAGAATGTTAAAATACGGAGTTTCTTCCTCTGGGGTTTTAGCTTCTCTGCTAAACTAGTTTCCACTATAGTAGAAAAGTGATACATTTTGTATTACTCTGTTCTCTTTAACATTTATTTGTTTTTGATTCATCGCGTAAATAGCCTAGCCCTAGACAATGAGATTGTCCATCTAGATCAGAAATTGCCTTCAAATAGCCTGTCAGGCTGATGATACACAGGGCAGCTTTTTGAGCCATGTTGCTTGGGCACTTTCCCATTGAGAATGGGTAACAAATTGCTACCTGGATAATTTAGGTGGGCCCTGTGTCTGGTTGCCCGTTGACAGTAACATTGCCCAAAGTTGCCCGGTAGCATTGCTCAAAACGTTGTCCCGTGTATCATCAGCCTCACTGTGTGAGTTTAGTGTTTATATGACGTTCTTTGGGTGTATTCATTTTATTTTTCATGTGTCTTTTTAGGTACTTTGGATGTTGTACTGCTGAAATGAGAAATTAAACTTTACTATGAAGCGGCAGTAAACGTCAGTTGTGTTACTATATAAACGCATGTGCACCAGAGCGATGGAGAGTGACTGTAGGATCCCTATGGCATGTCTGAGACCCCGGATCCTGGCCCTGCATGCTTTATTCTGGGGCTTAGTGTCTCTCAGGTGAGAAAATGACCCTTGCCATAAGTGATTTTCTTCTAATGCAGAGTAATGCGAAACTAAGCTTTGATCATGCTCATTCATTCCATGTTTAAACTTTTTTTCTAGAGTGTTTGGAGCAGCTCTTCTTAGCGATGAGAAGGCAGCAGGTACTTATACAAATCAGGATTTCATTAAAGACTGTTCTCTAAAGTGTACTAGGTTCATATACTTGTAACAGTCCATATGTTTTTATTTTGTAGTTGCAGTGACTAAGGCAGTGACGGCGCCATGTTGGCAGCTGGAGGAGTTTATGGTGGCTAAAGAGTGCAGTGCATGCGAAGGTTTGCAATCGGTGAGTCCAGGGTATATACACACACAATTTTTCAAAAGTTTTGTTTTAAAGTTTGTAATAAAAAAAGATATTGTATAGTAATCGAGGTCACATTGATTTATTTACAATATTACAATTTAAAATAGCTGTTTTCTATTTTAATATATTTTAAAGTGTCATTTATTGCTGTGATGGCAAAGCTGAATTTTCAGCAGCCATTACTCCAGTTTTCAGTGTCACATGATCCTTTAGAAATCATTCTAATGATTTCTGATCTGGGGTTCAAGAAACATTTCTAACTATTATTAGTGTTGAGAAAAGTTGTGCTGCTTAAGTACAGCATTTATTTAAAATATAAATATTTTGTAACATCCTAGAACTCTTCAATTTATAAATTGTGTACACATACACGCACACACACACACACACACACACACTCACACACACACACACCACACACACACACACACACACACACACAATACATATATATATATATACATACATACATACATACATACATGCATGCATACATTCATTTAGTGCTGTCAAGCGATTAATCGCATCCAAAATAATAAATGTTATTTACATAATTTATGTATTAAATGTATGTACTATGTATATTATGTATATATAAACACACATGCATGTGTATACATTTCAGATAAAAAGTGTTTAGAAATTAAATCTATTTATAATATAAATTATATGAATGTAAATATTCTTAAATATTTAGTGTATGTGTGTGTATTTTTATATATACATAAATATAAACAGAACACACACATATATTATGCAAACATAAACTTTTATTTTGTATCATCACTTATAGATAGATAGATAGATAGTGAATTGGTGGGTTTTTGTTAAATGTGAGCCAAAATCATCACAATTAAAAGTTTTTTTTTTCACAATTTAAAAAAAAAACCTGATTCTCAAATTATCCAGAATCGTGCTGCTCTAGATTACATGCAGTTTATTAGCCTGCATATAATTCATTAAAAAAGAAGTTTAATTTCATAAAGTATAAGTTGATTTAAAAATGCATCTACATTTTTTGCATTTTGTGTTTTTCCAGTTGAATAAAATACTATTTTCCCTATACATTTCATTGAGGATTTTTTTAAGTCTAAAAATCTTGTTCTCATGAACCCAGTCTCGTCTTGTGGGAAAAGTGTCTCGTCACACCCCTAGTATGTACGGATAAGGTATACAAATATTGTGCTCGATAGCTTATGAATTGTGATTGTTCCAGCGGTAGAGCTTTTGCGAATTAATATAAAAGTTTCCTCTGCTTACCTTGTAAACCCACTGTCATTTTTACAGAAAACTATACAAGCCTGCAGCCAAACAGGATTTGTAGAAAAGATCAACTGCACTAAATCTAACAGAGATGAATACAAGAGGTGAGTGTCTCTCCACCAAATATATGTATCCTGTTTTGTTTGGATAACATTAGCCGGTTCTCCAACCATATACATTATGCAAATTTTGCATATTGAGTCATTTTGTTTTGCCTGCATGTTCTAAACCCACAGGTAATTTATTACATTTAATAAAAGAGTCACCGTAGCTTTCCCAGTAGCTACAACTTAAATGTCTGTTTTGTGCTACTTTGCCCAAAAGTGATTCTCTGTGGTGGAGACACTGCTTCATTTTCGCAACGTTCCCCTTTTTTCCATGCAAATCAAGTTCACAGTTTGGAAGGAAAAATAGCAAATGTTTATCTGGTTTACAATATTATTAATCCAGCCAGCTAAAAAATTATACTAATTTACTTCACTCTTTCTCTTTGTTTTCCATTCAGCTGTCGCTCCACCAAAATGGAGGAGCATCTCTTTTGGAAATTTGAGGGTGCAATGCTGGCTCTCACTGTTGTCTTTGCAATACTGGTGGTCGCTAGACAACGCTCACTTGACCGCCAAGCCTCAGACAAGGTTCGGCGACAGATAGAGTCTATTTAGTAAACTGGACTGTACTAAAAGTCAATGGGCCTGTGGCCTGGTGTTATAACTCTCAGCAAAGGGCATAACCCCACAGTTCATGGAGGCGTCCAGGCTTTATCACTGGTTTCATCTTACTGGACACATAAAGACAAAGCTCTGAGCGGGCACAATGTGCTCTTACTCCCCAGACTGACATTACTAGTGGATGCTGCTTCTGTGCAGGACTTAATTAATTAGATGTGAATCTCAAGATCATCCCATCAAACATTATGCAAGACAGGAGTCTAGTCCCTATTTTGTAACAGAAGATGTACAGATCCCTGTACACCTGTTCTTTCAAATGCTGTGAAGGTGTGTGTTGAACCAAATATGGGTGTGTGTTGCATGTTTTCAATAATCCAAAAGCACATCAAGTTTTCCTTCATTCATTTTGGAACACGCTACCATTCATGAAATCACAGATGTCTTTTTCCTGACTTTCTCCAAACTAACACACTCGTCCATCCATTAACATCGACATGTTTCTTCCAGGAACACTAACAGTAATTTAATTAATCTTTTATGTGCAGTTGCTGTTTGTTAAATCCTTATTTTCAGTATATACTTTTATAATGTTTTTGACACGTTCTTTAGAGACTTGTAGATGCTCTTTGTAAAGGTATTTTTTTTTTTCATTTATGGCGTTTACTTTCAGTCTTTGCCCCCCTGAGTAAAAATAAATATTTTATATAAAATTGTGACCAAACGTCTTGGTTCATAATGTCAGTCTCAAAAATACCAGCTCTGTACTCATATATGACTGATATATGTAAGACTGCATTGTAGTGTATGTTAAAGCTGCTTGACATGAAATGAAGAGGATGAGCTGTATTGAAATCAACCCACCTTTTTATATTATTATAATTTTGTTTCTTTATTTTGCAAGCATTTCACAGCAAAATTCAATATTGGATCTGCATCTTGTTTATTGGAGGTGATATTTTGTGCCGTCATCTTCAGAAAGACTTTACTCTCCTGGTTTTGGGTACAGTGGTACATTTCTAACTTTTCCCCACAAGTTTATTTACATTATGATTGGTTTGACAGAATAATGCCTTTTTATTGAGGCTGATTGGTGTTTTTTTTTTACTCAAAGTTTAAAAGAAAGCCATGTGAATTTGATTGAACTTTTTCCCATAACTGATTTTTAAATGTGCATCTACTTAAAATGTAAAAGGTGTATTTTTTTTATGAAAGATGAATGACATTTTCTGTCCTCTGTTGATGATGAACTGAGGAATAAATGGGAAAAGGAATGGTCTGCTTTATTTTGTCTGGTGTCGCATGATTCTGTCATGATGGAAAATGATGTATCGTGTGATGAAAGTAAAAAAAACAAAAAAGGTTACAAACTCCATAAAAAGAAATGAGTGCACTTTGATCCTTTTGGACAGGAGCAGATGTGGCCATGCTGAGAATGTGTCATCGCAGAACAGAACTTTGCTGTGTTACACTGTGGAGAGGAACAAAAAGACAAACGCTAAGAAAGATTTCTAAACTGCACACGTTTTTGCTCAAGTGTACACACTAACTTGAACCCAGAGTTTCCTACCGTGTGTTTTAAAAACCTGAGGGACTTGGAATGTTATAATTCCCATTAAAATAATGACCATTAAAATGTGTCTCAAGTAACAAGTAAGGAAATATTCGCCTGCCTCTCAGAAAGTTGGTTACTTAAAGAATTTGCGGTCTACGTCTTCAACTGCCAAAAAAAAAAAGTCTGGGTATTTTTACTACAAGCCATTGTTTTATTTTATTTTAATTTGTTTTTCGTCTTAAAGGGATAGTTGACATAAAAATTGAAATATTTATTCACACTCAAGTTGTTCCATACGTGTTTGATTTAATTTCTTCTGTTGAAAACAAAAGCTGATATTTTAAACAATGTTTCTAACTCAACAGGTAGCCATTGACATCCATAGGATTTATTTTCCATACTATGGAAGTCGATGGCTACCAGCAATGTTTGTGTATACAAACATCCTTCAGAGTATCTTTTTTTCTTCTGTTGAGCAGAACAAATAAACTCATACATGCAGGGTTTAAATTGGGGCCGGGGCTGAGTTTCATTGAAAAGTATCATTTCCACCATAATTTCTTGTTTGTATATTCATTTTTTTTAAGAATCTCATTATTTAATGTAGTTGTATTTTTCAGTGTCAATTATTTAATTTGATAACGTATAGATAACAATCACATTATTATAATTGAATGTTTAGATCAAATGTAAGAATTTGAAATGAAAGTTAATGAGATTAGTGTGAAAATGCCCTCTATAAAGAAATAAAATGCCCTTGGATAAAATATGAAAAACATGCAGATTTATAGGCTATGCCAGCTGATTGAAAACTGATGCGAATATTGCATTAGAATAAGTCATATTTGCAAAAAAAATATAAAAACACATGCACACACATAATACATCTAGGCTATATATTTCCATTGTCCTCCTCTCTTGAAAGTCGCTTTGGATAAAAGTGTCTGCAAAATTACTAAATATAAATGTGTATGTGTGTATATATATACTTTTTACTTTACTTTTTAGTCATTTCGCAGACGCTTTTATCCAAAGCGACTTACAAATAAGAAAAAGTAACTAAAACTATAAGTTAAAACTCAAAAATACTATATACACATTTAAGAAAATGGAGAAATTAAATAAAATTACAAATGCATACAAAAACATTTCAAAACTAAACATTTAAATGAAAACAAAAAAATAAAGCTAAAAACATTTCAAAATATTAAAACAACAAAAGGTATGAGTATAAAAATTATTCTAACATGACACTAAGCCAAACACCCATATTATGTTATTTCATTTCCATGTAGTATGTTGAAGTAACATTAATAAAATAAATATAATTTATTAAAACTAAAGAAAATACCTATAAAGACATTTCATAACATAATTTATCTAAAATTAAAATAGATAACAAATCAAACGGCAGTAATTTATCAGTAAACCCTTTAAAAAAGAACACTGCCAGACACACGTGCTAACAAACATTAGTTTAACTTACTTACACATAGTAAGAATTGGTTATAAAAACTAAAACAGAAGTCAAACAAGCAGAAAACAAAATAATAAAAAACATACAAATTAAAGAAGAGTAAATAAAAAGCGATACTTATATCCTTTGCCAAGTACCACTCGTGTCCCTGCCCGGTGGAGTCGCACGGTAGAGTCCATGGTCTTTACACTCTTCGGCTTCTCACGAAGAGGGATTCACGCCCTTATATATATATGCTCGACACCATAGTGCATGAGTTGTGTTACTTTCATGCAGAACGTACTCGACAGTTGTGTTTGTCACAGTATACAGACGTATAATAAACAAAAGGGAAGTACCAGAATGGTTATCCTCCTCCTTTTCAGACGTCTGCATACGCCTGGAAGACGGTTGAACTTTCTCTTCAAAATGGGTACGACCTGTCTTTGAAGATTTTCTTTATATTCTGTCACAGCTCTTGTCTGAAATAAACAGTAAGTTTTCCGATTATTCAACGACCTGCGGTCCAAATAACCAGCGCGCGGTATTTGCACTCACCGCTTCCGTCGCGTCGTCTGTGAACGGTCCGGTCGGTTCGTAGTCTCGCGGTCTTGAATCCACGCCGCTGATTTGACAATAAATGTATACAGCACAGTAAAGCGCAACGAGAAGTATAGATAAATTTGACATTATAGTCGCGTAGGAGTGCTTCTAGTCGCGAGGGTCCCGGCACGAGTTTTCACGCAAAGTCTTGTGGGACTTAAAAGGACTTACCTGCTTCTACGTCACACAATGATCACCCCTGCTAAAAGAGAGCGGGTGATGAGATTTTCGAGGATTTATCACGGCCATTATATGTAGATCTCACTTCCCTCTGAGACATTTTCTTCTAATTCATATCATAGTGATTGGTGACTACATCATTTCCTGTAGACAGATCTCACAGCAGCCTAATCCTATTTGTTTCAAAGAGGATTTAAGAAACAGAATGAGTCTATCTAGGACCAGGCTTTTCAACCATGGCTCTGCTTACATTATAGGCTAACTATTCTCAATTATTGTTACTGTAACGTGTTTCTGAGAAAACGTAGCCTATAGCTTTGTATGAAAATATATAAAGTAGGCTATGAATAATTTGTATACGTTTCAGCAGGGTTTTCAAGCAACGTTTCAGTAACCACAAAAGTTATCTTACAAGTTTGCCTGAACAGACGCTCACTAATTCTTGTTTGCCTGAGAAGATTAAGGTAACCATAGCAACTGCACGATCTCTAGTGATTTCCGATGAGTATCAGACTGTCACTGCATTAGATAGCCTGTCACAGATATAACGTTAATTACAAACCGATGACGCAAAAGATGACCGCTCAGAAGACTTCAAGAAGAACCTCAGATTGCGCACCGAGAATCGCTGACATTATTTCCATAAAACTGTTAAATCTCAGACTTTTTTATTATAAGATTCACTACAAACCAGTGATTAATGATTATTCAAATCGAGATTTTAGCTGTCGATCATAACACTTGTTAATCATCATTGATCGCACCCATACCTGTAATGACTCACTTCAGACCTTGTTCTGAGTTTTTACGGTTTTTATTAAACGGTAACATTATACACTTACAGAGAATGAATACATACTTTCATTTAGAGTAGACAATGTTCAGAAGGAAAATTACCCTTAAGGGCGTTTTAATAACTTAAAATACACAAACACATTTAGACAAGGTTACGAACAAAACAACACTATCAATACATCACCCATGTAATTTCACGCGTTAAATAGATGAGGTGTCCCAAGCATTGCTGTCGGGAGTTTCTTAGCACTGTGCCTGAGAGAGAAGCTCCATCAGTAGCAGCGCAAGAAGAAGGTATTGCAGGCTGTTCCTCGCATGCAGTCACACAGTCTCCCGATGCGCGGTCCGTGCTTCATGGCGCAGCGCTCCCCCACATCACACTGAGAAACACGGTGCATCGCATTAGACACTTATATAGTCAACCTCTTTTACTGGAAGAGAACATTACAAATAAATGAGTTTACCCTTGGAATGACGCTTGCTTTTTTCTCCACAGATATCCGATTGTCCTGATCTCCATCCAAAAGTTCATCAAGCGCCTCAGCCTAAAAATAAACGGCGAGAAAGCATTAATTTCGAAGACCGATAGATTAGAAATGAGAATTTAAAGATTTTTTTTTTTGCTATATTAAGCAAGCAAGTGAAACCTATTTTTAACAGCTCTTTCTACTTTGAAAATCGAAGTTACAGCGAATTTCATGCTTTCAAAGTGATGAACACAGTTTCACTTGACATTTCTGAACCCATTATTTATTATGGAGAAATCAATCCTGATTTGTTTGACGCTGCGTACTGTTTTTCAGATGTAGCGGAAACTTTTTTTGCATCAACAGGTTGAAAATGCACTTGTTGAGTTATGCCATATGACACTCGTTCATTCTCTTACCAGGTCTCGTTTGATGAACTGTTCCTCTTGCGCGCTCAGTCGGTTGTCCAGTGACATCTGACCCCTGCAGACGCAGAGCAGCGAGAGGAAAACGCTCAGGTAAACCGCCGCGCGGACGCTGTCCATGGTGCTGAATGCGTTGGCGTCGGTAAGGTAAAACTGAGAATTTAAAATACAAAATCGTTTCCTATTTTCTCTTTTAGCGATAACAGCGTTGAAAGTTTTCTCGGCGCTTGAGCTCTTGTTGCCT
Organism: Ptychobarbus kaznakovi; assembly: GCA_027422405.1. Classification (NCBI taxonomy): domain Eukaryota; kingdom Metazoa; phylum Chordata; class Actinopteri; order Cypriniformes; family Cyprinidae; genus Ptychobarbus; species Ptychobarbus kaznakovi. The sequence goes on along the minus strand of CM049802.1, from coordinate 11,948,540 downwards.
CTTTCTATTGCTTCGCTGGGTTGCTGGGTTCTCTATTTATACGATGTTCCTTCTACCTGATGTATTCACATAACGTCACTGCATCCGTATTCAGTAGGCTGTTTTTTAAAGAACCAGCTGGGGGTCGTTTTGAATCAGAGATGATACCGCTTTGACATCCGTGCATCCGCTAAGAGAATTTGTTAAATGTATTTATTGGCATGCGATTGTTTGAAATGACTGTGGTTGCATGTAATGTTGCATTTAATCCCCTTTACTTAATGAAAAGAACACTGTTTCATTTAAGTAAACGATCTTAAAAATAAAGGTTCCAAGGGTCTTTATTTAGGGATGAAAGGTTTCTTAATTCTTCATTTATCTAAATGCCAATTAAGACTCTTTTAAAGATTATTTTCAAGAGTGTAAATTTAATTTTGGTAAATTGAGCAACCTTGTGACATTAAGATGACCAAAAGGGTCTCAAATTACCTGTAAGATCATAAAGTACATATGTATTTTCTCTCAGTATATTCTTTTCTCTCTTTGAAACTGCATAACTCCATAAGCGTGTCATGTATTTAAAAGTCAGTCTTTATATTTTCTCTGTTCGTTGTTGTATCAAAAGTTCTGTGAGCCTTTGGCAGCAGTGAGCATAATAGTTAGAGTCGACAACAGTAAATGCTTGCTGTAAAAACGAACATCAATGAAAGGTTTCATGAATCACCTCTGTGAGTGGGCAGTCAAGTCCACTGATGTCTGGAAGGTTACACACCTCTAATTGGCAGTTCACCAATATATTCACCATATAATTATTAGTCCTTGCCCATATATATTCACACATAGAATATTATCTATGTCCAGGTGTCACATTAGTTTGTGACCTATATTTCACAGTGCAGATGAAGGAAGGAGTCATTATGTTTTATTCTGCTGTACGTCTATGGCCTAAATATCATCTGTGTCAGAGAAGTCACATTGTCACAGCCTCCTCCGTCACCACAGTCATCAACCACCACTTACACCCGATCTCACTCACCTGTGTTCTAATCACCTGCACCAGCCGATCCCCAATCAAGTCACCTTTATTAGCATGCTGCATCCAGTCTATCACTGTCTGGTCTACCATTCACTACCCCGAACTGTACATGGCTCCCTTGTACTACTAAACCTGTTTATACTTCCCTTCCAGTTTCCTGACGGTGTTGGTTGGCTCCCTTTTTTTTTTTTATTCTCCAGCAAGTCTCTTTTTTTTTTTTCCACGTTATATGTAATTGTCTCATCCTCAACACCACCAAGGCACTCTGTTGGTGATGTGACAGTGTTTGATTTGATTTGATGATTACTATCCTCTCCCTTACTCGCAAAGAAATAGACTGTCAGTAATCAGCAAGGCATTCTAAGGACTGGTGTCAGTATTTTCACTCACCTGACATTGCTCTCCACAATTACCCATCTCCTGTTGTTCAATAAACTTGCTTGCTATTCATTATTTGTGTCTGGTCTGTTTGTGACAAGCTGTCAATGCTCTTCAGAATAAAAAATTATACATTTTCATCCAACACTGACCTTCTGACCTTTTTATGCCCATGTTTATTTGAACCGTGTGAAATGTTGTTTGACAATTATTTGTATTTATTTTTGGATGCGGTATGTATTTTTGCATTGTGAACGGACAGAATATTTCTACAAAAAGTGCTGTGATGAAATGACAGGACAGTTACTATCCAACATCACAAGCTTAGATATTTAAATGTGATGTCAAAAGAAACATCTTACAGAATACATCTCCCATAATATAGTTTCTCTGAATCTCTTAAATTGTGTAATTCTTTTATTGAAAGTTGTCTTGTCTTTTGTCAGTTTATTATTTTAAATATTTTAAAATAATGACCTGACAAACATGACCTGAAGGATCAATCTTAGTTAATAATTACATTGAAACAGAAATAGTGCAAAAAGTATAGGTCATTTTTAATCTCACAGTTCATTTCTAAGTATTCTATGAATTCCCTTAATTCTTACTCATTATTTCACTCTGGTTTTTTTCCCATAACGTCCTGAGCAGACCATGACAGGATGAAGACAGCTTCTCGACAATGTCGTACATTCTGATTAGGTGCGGTCAGATGTCTGACATTTTCACCACCTCAGTGTGTCTCATTTCTCTCCTCTGGGGGAGTCACTCATCTTCTCAGCAGCTTGTAATTAAAGCTCTGCTCTTCTCATTCCAAAGCTCACATTCTTGTGAATATGGAAGAGTGGGAGCCATTAAAGTGAAGGTACAAATGTATTTATGTAAGTGTGAACATAAAAGTGGTTCATTCATATCAGATCTTCGATACAAAAAACACTAGTCTATAGGGAATTCATCTTCACTTAATCAAGAGTTCAGTTCTGTCACCTTAAAGAAAATTTGAAGAAAATGTGTTTACCCTCAGACCAGATGAGTTTGAGTTTTTCTTCATCAGAACAATTTTAGATAAAAATAGCATTACATAATTTGCTCACCAATGGATCCTCTGCAGTGAATGGGTTCCGTCAGAATAAGAGTCCAAACCGCTGATAAAAACACAATAATCCAATAGTAATCCACATCACTCCACTTATATTGTAAAGTGAAAAGCTGTTTGTAAGAAACAAACCCCTTATTAAGGTGGTTTTTAACATAATATTGCTTTCTCCAGTGAAAAAGTCATCTTGTCAGAATCAGGGGATTGCTTAATTGATTACTCGTGTATTTTCACTCGTGTGATTATTTCATAAGTGTTTTGACTCTCATTCTAACAGCTCTACAAAGGATCCATTGGTGAGCAAGTGCTGTAAAGATAAATTACTCCAAATCTGCTTTGATGAAGAAACAAACTCCTCTACATCTTGGATGTTCTTAGGGTGAGGCAATTTTAAGCAAATGTTCAATTTTGGGTGACTTAGTCTTTTAACAGAGCTAAGACTGCATGCTGATAACTGATATTTACTTTAATTACTTCTGATAATTTACATATCTAAAACTGGGAGGTCCTTCACTGAGAGATGTATGTGTACGTGTGTGCGTGTGCGTGAGAGAGAGAATGCATGCTAATGTGTGTGCGCTGATTGTTTGCTCCTTGCATTATTCAGCAGCGCTGGATCTGCCATAGATCCACATCTCTGGATTGTCAGACCATTATTCAGCCCTTCACCGGGTTAGCACAGTAACCTTGTGGAGCACACAGAGGAGCCAGGTTTATGCAAAATGTATGACCTGATGCATCTGGAATCAAATGGTTCCATGAAGGCGCATGAGCTCCAACGTCACAAATCATTCCATGAATGTGAATGCCACTGTCGTATACAAACATTTGCATCTCTGTGCGTCCCAAATTTGCCATTCAGATACAACAATAGATAGTGCCAAGGGTCATAAATGCTCCTTCTAGCGTTTGTGTGTGGATTTTGTGTCAACAAGAGCTTATTTCCTGGATACAAAATCAATAAATCTACCTTCGCTCTCAAAGCTATTTAAACACCTATTGTGGTAATCAAAAAAAAGGCGAAATCCCGTCACTGGCAAAGCTTTATAGACATTTGTCTATGCATGAACTGATAGCCTTATCACCTTATTATTCACCTTATCAAAAATATTTTCATCATTTACTCACCCTCAAGTTATTCAAAACCTAGATGACATCCTTCTGTGGAACATTCAGAATCAGAATCAGAATCAGAATCAGCTTTATTCGCCAAGTGTGTGCAAACACACGAGGAATTTGTTGTGTTTTTAAGAAGCTCTTGGTACATACATGCATACATACATGCATATAAACATACATATCTGACATGAGAACAGAACATTTAAATAAGCCTTAACAATAATAATAATAATAATAATAATGTGTCTGAATCTGGAACAGAAGATTTATGTACAGATTTGTGCCTTATTTACTCTATATATACAGCTGTATAGAAGATTATGCATACATATTTACATAGTACTAGAGAGAGTAAATAATTAGAGATGGGAGATGAATTACAGGCAAGAATTAGGGTTAGAGAATTACAGAACACAGGTAATAATTCCTGTGTTAGTTGTTTAGGCTGGAGATGGCATAGGGGAAAAAACAGTTTTTAAGCCTAGATGTTCTAGTGCACAGAGATCTGTAGCGTCTGCCTGAAGGGAGAAGTGCAAACAGGTCGTGTCCAGGGTGAGAGGGGTCTGTGATGATGTTACCTGCCCGTTTCTTCACTCTGGAGTAGTACAAATTCTGAAGGCTGGGCAGGTGCACACCAATGATCCTTTCTGCTGTCCTAACAGTCCGCTGCAGTATATCTGATTTGCTGGCTGACCCAAACCATACAGTTATAGAAGAGCACAGAACCGACTCAATAACAGCAGAGTAAAACTGTGTCATGTGCGCCTGTGGCAGGTTGAACTTTTTCAGTTGACGATGAAAGTACATTCTCTGCTGGGCCTTTTTCACGCTTTTTCATCGACACGAGTCGATGTGAGTGTCCCACTTCAGGTCCTGAGAGATGGTGGTTCCCAGGAACCTGAATGACTCCACTGCATTCACAGAGTTGTTCATGATAGTGAGTGGGGGAGAGCTGGGGGGTTTCTCCTGAAGTCCACGATCATCTCCACAGTTTTAAGCGTGTTGAGCTCCAGGTTGTTTAGACTGCACCAGACAGCCAGCTCCTTAACCTCCTGTCTGTAAGCAGACTCGTCACCGTCCTGGATGAGGCCGATGAGTGTGGTATCGTCTGCAAACTTCAGGAGTTTGACAGAGGGGTCTTTAGAGGTGCAGTCGTTGGTGTACAGGGAGAAAAGCAGTGGGGAGAGACCACAACCTTGAGGAGCTCCAGTGCTGATGGTGCAGGTGTTGGATGAGAATTTTCCCAGCCTCACTAGCTGCTGCCTGTCTGTCAGAAGCTGGTGATCCACTGACAGATGGAGGTGGGAACGAGAGCTGTGTCAGTTTATTCTGAAGGGTGTCCAGGATGATGGTGTTGAAAGCGGAGCTGAAGTCCACAAACAGGATCCTTGCATACGTCCCTGGTTTGTCTAGATGTTGGAGGATGTAGTGCAATCCCATGTTGACTGCATCATCCACAAACCTGTTTTGCTCGGTAAGCAAACTGCAGGGTGTCCAGGAAGGGTCCAGTAATGTCCTTCAGGTGAGCCAACACGAGCCTCTCAAATGACTTCATCACCACAGATGTTAAAGCAACAGGTATGTAGTCATTAAAGTCCAGTGATCTTGTACAGTACAGGGATGATGGATGGAGCATTTGAAGCAGGAGGGACTTCACACAGCTCCAGTGATCTATTGAAGATAAATGTGAAGATGGATGATAGCTGAACAGCACAGGCTTTGAGGCAGGCTGGAGAGACACCGTCTGGGCCTTTGGCTTTCCTTATCTTCTGTCTCCTGAAGACTATTTGCATCATCTTCGCAGATCTTGATTACAGGCTGAGAAACAGTAGGGGGGAGGGAGAGGGTGTTGGTGCTGTGATGGCTGGGTTCAGTGGGTGTGGTCAGAGTGACCAGGCTTTGTTCAGGCTTTGAAACCTACAGTACAAAACTGTTCAGGTCTTCAGTCAGTTGTTGATTGGCCTCAGTGCTGGGGGGAGGGGTCTTGTAGCTGGTGATGGGTTTCAGGCCTTTCCACACTGATGTAGGGTCGTTGCTTTTAAAGCTGTTTTTTTTAGCTTTCCAGCATAGTTCTTCTTTTCACTCTTATCTCCCTATTCAGTGTGTATTGGCCTGTTTGTACAAGGCTTTTTCCCACTCCTGTAGGTGTCCTCTTTGGCCAGGCGAAGCTGTTTGAGTTTTGTACTGAACCAAGGTTTGTCGTTGTTTAAATGTTAAATAAGTCCTGGTAGGTACACACATGTCCTCACAGAAGCTAATGTAGGATGTCACGGTGTCAGTGAGTTCATCCAAATCAGTGGATGATAGAAGATAACAGTGGATGATCCAAATCATATACCAACCAATTTCAGTTCCCATTGGCATCTATTGTATTTTGCGTCAATACGAACCACAACTCTTTGGTTACCAACGTTACACCAACAAACGTCATTTTCACAGACAGGTCAGGCATAAATAGCTCCTTAAAAGTAGCTTTTGTTTGTCTGGTTCTTATTCATCCCAGTAGCACCAGTGGTTTTTAACTCTTTACTGACACTGATTGGCCTGGAGGCATGAAATTGGTTTAATAAGTGATTCAAATCAAAGTTGTTGAGGTTTGTTTCATCTCAACATCAGGTACTGCTTGTTTAGGTGTTTTATTTCTCACTCAGTCTTTTATACTGGTGGATAGCACACATGTACATCACTCTAGATCAGGGGCGGACTTAGTGATTTGGGGGCCCTAAGCAAATTCCAGGTATACCTGGTAAACCCCATGCCATAAAACTGTGTCATATTATGCTTAACCCTTATTTTGCTCGCTCGGTCTAGTTTATAGTTTATTTATCCCTTCACAACCAGTAATTAGTCAACCTGCTGCTGCTCTAAAGACAAATTAGGCTACCTTTTTTTCGGATCACAAAAGGAAGACATTATCAAAAGAAAAAAAAGAAATAGAAAAATGCGTGAACTTGTCCATTTAATAAATTGTGAAAATGTCCAATCTTTTTACAAACATAAAACTATCCCATGCAACTCATTCCATATTCCAAGTGTTTATGCTTAACCCTTATTTTGCTCGCTCGCTCTAGTTTAGAGTTTATTTGAACCTTAACAACCAGTAATTAGTCAACCTGATGCTGTTCTAAAGCCAAATTGGGCTACCTTGTTTTTTTGAGATAACAGATGAAGACATCCATTTAGAAGACTTGTCCATTTAATAAATTGTAAACTTTTCCAATCTTTTTACAAACATAAAATTGTCCCAGGCAACTCATTCCATATTGCAAGTGTTCTGAAGGCATACTGTAGGGTTTGCCGAGAAACAAATCGAAAATGAAACCTTAAGGGAAAATCTCCAGCCATTCGTGCTTTTATACGAGCACGCGGCAGTTCGCGCCGGTGCGCCTTGGAGAAGCACACAACAGAGTCATTTTGAAACATCAAGATAAATCAAATTGTGACTTAAAACACAATACTTTCTTTATTGAGGTGAATATCTCTATTCTGAAACAGCCAGACAGCCTAGAATGCGCGCAAAGTGCGCTCCCTCATAATCACCAGTGTTGGGAAGATTACTTTGGAAATGTAATAGGTTACAGATTACAAGTTACCCTACTTAAAATGTAATAAGTAGTGTAACTTTTCAATTACTTTATAAAAGTAAAGTAAATGATTACATTACATTTGATTACTTTTTGGTTACTTTCTAAATTTCTAATGTTTTCAACTGTCAATCATTTTTAAACATGCAAAGCAGGCAGGGTTAACCTTACAGTAGTGCTCAACACTAATTACTGTCAGACTTTCCAAATCCTTCATCACTTGAATTAAGATGATAATATTATAATTTTAAAGGAGACAGTGGATGCAAAATATCTTCATTTGCATATAAATATGTCTTTGCAGTGTGGACACAATCACCCTACAATGGTAAAAATGAACTCCTTTTTCAATCCCCCCAAAAGCCTAAACAGTCTCAATTATCAAGCCATTTTGATTTTGTAGTGAATAACCAGCACTCTCTCCGTCCTCAATACCACGACTGAGGTGAGACCCTTGAGCAAGGCACCGAATCCCCAACTGCTCCCCGGGGGCCTCAGCATAGAAGGCTGCCCACTGCTCCGGGTGTGTGTTCACGGTGTGTGTGTGTGTGTGTGTGTGTGTGTGTGTGTGCACTTGGATGGGTTTAATGCAGAGCACAAATTCTGAGTATGGGTCACACATCACTTCACTTTCACTAAATGAGTATGGGTCTGGCTGCGCACACATCACTTTTACTTTCACTAAATGACTTATGTCTTTCTGAATGAGGGACAATGCGCAAATCATTTTACTCCAGGCAAGTTTTGTTAAAAAGTTCAAACTGAGGGACAATGGATCAGCAACCATTTTGTTAAAAAGTTCCAGCTAAAGGATCCATCAAGAAGTAAGTCTCCCCATTGTTCTTTATATATTTTTTATGATTATCCAGCTACACATCCAGCAAATCGAAGTAAGTCTCTTCCACAGAAGAGAGGGGCGGATTTATATATTTTTTATGATTATCAGCAAATCGCCTTAACTCTTCCATGTAGAATAGAGGCGGATGAGCAGAAACGAGTCATTAACATGTAAAGTGTTTCTTTTACACACCCACCGAGACCATTTCAAGATTACCCTAAAGACCGAAACGAGTACCCACTTGTGTGTTCTTTTAAAATGGGCACCCACCGATGTCCTCTTTGATTTCACAGCCACCTCAAAATACCCTAAAGAATCTTACTTCACTTGTGGAAAATGGGCATTATGAGGTTAAATACAGATTTAAAATCATAACAAGAAATATTTTAATAACATGAGCCACCTGAAAATTTTTAAATCAAATCTTTGCATAGCTACTGACAAAATCATTATGAGGTTAAATACACTGGATCTAAAATGATGCCTTATAACAAGAAATATTTAATAACTATGTTTATCTTAAAAAAAAACATATACATAAACCCATATAGATTTTTAAATCAAATCTTTGAAATTTAGCTTATTGGATAAGCATGTTATAGACTGGAATCTAATGAAACATGCCTTAGAAAAAAAACATATTTTAGAGCTTAAAAAAAAACATATACATAAACCCATATAGCAATTTATGAAATAAATAAATTAAATCTGACTTATTGTGGGAGTGTGTGTGGAAAATCATGTTATAGACCTCTTTGTAATCCTTAACATTTTCATAAGGTATTTCATATTTTAGTAATTTAATTACACATCTTTTCTTAGTAACTGTAACTAATTACAATTGCAATTTATGAAATAAATAAATTAAATCTGTATGTGGGAGTGTGTGTGGAAAATCAGATGTAACCCTCTTTGTAATCTTAACATTCCAACACTGATAATAACTATAGTAATTTACTCATTACACATCTTTTCTTAGTAACTGTAACTAATTACAATTGCTTTAATTTTGTAATTAAATTACATAATTCCGTTACATGTTAATAAGCTAGTTACTCTCCAACACTGACAATAATCTCTTATTTACAATGAGATGATTCCCGACCTCATTTCAATGCAGAACTCAGTACGTCTCACAACGACAAAAACTCGGCATTAATAAGATCTACACTGCACAATGTCTCTTATTTACAATGATTCTAACTTAAACACTCTGACCTCACTGCAGAACTCAGTCAAGAAATCACAAAAACTCGGCATTTTGATCTGTGAAGGCCATTGCTCAAGCAAATTAAACACTTCTGTTTCGCCAATCACTCAGAGAGGGCCTCTTATTCCCCAGGGCCCTAAGCGGCCGTCAGTGGATACCTCGCTTGAACGGCCACATTGGTTAAGTTCGCCCTGCTCTAAGGGTTTGTTGTGTCTGTGGTAGGTTCGCCATATCAGTGTTAATTGCCCTCTTAAGATTTTTGGTTAGATTTTTTCATTTGATGCCCAGGGCCTTTAGCGGAGTTACCTCGCTTATTAAGCTGGGCCCTGTCTATGGTAATGTGTGTTTGGTTGATTGCTTAATAATGTTTTTTGGTTATTTTTTCATAAAATGCACTTAAAATTCATGCATGTAACCAACTGATAAAACCAAACCATGACTGAAATGCTATATGAAGTTTTTCAATTGTATGATGCCACTGATCATGTGATCTCAACATTAGGGGACGATTTCTGTCTCTAGACTGACATATCTGACGTTTTTTCATCTCATTTGATTATTTTAAGCATATTTTAACGATCAACTTATTTTGCTATTATAATTCTGTGCACATGTCCTGAAAAGTTATGTTTGGTGAGCAAGTCAGATAACCCTTCAATTTGTAATGGTTTTAATGGTTAAAATTGTTGGTTTTGTATTGGTTTTAATGGACGCTGTATGGTCCATGGGTCTTTACTGTTAATATGTTACCTTCTATTGGTGACATGTTAAAACCACAAAATAAAATGGAATATGGCCCAGAACACAGGTAATGGTTTTAATGGTTAACAGTTGATGGTTTGTAATGCTTGGAATGGCATTTGTGGTGAACAACATTAGAACTTCTGTAATGGTTTCTGCTGTTTTCAGCAAAGAAAAAAACTGCAGTTAATCTGAACAATTAGGGTGAATTAAGGGTGATTGGGACATAAGGTCAAATGGCACAGTATAACTATACAGAGTCTATTTTCTCACCTGATAAGTAAAAATACTTTGAATACTTACTATGAGACTACATAATCAAAATTGCATGCATTCATTGGTGTGGCATCATATAGGTGGGCGGGGCAAACATCAAACAGGAAGTTGACCCTTCAATGCATGAGATGAGGAAAATGACGTCAGCTTCAGCTAGTTTTCAAAATAAGGTCATACAAGTATTATAGCTAATATATGGCAAAAACCTTTAATGGAAACATGAATATGATGTACCACTGCAATAAAAACAATACAAATTGTGTTAATATCATGTTTCTATTTTCAGATTTAGAGTGATTTTATTTTGTCCCATACACCCAAACGCAATTTGGGTGGATGGGAAAGTATGGTTTTGGGTGATTGGGACAGTGCTTAAAGGCTATGATAATTATAAATAAATAAACACAATTACAACTCAAACTCGGTCTAATAACATCTACAGGACTTAATTTAATAAACTGTAAAACATTCATTATTCTCCATCATTCGCATTGCTGCTTTGCGTACATACCCGGTACAACCTGTTTGTACATTCATCTTGCACATCCCTGTTTATATTATTATTTATTAAGTCCACAGTATACTGTATTGCACATTTTATTTTATTGCACATTTTAATCTTTATTTTTTCTTATTATTATTAATTTTTTTTTTTTACCTTTATATATATTCTCTTGTGTTGTGTTACATATTTTGCACTTTCCATTGAGCGGACCTGACCTGATTTACATTTCACTACTGATTATATTCTGTATAATTGAGTATGTGACGAATAAAAAAAACTTTGAACCTTGAACTTACAATATAAGGTTCAAGGTTCAAAGTTCTTTATTATTTGTCACATACACAATCATACGGGGTATAATCAGTAGTGAAATGTAGGTCAGAACAGGTCCGCTCAATGGAAAGTGCAAAAAAATAATAATAACAATAAAATAGAAAATAAAATAAAAATAACATAAGCAATAAAACAATGAAACATAACACAAGAGAATATATATATATAATATAGGTGAGAATGAAAAAGGGAACAAATAATAAAATAAAATGAGTAAGATGTGCAATGAGATCAAATGTGCAGTACAGTATACTGTGGATTAATAATATTAATAAAAAAAACACGGATGTGCAAGAGAATGTGCAAATAGGTTGTACCGGGTATGTACACATAGCAGCAGTGTGGATGATGGAGAATAATGGATGTGTTTACAGTTTATTAAATTGAGTCCTGTGGATGTAATGATGTTATGAGACTGAGTTTAGGAGCCTGATGGCCTGAGGGAAGAAACTCCTCCTCAGTCTTTCAGTTTTTGCCATCATGCTCCTGAAGCGCTTGCCAGATGGCAGTAAACAAAATGAAATGATGGTTACCAGGGTGATTCGAGTCCTTGATGATTTTTTGCAGCTCTGCTTTTACAGCGTTTGAGGTAGATGTCCTGCAGAGAGGGGAGAGCAGACCCTGAGATGCGCTCAGCTAAGCGCACGACTCTCTGTAGAGCTTTGCAGTCCTGGTTTTTGGCATTATTATACCACACTGAGATGCACTGAGTCAGAACACTTTCTATGGCCCCTGAATAGAAAGTTTTCAGGATAGCTGGTGAGACCCTGAATTTCTCACTGTGGGTGGCCTGGCTTTCTTGACAGTCTTTGCCTGTTTCTTGGATGTTTAAGTCCAAGTCAGGTGTGTTTACACCGAGGTACTTGAAGCTGCTCACCCTCTCCACAGGGGTCCCACTGATCATAAGAGGAGTGTAGGGCTGCTGCTGTCTCTTCCTGAAGTCTACAATCAGCTCTTTGGTTTTGCTCACGTTCAGAGAGAGACAGTTGTCCTGGCACCATGATGTGAGTCTCTCCACCTCCTGCAAGTATGCGGCCTCATCATTGTTGGAAACGAGGCCCAGAACCACAGTATCATCAGCAAATTTGACAATAGAAGTGGAGCTGTGAGAGGACACGCAGTCGTGTGTGTAGAGAGAGTAGAGCAGGGGGCTCAGGACACAGCCCTGTGGGGCTCCTACATTCAGGGTTATGGAGTTGGAGGTGAACTGGCCGACTTTCACCACTTGTGGTCTGGCGGTGAGGAAATCTTGAATCCAGTCACAGAGTGAAGTGTTTAGGCCGAGGTCTGAGAGTTTGACAGCTAGCTTGGTGGGGACTATAGTGTTGAAAGCTGAGCTATAGTCTATGAATAGCAGCCTGACATAGTTGCCATTTTTACTGTCAATGTGTGTGAGGGACGAATGCAGGACCTTGGAGATGGCATCATCAGTAGACCTATTTGGCCGATAGGCAAACTGAAGAGGGTCCAAGGTAGCAGGGATGGAGGAGCAAATGTGTTTCTTTAAGAGTCTCTCAAAAACCTTCATGACTGTCGATGTGAGGGCAACTGGGCGATAGTCATTCAGGCAAGAGGGTTTTACTGTTCTTAGGCACAGGGATAATGACAGATTTTTTAAATGAGGTGGGAACCACAGAGGTAGCAAGGGACTCATTAAAGATGGAAGTAAACAAACAAGCAAGCTGATCAGCACAGGACCTCAGAACGCGGCCAGTAATCCCATCAGGTCCTGCTGCTTTCCTGACGTTCACTCTCCTTAGTTCCCTCCGAACGTCGTCCTCTGAAAAGGTGATAGCATAATCATCGCTGCTCTGTCTGCTGCTTTCTGACGCGCTGATCGGCAGAGTCGCGCCGCCGTTACATTCAAAGCGGCCGTAGAAGGTGTTTAGCTCTTCGGCCAGCAATGGGTCTGCTCTCACCTCTGCGGAGGAGTTATTTCCAGAGGAACAGATGGTCTTCAGTCCCTGCCACATGCGTCGAGAGTCATTGAGCTGGAAATGTGACTCAATTCTCTCCCTGTATCTGAGTTTAGCAGCTCTAACTGCCCGACGGAGAGCGTAACATGATGTTTTGTATTCGCTCATGTTTCCCGACAAAAGACCAGCGTTGTATGCGGCAGTGCGATGGTTAACTGCATCACGGATTGATCTGTCCACCCACGGTTTTCTGATTAGAAAATGTCCTTATTGTTACTGTTTCGGTGGCTTGGTTGGTTAGCGTGTTGATAAAGCTTACTGCTACATCCGTGAAATTCGCTGACGTCAGATGAACTCGCCCGGAACATGTCCCAGTCGACGTCATCAAGTGACGCCTGTAGCATAGCTTCAGAGTGTGCGGACCAGCGCGTAACTTCCCTCTTCACCGGCGGTTCATGAATGATCCTTTGTTTGTATTCCGGTGTGAGGAAGATGGCGACGTGATCTGATTTGCCAAAAGCCGGCAGTGAACGAGCTTTGTAGGCATTCTTAAACTGGGTGTAGCAATGATCCAGTGTATTCTGTCCTCTAGTTGGACAGGATATATGTTGGTGGAAGTTTGGTATGACAGGTTGGCTTTTCTGAAAGTCTTTGTTAAAGTCCCGGCGATTATACATGCAGCGTCAGGATGTTTATTGATGTAGCCGCTTAGCTCATCGTGGAGTTTGGACAGAGCCAAGCTGGTATCTGCCTGTGGTGGTATATAAACGGCAGTAACGATGATCGATGTAAACTCCCGGGGCAGGTAGAATGGGCGGCAGATAATGGAGATGTGTTCCAGATGAGGCGAACAGGAACGCGACAGAATGGAGATATTCCTGGAGTCACACCATTTCTTGTTATAAAGAAACACACTCCACCACCTTTGGTTTTTTATAATATCAAATATAATATCCCAATAATAATGTCCAAATAATATCTGCATATGATATTATAAAACATTAAACTATGAACTGACTTTTGCAATAAATATTTTCACTAGCCTAAATCAATGATAATATTTGCTGTCCCAATCGCACAAACGTTGTGTCCCAATCACCCAAATGTTACCAAAACAAATAGTTTTGGCTCAGTTTACAGAAAAGTGTACTTCACACATCCTTTCATTATGATATAACATTGTTTCCTCTTCAAATGTATAGTTAACATCTTCAGTATTACAGAAATATATCATGTATTGGGCTGATCCTTTAAATTCATGGCAAGAAACCTTGCACATGGTAGAATTTCAAAAACTGTCCCAATCACCCTTAATTCACCCCTATAGTCTGGTACCCTGTCTGAAAGATAGACTGGTCTGTTCCTCATTCCTTATCCTTTCAGAGCCAGTCTTTAAACAAGGAACATATCGGCTGAGTTAAACGTCAGATTCAGCCAGTGAGATTTTCCGGAGCAGAACTGGCTCTCTTCATTGGAAGCACATCTCAGAGAGCTGCTTTAAAATGAGCGGTACAGAACATAAACTGTCTGAAGAGTTCTGATAAGAATCCAGTGTAGATATCGCCTGTCGTCATCAGCGCTGAGCCACGTTACAATGTTTCTGACCTTACTCTGCTTGTTTATAAACACCCCCAGACGCCTCTGTCTGTGTTTTCTCCCACTGACCTATTGACTCAGGCTTCTCTATTATAGCACAGTAAAAGCTAAAAATCATGAATATCTTACAGATTGTTGCTGAAACTGGCTGACGCATGTACAGGCTGCATGATATTTTTTCTCCTGTTTTAATGATCTGATTGACACACACTGTCAGCAGTTAAATCAATAAGTGCAGAGAAGAGGCCGGACGTTATTGCGTGCTGTTGATACAGAAAGGCTATACCTGACACATTCGTGGCATGTTTTCAAGTGCTTTTAATTGGCTAATGCTGACTATCTCTTAGAACGTGACCCAGAATAGTGTTCGCCTCCTTATTGATGGAGTGTATGTATGACTTTGAAAACAGAACAATGTGACTGCATTTGAAAATTGATCAGGTTTAACAGACATTATTCTGAATAAAAAGTAACACATTTTTTCAATATGTTCTATATCATCGTATGTTAAATCAAGACAGCAGTGTATTATTACTTGAAAAAATATTTATTCAGTATTGGTAACAACACATAAAAAAGCTCAACTGGCTTACAAATTCATGTGTAAATTCATTTTGGTGTAAATAACCATTCTTATTTGTAAAAAATATGAATAATAATAAATCCATTACAAAATGTAAAAATGTGCTTGTATCGAGGATTACTGAAGAAATAGCGAGGCTTAGAAGTGCAGTGGCGAAGGAAAGTGCCTGCATGAAATATCTGCAAGAGGTCATGATGCTTAAAATGACTAGCTCAGTCTAATTGTAAAACTTCATTGTGTTTCTACAGTTTCCCAAACATAACATGAACCCAGGTCAGTTTGTGTAAAGCTTTGCGTTAAGATAAAATTGGCATACTAAAATTGTACATTATGTAACACTGATGTCTGATTTTCTTGTTTCTCAGTTACATCTTAGACAACTTTATTTTTATCATAGCAATCAAAGGATGTGTACATTATAGACAGAAAAACGCTTAAACAGACAAAGTCTCATAAAACAGACAAATGTATTAAAATTCTTCTGATTATTGCCAAAAAAAGCATTGTTTTACATGACAGTGGACAGCCTGCACATCTGAGCATTAAAAAAGAGAAATATTTATTAATTCTCCTCAAATCGCCTCCAAATCGTTGTGAGTAACAACCTGAACAAATACTCACAAAAGAACCTGTCATTTAGTTTAGCCCTATTCACATTCATATTCCACTCCATTGATCCAGCCTCTGAGACCTCTGACCTGTTTTGCTGTGACAAAGAACAGCGAACAATGTGTATTTTCATTTACAGCTTGCAAGCCATGTGTTGTCATGGTTTGTCATGGATCCAATGTTGTTTTTGCTTGAGCTCTGTGAATGCATGAGCATGTGTGTGTCTGTCTGTACTGGATGACCACGTGTCTTTCGTTCAGGTTATCTGTCCATCTGCTCTTCTTCTTTCTGGACTTCTAGAATAATTGGAGAAACAGAAAGCTACTGAGTCTAAAATATTAAAAGATGTTATCACTTGTTTATTGGTTAGATATATATCTCATGATAAGTGCAGTTGTATTGGGTGGAGAGCAGAGAGCACATAAAGCAATGTACTGCAACCCAATGTGTGTTAAGAAGTCTAATCATTTTAATCATTTCACGTCCCAGTACATAGCTCCTGCACAGTGTTGCCAGATTGGGAGGTGTTGCGCCAATTGGGTTCTTTTGATCGGCTTGGACCGGAGAATAACGCATTGGGCGGGTAGACCAAATTTGGGCTGCTTTTAAAAAACTAAAAGCCGCCCAATCAGCTGCTTTTTTCCTTTTATCTTTAGTCGTGTTATCTTAATATGCTCGAGCTCAAAGTATCACAGCAAAATAATGTGAGTGCCCTCATTTTTCCTTAACGCAACCCTTTTGGCTGTTGTAAAGAGAATCTCGTGAATTGGGTTTGGCGCTGTAAAGGCTCTTATATTTACAATTTTATTTAAGTTAAGTGATTGTCACTGTTTATAAGTTACAGCAATCTAATAGTAACCAAATCATTAAATACAATGAAATTCAAACTCTGAATTCACAGTGGACTGATCTATACAATGCTGTCACCTTTTAAACATTTTTTTACACTTAACAATCATTTTTATTTCAAAAATGTAATTTTAGGGATGCACAATACACTTGTTAATCTTTTTTTGTTTTGATTTTTCTTATTTTATTTTATTTATTTTTTTGCCATTTTGATCCTCTAACTTTGATCTGTTTTTGTTGAAGTGTGACTTTATTACTTTTTTTTGTGAGGATCCAAGTATGTTGACCCATACTCAGAATTCATGCTCTGCATTAACCCATCCAAAGTGCACACACATAGCAGTGAACACACACTGCTGTGTGTGTATGCTGCGGCGCCCGGGGAGCAGTTGGGGAATATGTTTGTGCAGTTTTTAATTGATTATTCTCTTTCTTTTGGGCCAATACCTATTGAATACCTATATTCAATACCTTGTGAGAAAATTAGAAACTGGGCTTTTTTAGAGTCAAGTATTGTCTGTCTCTTGCAGCAAGGAAGAAATTGGTAGCAGCTACATTTTTGTCAGTGTTGGATTACTGTGAATTCATATATATATGCGGACACAAGCATTGTTTACAGGTGTTGGATTCAGTTTATCATGGAGCATTAAGGTTCATCTCAAATAAAAAATTCCTACTCATCATTGTTTTTTATACTCTCGGGTTGGATGGCCGGCGTTGTCATCCCGCAGAGTTAAGCATTGGTACTTATTTATTTATAAAGTCGTTTTAATTTTACATCCCTCATATTTACAGCAGAATATCTTTCAAAAAGGTATAAAGAATTATGGGCTTCGCTCACAGGACTATTATCTCTTAAGCATCCCTAAAGTTCATAGTAAAACAATGACTTGCGCAAAAATAATGATTAATTATCAATTGCGAATTTGTTATTGATATGGGCTGGTTAAAATAATAATATGGGCTGCGAGAAAATAATAAATAAAAAGAGTGGGGCTGCTATGCAGGCAGTCTAGGGACAACATATTTCAACCCAGTGGCATGACAACACCGGCCCTCTCGGCCAAAACAACAGACCGGCCCACCGGGGATCCTCCCGGTGCTCCCGATTAGCCAATCCGGGCCTGCAGGTACGCCACAAATGTCAGTAAGGTTTTTTAACAGTACCCACATGAAAAAAATACCATAGTAATTTATAGTGAATACTATAGTGTTTATGAACCATAATATAGTAATGTATTTGAATTAATTTGTTGTGGTAATTCTATAGTTGCTGTGGTAATATAACAACATTAGGCCAATATAAGCCAATTACTTAACCCAATACTGTATAAGGTTTTCTACAGCTATAGGTAAGCCTATATTATACTACAATATACTACAGTTTATTAAAGTATACTATTTTTTACAGTTTATCAGTTATAGTTAATACTACAGTATGATGTAGCATTCATTAACAAAGTGTTGTAAATACTATATCTACACTATAAAACACGTTACTATAGTATGGTTCAAAACATATAGATATTATAATGGGTGACTTCCTAATTGCTTTCCTCTATTGTTGTGAAGGCTTTTTTAACACAAACACAACAAATAGCAGAATTTCTTATTAGAATATTTATTGTAGCTTTCATCATGTTCTGATCAATTTTAGCATACAAATCTTTTTAGCTTGTAGAGTTCGCCTGATCATTTTCTTTTAGACATATAGGCTAATAACAGTCATTTATCAGTATGGGCTAGAATGTCAGTAAGAGTGCATCCCTGATTAATTGATTCTATATATGACTTTACTGAATTTCCTACATGGAAAGAACACTGCATGGTGACTTTTATATTAGATTCAGGTTTAATTCGTCTTACCTGTTCAGATTGTGTAACAGGGTCCTGTCATGTGCAGTGTGTCTGCTACAGTAGTCTGAGCAGCGGATGAACCATCAGAACCAAAGTAAGAAGGGAACATAGAGGCGTTGACTGAGATGCCTAAAATAATAATAATAATAAAAAGGCATTGCGTAAATATACTGCTGAACAAGCTTGAGATTTTGTAGAATGCTTGTGGTTGAAGCTTTGTGAAAGATTCAAGTATAAAAAGATTCTGTTTAATGTATTAAAGGGATAGTCACAAAAATAAGAGAATATTTTGAAGAATGTTGGTGAAAATCAGTAGGAACCGAAACCATTGGTTTACCAACATTCTTTAAAATGTCTTCTTTTTCACAGAAGAAAGAAATTCATACAGGGTTAGAACAACATGAGGGTGAGTAAATTCATTTTCATTTTTGGGTGGACTATCCTTTTAATGTACAATATTTGAGTGTGAGTTGTGAGCTAGATAACACCTTTGTAATGCTTCCTGTTTGGTAGTGTACTTCTTATCTTCTTATATGACTTTAACAACATTTAGATTTTTGCTTCTCTTATATACTTCCAACAATCTAGTTTGTACATTTGATACTGGTTGACACATTCATTAGTTCAAGAGGATCATGTGCTTTTGCGTCTTATAGTTCTCTCCACTATGTGGAGCAGTATGACAAAGTGTATTGTTTTTTCCATTGTGTGTATAAAGCAGATGTTCCAAATGAAATGCATTTGCATTCTCACAGGAATTCAAATTACTTTGTATAATTAGTAGCTTGTTTAATTAAATGTGCATGCTTAAATAGGTTGAGTGTGGCACTGCTGGGACTATCTTTTCTCTCCGCATTTCCTCTATTTGCCTTCCTTTAATGCAGAACAGGGCCATTGTTTAACTTCCCAACACATGAGGATAAGAAGCAAAAGGAGCTTTCAAAAGGATTCACGTGTTTAAAATAATTGGGACACCTGTTTACATTCATTTTCACTCCCAGTTTGCCACGTCAGCAGGTCTGTAGAGTCTCATCAGACACACACCACGGCTAATCTAATTAAAAAAAATGACATTTCACTTAGCAGAGTTTTATTGCACTCATTAAACATGAATATTATCTCCTCCACTGATATTTTCACAGCATAGAGTGCTGGCATTAAATATAGAGATGGTTATTTAATTTCTAATTGCCACGCAGCATACATGTGTTTTATGGAAACAATGTGCTCTTGAAATCGTCCAGATATTTTCAAAGTTTAGCAACTCAGGATTTCACAACGTTTGTTTCTTTTCCTGGGGTGTAAGAACAGGTCAGTGGCATATTTCTCTAATTTTTCACAGAAGATAACACTTCTCTATTACTGAGCAGATTTATCTTTTGTTTGTCCTTTTGTGAATACAGGGTTTAAGATGCTGAACATCTGACCTCAGCGTTTCGAAAGTCCTGTGTGGAGGAGTTCTGTCCACCCACAAAAACGGTAAAGTAAGCCAGCCCCCTTTCATAATATCATCTCAAAGACACAAGGCCTTTGTTTCTCAGGAAAGACAAACCACATTACTCAGGACTGTATTGGCTGACACATGTGAGTGATTTGAGTATTCAGCATATTGTAATGCATCAAGAAGTATAACAGAAGTGCTTCAAGAAATACCTGATCCGTATAAAAGATTGTGGGCGCAGTAGGCTTCTCTTCATGCACACCTCCAACTGTTTCTGTTTCCGTTTCTCTTCCCATTAAAAACTTCTCTAGTTCTTCACTGCTGGCATTACCTAGTGACACAGATACAATGGGTCATAAAAAAGAGCAATGGTTAAGCTTCATGCAAATAAATATACACATACGCTACTGTACTGTTCAAAGGTTTGAGGTTAGTTTGATTTATTACAAAAATTCAAGTATTTGAAATAAATCTGTCTCTGCATTTATTTGATCAGTACAGTAAAAACAGTAATATTGTGAAATATTATTCATTCTTATCTGTTTTAATATATTTTCAAATGTAATTTATTGTATCCTTCCTTGCTGAATAAATGAATGACATTCATAAAGTATTTTCATAAAAATGCATAAAACATGTACAAAATATGAAATCTATCTACAAAAGACATCATATTTACAATATGATATATTGATCATTATCGATGATGATCAGTATATATTTATATGATCTTTAATTCAGTCCTATAGTTATATATTAAGACTTTTCTTGTCCCATTAGACTGAATTTGCTAGATAATTTTAAAACATTTTAGAATTGTATAACTTATTTTATAAAATGTTATACTCTTTTTTTTGGGGGGGGGGGGGGCTTTAAGGATTCATCGCCCCCCAAAATAAATCTGTCTCTTGAACATTTCTCATACTTTTCTACAGACATGTTTGCATAATTAGTGAATGACTAAGATTTATTTTAAATGATTAATTCCTGTTCAGTGTCATGGAAGTGTCGACATCTTGCTGTAATAATAAATGACACTCTGGGGTGCAGTTAGGTGACTCCTCAGCCCTCAGTCTGATGGTAGCGATAATAGGGGGTCTGTGATTAGAACAAGGGGGTCTCTGGCCCACTTCCCATTAGCTCATACTTACTAATCTGATCAAGTCTGAGGAACATAAGGGTCAAATATAAACAAACCTACTGTAAATGTGAACTTTTTAGGTAATAAATTGTGAAATTATATTAAAAAATGTGAAAATTTAAAACCTACTGAAGAACGAGAACTCGAATGTTGAATTGTAGTCGTACTCCGGGGTTTGAGTAGAATCATAGTCAAAATTATATTGGTCATCCTCGACACCTGCGAAGACAAAACAGATTGGATTTAGCTATTATTTATGAAAAACGTCAAATTTTTCATGGAAAGCAATGCGGAGGTCAGTTTCTGGACAGATCACTCAACATGTCTGTCCTTCTGATGATCTTACATTCACACCAATCACACAGTGACTGTCACAGCTTGTTAGCCATCAATTATGACTTGTCTTCATTTCACAAATGCACTTAATGCTTTGAACATTATCTGGCCATCTTTACTGCATCACAGCTCAGTCACCTCACTGAACCATAGAGGACATTGTCTCCCATTGAAAAGAAGCAGTGTCAGTAACTTGAGATCTTTGTATTGCTTCTCACATACTTTTGCCCTTTGTCAGTTATGTGAGACTATTCACCATGACATTTCTTTCTTCCCAAGCATCCTGTCTTTTCCTGACATGTGATACTGTGAGATTACTAGAGACTGAGATGTTAATGAATGAAGAGTCGGCAGTAACATCTGTGAAGCTGGTTCTGTCAGGCTCAAGAGGTCGGGAAGTCATTTGGTTAACAGATATTTTTCTGCAACATTTTCTCTGAATTTATTTAGATTTGATAACTTACTACTAGTGTGACTCACTATTTACAGTTTGGAGTCTGTAAGATTATTTACAAGACGTTTTTGAAAGACGTCTCTCATGCAAGCTGTATTATTTTAATGAAAAATACAGTAAAACAATAATATTGTGAAATATTATTAAAATAAAAAAAACATTTATCTTAAAATGTAATTTATTCCTTTGATGGCAAAACTGAATTTTAAGCAGTTATTACTCCAGTGTCATATGATCCTTCAGAAATCAGTAATGTGCTGATCTGGTGCTGAAAAAACATTTATTTTCTTATTATTATTAATGTTGAAATCAGTTGTGCTGCTTAATATTTTTGTGGAAACAAATAATTTTTTCAGGATTTGTTGCTAAATAGAAAGTCCAAAAGATCAGCATGAAGTGAATTTTTATTTTAGCATTTTTTGTAAATTATAAATATCTTTACTGTCACTTCAAGTGAATGAATTGTTACTGAGCACAAGTATTAATTTATTTCATTTTCAAAAAAGAAAGAAAGAAAGAAAAACATAAAAGCTTCTGACACAACATCTTTGAACTGTACTGTATGTCATATACCAGATATTTTCAAAGTGAAATTATTAAGATCCAAAATGTGTTTTATTCTTATGTGGGAATGCATGAAAAATGAAACTGTTTTTTCAGTAACAGGCAGACATGGAGCATCTGTTTCCAGATCATGGCTGGCACTATAAAACACATCAGTCGCTTGATGATTATTCTTCAGGATCATATGGAAATCTTCTAAAACGTTGGGTCTCCGTGTATTTATTGGACTTAAGGACCCAGGAGTCCCTGAAGTGCTGACCCTCAGTTTTAGAGTACAGAGGATGGGAACGACCCGAGAATCTACTTCCTTAGGCTGAAAAAATATAAATATCTGATAGGTTTTTCCTTTTACATGTTATTCATTTATACAGCTGTTTAGAAAAGACCAAGGTGGTCAGTGTCAGTATTTTTTCTTCAGGGAATGGGAATGATATCCAGACTACACCTGGGAGTTGAGCCCAAGAAGCCCACCTCATGTGCCTTAGGCTTATCTGGATTTGTCAGACTCCATTTACTTTGAACTTTTTAGGGAGAAAGGTAAATATCAGATATCAGAGCAGAAAAACATAACAAATTTCCAGTTGTGAAAGCTCTTTTGCATTGTCATTTACACCTAGACACACTCTATAAAATGATAACCTTCAATGTTTTCCGTAAGGAACTATTTCTGTCTGATCTAATCTTTAAATGTTGTATGAGGTGAGGTGAATACTCGGTTCACTCTTCGTTACACAACACTAGATAGCTGTTCACTCAAAAGGATAACTGTCTCATGACTTTTATATTAGAATTTATTTATTTTTGTATTTATTTATTTAAAGTGGAAAAACCTACTAGGTGTTTTCGTTTCTGTTCATTTTCCACACAGAACTTTATGCATTATAATTTATGACTACCATTTATTTGAAATGATCAATCTCAGCTTTGTAATCATGGAGGTTATTTTAGATACAAAACACATTCCATTATTTCTTAGTGTAGATGAGTGTGTTTGATTGACAGCATCATGGAACATAGTATGAACCTAAGTGTTTTGCCACACATGACCAAGAAATGGCACTTGGCTTTTGGGCTATGGATGTTTGCCAGTACCACTAGGACTCTAAACCTTTTCCCAGACTTGCCTTGCTTTCTCATTACAATCATCCCTGAAGGAACAAGCAATAAGAAGAAAGCTTTGAGCACTTCTTTCTTATGCTGCATCATCCAAAACAAGTTCTTCATGACCTTTTCAAACAAATCGTGATCAAACTTATATGCAGTCATACTTCTTTGGAGACTTTCGTCTATGGGATAGTAATTATCTGTAAGCATAATCTTTTCACTTTCTCTTGAGATTCGTGGGAAACTAGGCTGAGTTAATACCTGGATCAACACCAATAAACATGTGGTACCATAAACAGCATGCGGCTAAACGCTTCTAGCTATCAGCAAGCGGGATGTCTGGCCAGGTCTGTGGTGAGCATGCATTGTGCTGTTTATTTAAATATTATCATCCCTAGAGTAAAGCAGTCACTGTCTATTAAGTTGCATCTAAATACTGCGAATGGAGTCCCATGCTAGTCCACAAATCAAATATGGGTTCTTATCCAAACATTATAGTGCCCCTTAATCAGATAGCTTTGCCAAATAAATAAACAAAAATAACAGTGTTGTGTTTTGTCTGCAGATTGACATGGTGTATTTTAGGGTGAAGGTATTCACATGCCCCACTAAATGAATTTTTTCTTTCAAGTTCTTCTTTAGTGAGGAAAGTTAATGAAACTGAGCTGTGAACCTATGGCTCAAACACGTGGTTTTCGCAAGATTTACCTCATTGTTCACCCCATTATATGGTCTTTATCCCTTTCACGTATTATCCTTGTGTCGTTGCCACTGAGAAATGAGCAAAATTCCAGAGTTTAGACATTCAACATACTGTCTGGCCTTTGCCCAACTTCATGTTCCCAGTATAGACTATAAAACCCAACCTGGTCACACCAATCAAACAGAGCAAACAAGCTGGAACACGAATGCTAAAACATAGACGACAGCAATGAAAGCTGGAAACAAACCTCAGAAACATTATTTAAACTAAGAATATAGTGCTTTGAAGCTGAGATTGACATTTCGTAGCAGTCACTGACAAACATAGTTTCTTGTGATGCATTGGGAAATTTAGTCAGGCGGAACTTGACCCTTCAATTCCCACCAACCACCATCAGTCATTCAGAGCCCCCAAACTTGTGATTTCAAGATGTTATCCTAAAGAAATGTCAAAACAAGCATGAACCTAAAGTTACGAAAATATCCTTAAGGTAAAACTTCACTCCCATAATGATTTTGGCCAACCCTTATCGCTTTACCCAACCCCAGGAGGTGGTGGGTTCGGTCCAACAGTAAAACCAAAAGCATGCATGTTACTCATCTCATGACATCTGTTCTATTTAATTCTCAGATTATCTTCTGTTTTCCAGTTATTCATTCATAAAATCACCAGACTCTTGGCACATTTGGACACATCTCCCAGCGCAGGCTGCCAAGTGCTCTGTTTTAACAACACATTTCAAAGTAAATTTTCTGTGCACTGAAAGCAGACAACACATTAGTTCATTCCACTGGTGTTTACCAGGAATAATGAGGCTGTTTATAAAGTTTGACACTTTGTGTATAGTAGATTGGGGGTAAATCTTTACTGTGAAGGTTTCTATTCTTGCTAAGAATATAATTCAGTCTTCTACTCCTAATTATCACTTATTGTAGTCATGGATGTTATTTCACTTCCTCAACACAAAATAACAAATTCCTGCTTGTTTCTGTTTGTAGTCAATGAACAAAAAAAGAGGAGGAAGTCAGAGCTGTGAGTGTGCGTCGACAGAAAACAGCTGTGCAGGGAACACGGTGGGATTACTTTGCCCTCGTGATTGTTAAGACCCCTGGGGCCGTCTGTCATGTCGAAGAGTGTGCACTGAATTGTACTGTCATACAACTCTATAAGGAAGCACTGCAATTTTTTCCAAACTAAGTTATCTCCAAATGAGCTTCAATAGATAACTTTAGAAAAGAACAGGATTACACTGATTTAACAAATTCCATCCTGACTAATGCTGCATTCACGTATATCGTAATTATCATAAATACGAGCTTCCTAGTCGGAAATTGGATATGAACGGCTTTCTAGGGTCCTTACATGGCCAATTTCGAACTAGGAAACTCGTATTTAGAAAAATTCTGATACCACATGAATGCAGCATGATACCGTTTCTTCCTTTGTTCCTAGCAATTTTGCACAATGCTTTTTTTAGACAAAATGCAAAACATGTTTTGTGGGCTAGCTGTTTTCCTCTTTTGTCTTTTAAATCACAATTTAACATGTATATGTTACCACATGTTTGCCTCATTTTCAGTGTACCTGCTGCAGATCACTAACCAAGATTGAAAATGTAGAAGACACAAATCAAAACCACATTCTCAACACACACTTTTCCTGTCAGTGGATCTCTGCATGTTCAAACATTTTTTTGTGTGTCAATACAATGGCTAATAGAACCTTTTATCAAGCAAAATGCATTAGATTACACCGACAAAAATAAACAAACTATACCCTTCTTTCTTTCTTTCTTTCTTTGGAACATAAAGGATAAGTTCTGAAAAATGTCTCCGTGGGTTTTTGTCAACACAGTGAAAGTCAGTGGGGCCCGGTGTTCTTTTGGACCCTATTGACTTTCATCATATGAACAATTCAAACAGTTCCGACATTCTTTAAAATAACTTATTTTGTGTTCCACAGAGGAAATAAAGTAATACAGGTTTAGAGCAACACGAAGGTGAGTAAATTATAATTTGTTGGTGAAATGTGCCAAAAACAACTGCAAGCTCCCACTTTGTACAGTGTTCTCAGCCTCAAATACAATAACACATGCAAACATCTTTTCAAATGCAAATATTTTTTTATAATGTCCCCTTGGAGCATTTTTGGAACTTTATCTCACACTAGATCTGTGCCTCGTTCCAAACATTCATACATAGCAAGTTCCCCCATTGAAGTCATATTCAATCTCAGTCTCACTCTCTCACACACACACTCACCCAAGCAGAGCGGAAGCAGTAGAAGAGCTCCTGCCAAACACACTGATATCATCACACAGCGGTGAGGTAGTCTTGCCATGACACTCTAAACGTGTTGATGTGTGTATGTGCAGCCTTCACGCTGTGCCTCTGAATGACTGCAGCATGTGAGTGAGTGTGAGGAGAGGAAACTGCCTGGAGAAGGGGTGGGAGGAAGGAGTAGGAGGGGGTGGGAACTCCAAAGTTTTAGATGCCTCATTCATCTGTTAACTAGAGAACAGCCTTTAAACAATACTGACATAGTGAATGTCTCAACCCGAAAGTGGATTTGCACCATAGCTGTCATAATTCTAATTCCTTTAAGCAGATTATTTGTATTAATATGACTTTTCCTGATCCCATGAAAAGGCCAGAGAAGTTGTTCGTAGGTCAGCAGATCTAAATGTCTTCCAGGCAGCTGTGTGACTCTGATGTTGTATCTGCTGTTTGTCAGCTAATCTTGAATAGTGATAAACTTGGATGCCTGCTGTGCAGATAATGGTTCGGAAAGGATGTTTCAAGATCAGTTGACAAGGGCATGTAATGTGTCACCATAGCAAGAAACTTCAGAAAAGTTGTACAATGCATTGCATGTTAGGTATTATCATAGTTCTCTCTCAAGCTTTCACGAGACATCATGGAGAAATACTCCGTTATGGGAACTCCTTCCCTTCCAACCTTTCCTGAAGTCCAATTGGCTCACGCCAATCCAAATGACTGGCCAATTGTCGCGAAGTTTGCAAATCGCATGCAAATACTGACAAGCTGAGAGGCAGTATAAATGCGGAGCCCGCAACAATTACGTCAGAATTTTTTCCTTCACTTTGCTGAACAACCTAGATTATGGCTTATAAACAATTACAGCTCACAGTTGAGGTTCGCTCATTCGAGGGCGGTGCCTGGACGGCCGCTCCTCTACAGCGTTCAGGTGAGTATGATATTTTCTTAAAACAGATAAGGCCGTCTGCCCTCAATCAGTGGTGGACCTTAAGGACTCTAGTGATGAGCTCATGTTGACTAAATATCCGCATTCCTCTCACCCATCGAACCTGCAGGACAGGACATCAGCCCGGCTTCTCACGTCCCCCCTCCATGGCGGAGCGGAGAGCCGAGGGCAGACACAGGAGCTATGGGTTCTCATGTCGCCGCAGATTCCGCACGGCCCACTGTCTAAGCATGCAGCCCCTGCCTCAGAGCGGCGTTCTACGTCCTCACTCATTCACACGCCTAATCTGCCGTGTTTGGACTATCTGCCAACTTCAGAACACTCTCTCATTCAATGCAAACTGTTTCCTATCATTCACAAGCTGTCTGCACTGTCTTCTGAGTCATCGACTTCACGTATGGGTCCCTCGCGGTGCATGCAGACGCTCAGAAAAGCAGGCGAGGCAAGGAGTTTCGGTGTGCCTCATCAGGGCTTTGAGGATTTACATTGACCGTTTGGCCAGCTTTCGGCAATTTACCAGCTTTTCATGTGCTACGGTGGTTATGCGAAGGGCTGGGCCTTATCAAAACAGAGGCATTCCCACTGGATTGGGGACGTCAAATCAGGCTGCTTATATAGAGAGGTATGTCTATTCAGGATATATGCTTTGCAGCCGGCTGGTCTTCTCAGAATACCTTCGCCATGTTTTAAAAGCTGGACGTTCAGTCCTTGGCCTCCTAAGTGCTGCCGGTGAGTGACTGATTCACGTTTATGCTATCGCTATTCATGTGTTTGCTGCTTAACACCGTTGTCTCTGTGCAGCCCCTCACAATGCTGTGTTGATTTTGCTTCTGCCTTGTTTCTCAGTGCAGCATACGTTATTACTGACCAGATATGCAAATTTCGTATACCTAGGCTTTAGACGCTCATTGGCTTATCTCCACCTATCAGCTGCAAGCCCGCCTTCAAGCGTCACTATTGGTGGGAATTGTGTGTGTGTTCTATCTTCGCTAGTGTGTATTGTACAGCCTTCCCTGGCTGCTCGTAGCCTCTCTCACGGCTGGATTGAATATCGTTCCCATAACAGAGAATTTCTCTGTGATGTCTCGTGAAAGCTCGAGAGGGAATGTCTCCGGTTACTATTGTAACCTCGGTTCCATGATAGCGGGAACGAGACATCACAGAGGCCGCCGTGCACGCTGCTCAACCAGCTAAACTGTGTTCAGTATCAGATTCTGACTTAATTGTCGCGCACACTGCATTTTATACTGCCTCTCAGCTTGTCAGTATTAGCATGTGATTTGCATACTTCGCAACAATTGGCCAGTCATTTGGACTGGCGTGAACCAATAGGACTTCAGGAAAGGTTAAAGGAAAGGAGTTCCCATAACGGAGAATTTCTCTGTGATGTCTCGTTCCCGCTCTCAGGGAACCGAGGTAACGATAGTAACCGGAGACGTTTTCAAGACAGGATTTTATGATAATATAATGATGTGTACTATGGTAGTACCACTTTACAGCAAGGTTTTCAAACCTTTTAATGCCAAAGTCCCCTAAATATGACAAAACCAGCCTTAGTAAACAAGCTAAAGAAAAACATCTAAGGAAAAGAGATTATAATAGTCCTTATTATAATATATATTTAATATTTACATATGTTTGTTTATTTATAATAGTTTAATGTATTAAATATTAATTTTTTTATTAAACATTAATTAAACATTTTAATTATTTTTTACAATTTTCAGTTCTTTTATAACATTATTCTTTTAAATAATATTACATATTTGTTTAAAAAATCACAAACTATGTGCATGTTCTCCTTTTATTTCTTACTGCAAAAATACATTTTGAACTTTTCCTTTCTCTTAAATTTTCATCCTGCAGCCACATGGATGTCATTGGACAACATCTTGAAAACGTCTGCCCTAAAGTAAAATACTATGGTAAACAATTATGGTAATCATTCAGCAACATGTTCTAAATCAAAGTAACATGGTATTACAATCTGATACTGTTGCTGCATCGGTGTGAGGATTTTAACTCTCACTTGAAACTTGCAGTCAAGGACAAAGAGACGTTTAAACTCACACACAGTTATTTTCGTTTTACTTAAAGATGTTCTAGTGTCAAATGTCTTTTTTTAAAAGCCTGAATTTCTTTGCATGCGGGTCCCACTGCATGAAACACCCACTGCTATCCCAAGTGCCAGATGTATTTAAAAGTTCTGCATTGAGGAGGCAAGGGGGCTTTGATCTACCCATCCTTTCTACTCAGCAGGGGCTTGAGGAGAGGCTCAAGATACATAAGAGTGGACTTCAGTAGCAAGAAAGAGCAGAGCGCAGGGGGTGTTTGTTAGTGATGTACGCAAATGAGCGAATATTCTTGACCTTTCAGCCTTTCTTTCCTGTCTTGCAGCACTGATGTTGCCAGTTCCCCAGTCATTGCTCTGAGTCAGCCAGACATGGCTGTCTTCAAACCCTCTTCACAACCCCCAGCTGTGTGAATTGGACCGTGTGTGTGAGCTGCGCATACGTGAGACAAGACAAGAGCCGCTTCCAACAGTTAAGATCTACTTTACTGCTTTAAAAAACCTAGTCCTCTTATTTCAATCCTAGTCTGTGGCCGTGGGCTGCAGACACACCCTGGGTTTTTGCTGTAATCTGAGAAGCCTCCCATTGAAATGAGAGCAAAACCTCAGATTGACTGCAAGAAGACTGTCAGTGCCCACATGTGTCAAATGGCCATGTTAGTAGGCAAAAAAAATAAAACCAAATTGTATATAACATTTTTGCTTTTGTAAGAAATTTTGTAAGAAATTGCTGTTTTGAAATGAAGCTAAGGTAATAAGAATTACCACCATGGTGAAGCACGCTGGGAAAAAAGTATAGGATTTCTCTGGTGAGGGGAAAAGAAGGGATTAGAGATTCATATCTTCACTCCCTACCCCTATAGAGAGATCCAGCTTCATCTAATAATGCATTGATTTCCTTTGTAAATTGTATGAACTGTATTGCAGTCATGATTAAGTGTTTTGGGGGAAATATAAAATACCACTTTTCGATCCGGAATTGAGCTTTTGCAGAGATTTAGCCATAATAGGAATGTTTAGAAAGACTTGGTTGCACAGGCTGTCTGACCATTATCCAATGGGGGTGAATTTCTTGGGTTCTTCCTTGATTTACATGTGAGCGGGATGTTAGCCACACTCCCACTGATATCTCAGCGTGGGCACGGCTGACCAGTGCATCAAATGGGATGTGTATACGTGAGAACAGAGAGAGGATGAGTCTCGGGGGTCACTGGGGACCCCCCGCGGGAGCGGGGATGGATCTGCCGCTCTGGCTGTGAGGACCCACAATGGACAAGTCAGTGGGAGAAAACATTTGTGAGTGTTTAGCAGAGAACATTATCATGGAATCTGGGCTCTGATCCAGAGACTGTTTTCCATGCACACTGTAAGAACAGACCTGCGAGGAATTCTCCATCATGCACCGCTTACACATACATTCACTGTCTACTGTGTGATTTTGTACGAAACATCTAATATTTTTTAACGCTCTACTTGCTGAAAGCCTAGAATATACCCTGAGAGCAGCAGACTGTTTACACTTATCCCCCATCCGCAGATCATTAATTTAATGCTGGCACAGAGAGATGTTCTCAAGTGATAAGAATCGTCTTTTTGTTATGCAGGAGGGACTCATGCAGGACAACCTCAAGACAACATGCGTTTAATTGAGAGGATGCAGTTGACACAGCTGGGAGAAACTAAACCCCCTCTGCCATGACGTATATAGCCTTGTGCACCATAAACCTGTTCTATAATACTTGGATGAATCATTGCATGGAGTTTTAGACACTAACATCTACACACTATTGTATTTGTTAGTGTCTCCAAAGTAAAGATGCTAACAATGCATTAAGTGGAATAGCTTACCTTTCTGGAAAATATTGTCACCATTTGTTGATGCATTTACATGTAAAGCTGGTTAAAATGGATACATTTTGAATATTTAGGGTTTATAGTTTTTTTCCCCTAAACCCACCCACAGAGCAGAGTCCGTGGAGAGATATAAGAAAAAAGACATTTGGGATAGAGGCCAAAGTTTGGAGTACCTGCTAAATCTCTGGTTCTCATCGTTCCCAAACTGGAAGCATGTGCAGGAAATGAGCTCACTAAGAAAATGGTGTGTGACTACAGCATAGGCAAACATGATTGACAGTTAGCTGTTAAAACCACACGGCTGCACAACATCCACATGTGTAGGATAAACTTGCAGAAATTATGATTTCCAAGCAGAACACTTAATATCATAATTTGAAAACAAGAGGGTGGAATGAGAACAGCAGAAATGAACAGAAATCCAATTCATTTTTTTTCCAAATATACATTATTAAAAAACAAATAAGAATTCTTATTATTATTATTAAATAATATGTTGTTTCTTCAACTGTTTTCCCAATCTAAAGTTTATTTTGCTCTTACTAGGGATTAAAAATGCACTGATTGAGGATGAGTAGGTTGTCTTGTATTTCAAGGATGGTTAAAAGCTTAGTCCCATGTCAGCATTCTTCTTGTCCCCACAGGAGGAGTTGAGGACCTCTGTCCTTGACCTTGTACAGTGTTCAGGTTCATGTTCTTTTTCCTTTGTAAATCAGCCATGGTCAGAATGGCCATCACGAGAAGCCTAAAAAAACAAAGCCTGAGATTCTCTTGGATTTATTTGTATGTGACCTTAACCTCACACTCCCAGAGTAAAGGAGCTCCCGCTAAATTAGGTCTATTGTGTGTCCACTGATGATGTCTTCATTTTTTCCTATGCAGTAGATTACGTAAAGGAAACAGGAAAGGGGGGAGGGGAGAATGAATCTGGGCATAAACTGAGCTTATTCATTTTAAAGTCCATTTATCTTCTTCACACATATCTCAGTTCATCTCTTGAGTTCTTCATTTTTAACTGGACAGTCAATGATAAAAGCCTGTATCTGTTCACTGCTGCTCTGTCTGCATGGTTTCTGTACTGGGGGCTTCAAGGCAATTATAAAAAATGAAAGATGCCTTATTAAACAGGAATGGGAATTTTCTGGAATGATTGCATCGTCTGATTTGACTCATCCATCTGACCATAGGGCATTCAAACATCTTTGAATAAGACAAAGATGCAAGTGTGGACAGATTTTTAATGGAGACTAGTGTGAAGGAAGCCACTTTGAAACTTGTCATGCAAGCTAATCAAAATGGATTAAACAAATGTCAGGATCTCTATTGTTTGCCACACTACACCCTACTGGCAAAAATAGCTAACATTGAAGCTACCTAAATTGGCCAAGTTTTTATTTATATATATTTATAAATAATTATTTATTAATAATATTAATAATTAATTATTATTTATTAAGTCTACCGTTTAAGATAAATTACTTTATTAAAATGAATCAGACTTTCAAATGCAGCATATGAAAGCAAGCAAGCCGAGTGTTTGAATACTTTAACTTCACCATTTTGTACATAAAAGCAATGCTGTTTGGTTTTTCTTCACCACTAATCATTGGAAAAAACATCTTGGTGGCAGAAAATCTAATCTGTTTCAAAATAATCTGAGATAGTTTAATTAATCTGAGAGTTTAGTCACTAAATTAGTTAGTTAGTCCCCAACACTTTCCTATATTTAAAAATGTCACAAATAGTAAAAAATTAAAATAATAAAAAACATAAAAAAGTGCTTTTTTAAGTGACATAGAAATGGGGTTCATTCTTTTGTTCAAAGTTCTTTAAATTTAGCTCTCGAGAATAAAAAAACAGACCAAGTGTCAGGATTTTTGCTGTACACCCTTTTTGGTATAATTCAAGTTATATTGGAAACCTCCCTTGACACGTGGAGCATGCTCCCTGACACACTCACAAACACACCCTCACATGCCTTTACATGTTATACAGCAGGGTGTGATGTACCGAGACGTATGCACACAAAAAAAACCTTTGTTAACGCAGTGTTTTAGAAACAGGCTCTAGTACAGATCCTGCGTATGTGTGATCACAGTCCCTCTCTTAATGTAATATGTTCATTCACAAAGCATAAAAGACGTACACAGCCACATGAAATAAGTATTCCTCTTCGGCTGTATATGATGAATGAACAGTGTTGAACCCAGCAGCTTACAAAAAATATTACAGGCTTGCTTTTCTTGCTGAAAATAACATGATAATGTAATCTTGTTTACCAATACAACCCATTGCCTTAGACATTACTCAAGCTTTTATTGCCTCTTAAAAAATCTAGGCTATTCAGTGCTCTCAACCAACGTGCATTTTTACATATCATCTAAGCACTTTATTAGTCATGCTAACAGCACTTTCCAGTTTCTGTTTTCATTATAACAGCACTTTTTGTCACTTTTTTCATCTGTGCTTGTGATTTACACAAGGTTGTCCTAAATAAGGCAGCATTTTCCCAGGGTTTCGTGTCCATATCCAAAACCGCTACAGCTAATTGCTTCAAATCCCACAAACCATGTGGGCTGGCAGCTACACCTGGATCCAATTAAATGTCTCTTACGTCCTTTTTGTTATTTTTAACCAAGTCCAGAACTTCATATTATTGCTTTGCTAGCTTTGATAGGGCAAATCTGTGACTTGTTCAAGTAACACTAATTCTAATAATACAGTTTACTACACTATAGTGTTTACTCTAATCTGCATATTTTAACTCATAAGACATTCACGAGACAGGATTTAGTGCAGAATGTAATGTTCTCTATTTTAACGACTGACTAATTGCTCTAAATACTCCCCACACTTGTAGTCTAAAACATCTGTCTCGAGCCTCTTGGGTCTGTCTTTTGTGCTTGGTGGTGTATTTCTCTCAATCACTCCAGTATTAAACACTTGTTAGGGATTCCCAGGGCTGCCTGATTGTCATTGGCCCATTGTGTTCTTTGCATGAGAATACACTAGTGTGTGTCTCCCATTATTCTTGCCTGAACGTGAAACCCTCTCCCCCATCTGTCTACCCCCTCAGCAGGCCACCATGCAGCCGGAGGACAAAGGGTTGCAGGAAACATTGAGAATATGTGACAATGGCCCTCAATCAAGGTCAAGCAAGAAAAGTTGCAGAGTTCAAGTACAATTAATTTTACAGGTCATTAGTTAACTTGGTGCAACTCAAGTCAAGTCTTACAACTGTCCAACTTCTTAAAGAGGTCGATGTGCTTGTGTAAAAACGATTTATTAACATGTTAAAATGTAAAGTATTTGGAGTGTTAAATATGTACATTTAAACATATATGTCCGTGCAAAGCTCTAGTGCTCTTTCTAGCGGCAGCTTCCAATAAGGCCACAAGGGACACAAGCAGTCCTAACCAGTCTTAACTGGTTTTTGCCGTGTCCTTGCACTGTCTGCCATCTAGAGGATTTTTATAGCATTGTTTTTTTTTAGCATTTAACCAATCCACGTCCTGTCGGAGTTCTCATGTATGATAAAACGTTTACTTGCCAAGTTCTGTCTAAAATAATATAAACATTAGTTTGATATAATATAAACTAAAATATAATTTTAATAAACAAATATGATTGAAATATAAATGAAATGTTGATTTGTGTCATTCTGAGAAGACTTCCTGTTGCATTTTATCCGTTTCCACTTTGCTAGAGCATTAAAGCATTTCCTGTTTCCTGTCTGCCTACATGTGCTTCAGCCCAGTATCTAAATATGGGGCTTCCCATGAGCTGTCTATTGTTTGCATACAGAAACAACATCAATAAAGAAATATCTTAATCACAGGATGTTATATCACAGCTTATCTACCAACCTGATACATTAGGTTTTTAATTTGCTAGGTAAGTTAGCATTTGGGGGCAGAATGACATATTGACCAGGGCTCAGGGGAAAAAATATTTAAAGGCAATAACGAATACTTTATATATTATTTAAAATATAATTGTTAGAATTAGAATATAATATTTTTTTATATTGAAAATGCACTTCTGCACTTCAATAACTGTCTGGTTCAGCTCAGCTACCAAATCTGACCTCAGAAGACTACGGAGGTTAGTCCGGACTGAATCATTGGTACAAGAACTGTACTCATCCAGAGTGAGCAAAAGGGCTGGCAAAATCACTTCTGGACCTCTCACATCCAGCACACTCCTTCTTTGAACTGTTACCGTCTGGTCAACGCTACAGAGCTCTGAGCACCAGAACGACCAGACACAGAAACAGTTTCTTCCCTCAGGCAATCCATCTCATGAACACTTGACAATAATTATGGTACACAGTATTTATACACTTATTTATCTAACACACATATCTGTACATACACAACTGTCCATTGTTATATACCTGTACATACACTTGTCCATTTTTATATTGTTATTCCTTATTTACTTGTTCTTTTTAATTCTTCTTTTTATTATATGTGTTTTTTGTTCTGTCACTGTCATTATGTTGCATTGCGGTAGCTTCTGTCACGAAAACAAATTCCTCGTATGTGTAAACATACCTTGCAATAAAGCTCATTCTGATTCTGATTTTATCAAAATGCAGTGTTTTATATATTTAGAAAAATATGTGTTCATAGAGGTAAAAAAATGCCCCTAAAATTCTAATTTGCTTAGAAAATAACCTTAATTTAAAAAAGGCTATTTCTGATATTGTTTGAGATATATCTAATTTGCTTAGAAAATAACCTTAATTTAAAAAAGGCAATTTCTGATATTGTTTGAGATATACTTATCACTTGGGACATATTCACAAACAAACATGTAGTCTTTCCTAATGATTATTCACTTCTCCTCTGGCAGCCTGGATAAATCAGCTTTAGGAGATCTGTTGTGGTGTCCATTCCTTTTCAGGGTCAGTGTGCCATGAAGCCCCAGTGGTCACCTTGGTGTATTGCACTAATGCACAGTGCTGAAAGCATTTTACATCAGGACTTATTTCCGTCTAAGGTGGGGACAATTGCTTGTAAGATCTTTTTTAAAAGGGAATGTAGACATTTTTTATGTCTTAATTAAAGAACATTTGTATCATTCATTTTTATTTGTTTAAAATAACAATGGCCTGCTGGTACTCTACCACCAAAATGGGCCTTAGTGAGTTCTGTGGAGAAGCGATCAGCAGCACATATTGGACAGATGGCGTTGCGAGCGCGCAGCCTTTAAGCCACCATGACTGTCTGGGTTTATGGTCAGCCATTTTGTGGAATTAGTGTATGAAAGATGCTCAGTGTTTAAGAGTATTATGAGATCACTTGTCTAAAACAATGCAAAACATTTTATTTGTTTGTATGAAAAGTGTGTGCATATACAAAGATAAAATATTTGTAATAATTTTTTTTTCTCTAAAATGTTAGTATTCACTTTAAACATTTTAAAATATAAAATTGAACCTGGTCCAAATTGATTTCGGTTTACTGGAGTATTAAAGGACACGGACGTCGCTTCCAGGCTCCAATGAGAACAAAGAATGGGCGGATTTACAGTTTGAAAGCTTCATACTGACGTTCTGACCGACCCGTCTAAAATCTACTGCGCGCGTATTTCCAACCAATCACGTCTGTCTGTAAAGACCGATTATGTTGATAAGCGTGATCCGTTTGAGCGATAGGCCAGTCTGGGCCAGTCAACCAATCACGCGTTCAAAAACATCAACGATCCAATGAGAGCGCAGTGGAGGCGGGACCTCAACAAGGGGGTTGGGTGCGAGGTATCATGGAGGATCAGTTAGAGAACGGCAGCCATAGAACTTCACCGAGCCGTTGGTCCGTGCTCCGGAGTTTCTGAATATTTTTTTCTTTAAACGGTCTAAACGAGTGCAGCAATCACCAACAAAATGGAGATGAAGAAGAGGATCAGTTTAGAGCTGAGGAACAGAACTGCAGCGGAGGTAAGAGCTTTAATTATTTTTTTTTTACGGAAACGCGAAATTATGTTAGTTAGCAACCGGTCTATCCTGCACGTTAGTAACAGTCAGTAGACTCCGCTGAATGGCAGCAACACATGGGCGCTTAAAAGGACGCGAATACAAGTTTTAGTCCCAAATGAATGCATCACGCAATCCATATATAGATTTATACATGATTATTTTAAAACAAGTAGTAAATATAATCGTTATGTGAGCGCGCAAAACTCTTAGTGAATCTTTTGTGAACTCGTTACATGGTCTCCTTCGCCATTGCATTAGACTTGTCGTTATGGGCATCCCAACTAGAACCTCAAAATAATGTACTTCAATTTTTAAGACCAATTTTTATTTTGATGGTTAAGAATTTTTTTATTACTCAAGTTACGTCCAATTCGGTTGCGACGTTATTACAGTCTCCCGAAACAACAATATTCCCGCTTCCAAAGAGCAATAGTAGAAATTGAAACAAAACGTCAGTATTGTTATACGATTTCAGAGTCCGACCGTCCATATATGCAAAATAATGAGCGAAAACATCACGCGACTGAATGTCTCCTCGTATAAAAAGTTTATTGTAGGCAAGCTTCACCGATGCGTAACGTTACCTCACTATGGCTTCTCTAACCTAACGTTAGTAAAACGAGCAGTTTCTTTTCAAAGGCGGACATCTTACTCTTCGACATTAGACATTCAGGGGCACTTGCCTTCCGTCTTCCTCCTCAGACCCTCGAAGCCATTTAAGTTCAGGCTTTAAGAGCACAAGCACATATCGAGCGAATGTCAGGTCAATCAGTATGATTAAGCTGCGTTCATGGCGTCCGCAGCGCCTCGCAGTGTGTGTGTGTGTGTGTGTGTGTGTGTGTGTGTGTGTGTGTGTGTGTGTGTGTAAGCTGCTCGAGTCTCCGCGTCGACGGGCGGGGAGTGGAAGTCATTTTGTTGCATCAATAGTTTAGGCGCAAATGACGGTGTTTTGTGGCTTTTACAGTGTTTTTATTCATCAGTCAAGCAAATTCGTTATTCACTGTGCTTACGTGCTGTGCAGAACAGAATGATTGGCGCGTAGAGCCAGAAATAGCCGCTCGACGGATGCGGTTTTGCGAACCGTTTTAAAGAACAAGTTGCCATTTTCCTCCGTGCTTATGTTAATGGCGTAATTATGTAACCTTGTGTAACACTGTTTATCACTGACGTTGAACAATATGCATTCGGCTTTATGAAGCATATCCGCCACTGTTTTATTAATTGAAGGAATGTGGCAGATGGTGAAGGGCCGAGCCCCCCTTCCTCCCCTCCGATGTTAGTAGATTATTGTAGGCTTGCCTGAACCGAAGTAGAGAAGCACGCTTCATTTGAATGGGGGTTCTGATGGATGGGATCTTTTACACGAGCTTAAGTTAATACTCCGACGGAGCGGACGAGTATAAACGATACGTGCACAGTTGCCAACTCTCGCGAGACAAATAAGCAACCGCAGCTTCCAAAACAAGCCCAATATTTTTTTGATGATTTATTATCATCAATATTATTTATTACCTATAAATGAGCCTGCACCGTATTAAACTAAAACCACTCTTTTATCTGAAAAGCAAAAACAGAAGCTATTTTACAAAAATTAGCAATCTGCAAAAGTGGGAACAAAACTCATCTCCAATCACCTGTGAGCAGAATATGATTGGAGAGATGGAAAAGGAGAAAAGCACAAGAGCTTCAAAGGGGAGCAGTAACATACACATTTTTTATGTCCCTAGCCTTAAAATAAATATTACACTTGAAAAAAATATATATATATTTTAAAACGAAACAATGTGTTAATTGAACAATTGCACCTTCTTGAGCCATCAATGTGTCAGTATTTGATTGTAATTAATTATAAAGAATTCCAAGCACCACAAAACTGCTCGTCCCCACAGCCATGTACAGAGGAAAAGTGCTTTATTTTGAGATCAAAAACAGGTTTTTCTACCATTTAAAATAATGTATACATTACTATCAAATGTATGACAGAAAAAACAAAATGCCAAATAAATATTATATTAACTTATAATATATATTATATTATGTGTATTATCATTTATGTGTACTCATGAAGTCAAAAGGTAATCTAATAATGTGGTCTAAGTTTAAATGTTAAAAAAGAAATACATTTGAAGACATCTTGCCATACCAGGCTATTCGAACCAAATGTATCTAATCTTAGTATTAGGATATGACTACTTGTTTTTTATAACAGCCCTTGATCATTAATACATACATTACAAAAACATTGTAAAAATTAAGGCTAAAAGAAAGTCATCCCACTCCTTTACGTCTACTTCTATCATCGCTTGGATTACAGCATCATACGCCTTCTTTCTGAATGTGTTTTTTCTCTAATGAGGGGGTGGAACATTTGGCAAAATACGCTACGGCACGTATATTATTGCACTGGTTGGCTATTGACTGCAAGCAGACAGAGTCAATCAATGCATTGGAGAATACAGTGAACATAAATAAAGAAACGAAGTTGCTTGTCAGATTTCCCTAACAAGCAATCATATTTTTTTAAATAAGCCCAAAAAACCGTAACCCGCGACCAGGGATTTTTTCCCTGCCCAAAGTCACGTATAATAAGCGGACTTGACAACTGTGGATACGTGGCGTTTAACTCAAGTGTATTTTGCGTCACTAGTACAAGAAAGATAGCAAAATATTACTGGTGCGCGTGCAATCGCGAGCGTTCTGACACTTGTCGTCTTGTGAAACGCTGGCAGTAAATTCACTGCAAATTAGGGCTGAACAATTAATTGCATTTGCGATAATATCGCGATATGAAAAAAGCGATTTCTCAGCGCAGCGCTGCGATCTGTCACGTGACACGCGAGAGTAATGTATGATGATCGTATGACATCCAAGTTCGGCGAGAGAAAGCATTAGGAGACGTCGCTCTTACTCTCGCGGTACTTTGATGACACACCGATGATCGCAGTGCTGCTTCAAGTCGAACACATCTAAGCAGTCTTCAGAGGAAGCATCATGTTGGCACGCTGTATGTTGCCAAGTCCGCAGTTTGCCGCGGGTTGTTTTCGTGTCCGCGCAGTGCATGCGGAGA
The DNA here is from genome assembly GCA_027422405.1 of Ptychobarbus kaznakovi. Classification (NCBI taxonomy): domain Eukaryota; kingdom Metazoa; phylum Chordata; class Actinopteri; order Cypriniformes; family Cyprinidae; genus Ptychobarbus; species Ptychobarbus kaznakovi. The sequence goes on along the minus strand of CM049802.1, from coordinate 11,908,095 downwards.
TGCGCTATATGTAAACAATATCCTTTGTTGTACTTTCCTGTCATTAACGTCGTTTTTGGAAAGAATGCCGGGTTCGCTCCTCCTAGTGGGCAGAGCTAATGCGCAAACGTCAATTTCATTGGCCGGTGCTCATCTATCATCGTCCCTGTTTTGATTTCAGCGAATCAGTTCGAGCGAATGCAGACCGGGTTTCGGTACCAATCCCTAGATGGGAGTTGAGAAAACTGTTTGAAAATGCTCATTGACTGATGTCCATGTAAACTTAGTCAATGAGCATTCTTATTTAGAATAAGACAATATTGCGATTAAGGGGGTTTCATGAGTTACTTTTAGAATATTCCTTACATGTTATAGTACATAGATATCCAACGCCATCCGATGTCCCTTCCAGAATTCCATGTATAAACATTAGGGGCTGCACGGTACACGGATGTCACGGTTCTGTACGTACTTAAGTTCGGGGGTCACGGTTCGATACATTTTCGGTACAACAGGAGAAAAAAAAGAAATCTACTATGCTCTGTTTCTTTTCATTTATTTTGAACAGACAGTAGTGCAAATTGAAAAAAAAATTCCCATGTAGATGTGAAAATACTAAATATTATTACATGTTATATATATAAAATCTGTTTCGTTTTCATTGTGTACACAAACAAAAGCAGACCTTTATACAGGGATTATTAATAAGACAATAAGTGTTTAGAGTTGATTCTGCTTGTATAAGGAAATAGGGGTGTAAATCGGATGGTTCGTCACGATTCTCATACCCAGCGATATGATATTTGCCGATACCTCAAAAAATTCTACGATACGATTTGATTCGATACAGAAGTATATCGATCGATATTATCATATTATATACCTATTTTAAACAACCATCTACATTTTTATTAACTCCCAAATGCAACCAAAATATAGAACATGAACATAAATCTAAAAATGCTACTATGGGCTCAGTCCTAAAAATCTTTTCTACAGATAACCAAATTACAAGCAATAGCAGAAAATAAATACAATAGAAGAAAGACACAAGTTCAATAAACAGTGCTTTTCAGGTTTTTCAGCTCAGTCTAAAATACATTTTCAGGTACGCTAAAGAAATGTAAAAATTAAAAGTAAAATAACTGTATAGTCTTCACTGTATAAATTAAATAGCCTGTAAATGAATACTTTTTGATGTTACAAAGGTTATTTAGTCAGGAGCAGTGAGCACTTGTATTTTTCTTCGACAGCATTAGATTTATTATTAGTTTTCTTTCACTTTAAGAATGAAAGCACAGATTTAATATACTGATACACATGCCTTTTCTTTCTCCACTGTTTACATTAAGACATGCTTTTCTTAACCTACTGTTTACAAGGATATTAGCCAAAACATGCATTTTGATATAGTTTTGTCAGTATTTATTCATCCATGCTCAAAAAAGCGGAGGAGAGCTCAATTTAGTATTCGCGCAGAGTTGACGCGGCTGTCTGTGTGTGTGTGCGCTTCAGATGTGTGTGCGCGAGCTTCAGTGCGCGGAAAACTTCTCGTACAGCGCTAGACTGTTACTCCAACAATCCCGAGCGTGCCTTCGGGCAGTCCTTATATCGAGTCCTGATACGTGAGATTGAACAAGAATGCACGCGTTGGCTGTAATGCATTGACGGACATTATATGAAAATGTGGACAGTGCCAAAATAAAGGTGCCTTTTTATACTACAGATATCGATATTTTACGTGTGGCATCGATGCATTGTATCATCATACATTGTATCGATATATCGATGATCGTTACACCCCTATAAGGAAACAGCTGAAGTGATCGTGCCGAAGCGCGCGTGCACACACACACACACCAAAAAAAAACATCAGTTCCAGCATTTCTAACTTGACAGCGCAGTTGGTACTTTATCAAAATAAAATACAGTGAACCAAACATCATCGCACCCGCCTCTGTATCACAGACTGAAGTACAAAGCCTATAATTCACATATCAAAAAATAATTTAGCATTCAGATACGTTACATCGCAAATATGGAAATATTATGTAATATTGGGATTTGTGACGAATGAGAGAGGTAGAATGCACGAGCACAAAGCCCAGTTGAGTGCGCAAGTCTTTAAAGTATATTCCTTTGTCAGTCTATGTGAGAGACATGTTCAGAATCAGCACATGGTCACAGTCTAGTGGGCTTTGTTTTCTAGCTCACAACTCATGGCATTCGCTGTTCTTCTGCTGGCGGTTATCAAAGAGTGTTGCATTACTAGGGGCGCTCTCTTCTGGATTGTAGGTGAATTGCCTGTATTCGTTATAAGGCTTCATGCCCGGAACCGAGATGCCCGTACCGTGACTTTTCGGTACGAATACATGTACCGTGCCACCCCTAATAAACATACATGTGCTTCATTTTTTTATTTTACGAAAGCTTCAAGTGCAGTTAATTATTTGTCATGATATACATGCAATCATATGACAGCATTGTTGAAGCCATGCTCTTTTGTTTGCTGTCAAACGGTTGACCACTACCATGTGTATTCCTTTTTCAAAATGCGGCGAAAAATCTTACACGACGGTAATAGTGTGATTACATGTCTTTACTACACTTCAATAATGTAACTGAAATAGGAATACTCCACGTGTCTTAATTCGATTTATGTTTACTTCAATTATGACTTGATTATGCCGCATTAAGGTATTCAAAAATCTCTTTTTATATGGTATATTCTTAATCAGAGTATTGTCTTAATCGTGGTAAAAATCTTATTATTGTTGCCCATATAAACGTACTCATTGTTGCAGTACCGTTTGATGTCACTAGTAGAGTACCAAGTGAAACCCTTCACCTCAAGTGTATAACAAATCTCAAAAAAATTCAATTGAAAAAGAAAAAAAAGCTTATATTTTGATGGGCTACTAGACTGACTGCCACTATCAGTTACATCAGCAGTTGTCAGATGTTGCAACTTTAGCCTTGTGTTAAATCATGTCCATAGTACGATTCTTTGTTTACCAGTGTCCTGTTTATCACTCTTGTAGGTAGCAGAGCTGGTGGTAGATAATTGCCGCTCAAGTGACGGTGAGATTGAAGGCCTGACAGATGAGTTTAAGGAACTGGAGTTCCTCAGCATGGTCAACGTGGGTCTCACCTCCCTGGCCAAACTACCCACACTGCCAAAATTGAGGAAGGTCAGTCAAGAGATCAAGCATTCATTTCAGTACACGCTAGACAAAGTGCTCTTACCAAAAAGATCTGTTGTGTTTTAAGTGTTCTAACCATGCAGAAAACGGATACCGTAACACAGCTTACATATTAATGTAAATGCGTTGTATTATTAAAGTGCACAAAATGGATAGAGAATACCCAAAGGAAACTTAAGAAGTGTGACGTTGAAAAATATCCATGTTGAATAAACATAGTTCTAAATTGTCTTTTAAGCAATAAATGCGTAAATACATTAATGTAGATTAGTGTTACTCAGTACTTGTGTAATTATGCTGTAACAGCTCAAAGTGGTTTCTGAACATTCATTGCTTTAATTGTCCTGTTAGTTTATCTTTCAGCCTTTCCAGTATATGTTAAGTTTATTTTAAGAGCAATTCTCTCTCGATTACAGTTGGAGCTGAGTGATAACAACATCTTAGGGTCACTGGAGACAATTGCAGAGAAATGCGCCAACCTGACTTACCTTAATATGAGCGGCAACAAGATCAAAGAACTCAGCACACTGGAAGCTCTGGTAAAAACACTGACACATTACACTCACACCACAACATATTTCTGAATATTTTTTTTTCTTAAGTGAAGGTACAGTTAATGCAAATCAGATGGTCATTATCCTAAGAGTCATTTGTTCAACCTTGAATGATGCATGATGCAACCTTGATTGATGTATGGGATGCTCTTCCCTCAGCAAAACCTAAAGAACCTGAAAAGTTTGGATCTGTTCAACTGTGAGATCACTACATTGGAGGACTACAGGGAAAGCATCTTTGAACTGCTGCCTCAGGTCACATACCTGGATGGCTTTGATGCAGAAGACAATGAAGCTCCAGACTCTGAGGCTGATGATGATGGTAAGAACCATGAATTAAGATTTAGTTTGATTATGCGGTCAAGTCCTTTTCTGGTGCACATAATTATGATCCTCATACAATGGATACATAGATAATTGTAAAAAACCATACATATGGTGCAAAGTAAATGACATTAAAGTATGTTATATCAAGTCATTATTTCTACTACCTTTATGCAGATGATGATGAGGATGGTGAGGAAGGAGCAGGGCAGCTGGGAGAATACGAGGAAGAGGAGGAGGAGGATGAGGAAGGCTCCGAGGGTGGAGAAGTTGGACTGTCCTATCTAATGAAAGAGGACATTCAGGTGATGTATCTTCTACCAGTTTTTAACATTTCACAATCAGTTTTCCAAAACGTTACAGCTGGATAATGACAGGTTCCTTCTGTAACAGGATGAAGAAGATGATGGCGACTATGTGGAAGAGGAGGAAGAAGGAGAGGGTAAGAACTAATCATGCAACCGAACATTGTGAACTTGTCACTTTTATGTTGAACTGTTTTTTTTATGACTGTACTTTGTGTAGAAGAGGAGGCCGAAGTTCAAGGAGAGAAGCGAAAGAGGGATGCAGAAGATGAGAGCGAAGATGAGGATGATGACTAACCATTTGTTCGACTTCTTGGAAACAATGTCCAAAGTGTAGATTAACCCTGAAAAAGACCGTGATCTTGCAGATTGTTTTTTTTCTTTGTAAAACCATAGATAAATCACTGTAGAGGCTAAGTGTGTTCTTTTATAAATGCATTATATATTACACTATATAAAAGGGGTTTATTGATGATTCATTTATAGCCATTCCAAGTTTATTCCCAATGCTTAAATCAGTGTCATCAGGGGGTTGGCAAGGGCGTTAGATTTGAGATTTCACCACTGAGAGGAGACGGCAGCATACGTTTGTCCAAATCCACAGACCTCTGTGAGGAGGCAGAGCATTTCCTGCTCCTCATCTACCTCTCCAGGTCTCGTTCTCAGCCTAACACGGAGCAGCAAGCCAACCGTCAACCCCTTTGTCCCTGGATCAACCAATCGCTGCCAAGGATCTTGTCACACTCTTTATATGGGATGGTCTCCACTTGATTCAGCTTTTCTTGTAGATCAGGCTCACGTAGGCAGACCAGATGGTATGTGATCTTGTGTATTTTAAAGCGTGATGTATGCAAATGTGAATGTAAATTGAGCAAAGATGGGGAGTCAAGCTGTAGGTTGGCAAAATAAAATTTCTGTTTTAATCTCAAAGTAGTTTTTTAATAAAGAGATCAATCACGTGTAACTTATGAGCAGTTCACCCTTTCTCATATTTTATGCAAATTCACTTATTTTTTACAAGATGTCATCTTAGATCGAGATTTGTTCAATTTTAAGAGAAATGTCATTGCTGGAAATTCCTCATGATGTTCAGGTTTAACAGCTTTGTTGGATTAAACATTAACCCTTGAGTACCTTTCTACCTTTTGTCTTGCTGTGGAAACAGGTTAGTTTCTACCTTTTGTTTGAGGTATTTTACAGAGTAATACCTTTTTAATCTAATGTGCGTATGGCAATATGTATATAGTATCTGTTTCAACAGTTTTTTTCCCTTTTATTTTTTAACTAATCTGTTTGGTCCGTTATTTTAATACAAAACATGTCAAAGGACTTACATACACACAGGTCACCTGTTTAAATTTCAACTTGGTTGTTGTGCGAGTGTTTTATTGGGTTTTGTGTGCTGTAAACCTCTCTAAAAGGATTTTAGTTTTGTTGGATTTTGATGTTTTGTTTTAATAGGTTTAGGTGTTTTTTTTTAGTTTCCTTTGTCCATTTATAAACTCTATTTGACTTAGTTGTAATGAATGAGTGAATTGTCCTTTAGATTATTAAAATTACATGGGATGTTGTTCGAAGATAGACCTTTTGTCTGCTAAAGAGTTCTGTGATTTGATTACACAATTTGGGATTTTCTCAAACTGAGACCCATGAACTGTCTGGAAGCCTCAAACGTGGGTTAAGAAGCACTGTTTTTAATGTCTCCGGAGTTGATGATAGAAAAATGTGTTTTGGTAAAATTGCAGTAATGTTTCAATTTTTTTGATAAATTTGAAAGCTTTATAAAACCCTTGAATGCAACCTGGTGTAAGTTTGATGTGGAAAATAAAGGAAAACCCTTTCACCATAATGTCCATGTGGTATAGATTTTGGGTTTTATACAACTTTGAATTTTGATTTCTTCGAAAATGATCTGCTATGAAGACTATTGAGTGGCTAGACTTGTAATGTAATTTCACAAATCCCAGCTCTAGTGTAATTACAGGTGCATCTCAATAAACTAGAATGTCGTGGAAAAGTTCATTTATTTCAGTAATTCAACGCAAATTGTGAAACTCGTGTATTAAATCAAATTCAATACACACAGACTGAAGTAGTTTATTTTTTTTACAAATAAATCTTCATATTATGAGATAAGGGTACTTTTTAAAACCTTTATACCCTGCAGTCATAGCGAGATTAGGTTCGAATTCGATCCCAAAAAAACAAGAATCGAAAACAACAGCGAGGAACAACCAGGAATCGGACTCGATTCCAAAAATGTCGGAATCGAACAGCCCTAGTAATTGAGTTTTTCTTGGGCTCGAGCTCCACAAGCCTGCAAACATTCGTTTTATATGACACTGCCATCGGCAAAGCCTCCTACTCATTTATTATTAATGTGTTACACAAACTTAAAGCAGCAATCACCATCCAGCCAATATAAATACAGCTGCAACAGTGAGAGGGTGGAGGTACTGTGATATACATGAATGATTCATAGATTTGATAAGTGAGAGTGTTTCGCTAGGTGATTATTAGTAGTAAGAAATGTTCAAACTAAAAAAAAAGGCTATTGAACAATACTGTACTTTGACAGGGTTATCACAGCATATTTAGAATTAATTAATTAACTTCTATGTTAATTTAAAATCCATATAATCAATGGCAGTAAATGCAAAGATATTTTATTTCACTGACTACAGAGAAAATAACACTCTTTGATTTGAGACCAGAATGTAACATGAACTTTTATAGCTGTGTCAGTATGGACATTAAGGTTGTGGCCTTAATGTATGTCGGGGCCAGATATAGACAGGCATAAATATCGGTTTTGCTCAATCAGAACTTAGGCAGAGAGAGCATTAAACAGGTTTTATTTATTTGTAAATTAAAAGAGAACTGAAACAAGCTGTATGTTGAGAAGTCTGAGAAAGTGCTGAAGATTGGCATTGACAAATGTGTTTCTATTTCACTATTTCAGACCGCCAGAGAAAGTCAATACATGGTGGAAGGAGTCGCGTCTCATGCATCACATCGAGAATCTCGTAATAGGCGCGTTCAACTTTAAGCGGCGCTGCACAGAATGATCAGTGTATGACATCAAAGTTCTCGCGAGAGCAATAAGAGAGCAGATGGATCCTATGCTTTCGAATCGCTCTCGTAGTACTTTGATGTCATACACTGATCATTCTGATGTGAATGTCTGTGGCGCTGTACAGTAGGCTATATTGATAGGGCGGCGCCAGAACTGCCGCTGATAGAATGTGTGCTGTAACACGATACATCAATATTTCTTCAAAAGCAGATCGTGAAGACATCTTTATTAGGGCCGCTGCTGGCCAAATGGGTGCCTTAGCAGGATTTTATTGTTGTGCCCCCTCCCTCAGATATTATGGAAGTAAAAAATAAAACAGCTAATATAGGGGTCAAAATAGAACTTTGATAAAATATAAAAGTAAATTAAATAATTAATTGTTATTAAATTGTATTATTTACAAAATTGTAGCTCTAGACAGACCTATGGCAGTAATACAGTTGTCTGCTTGATTTTAAGGTTCTCAACCATTCATTAATCACACAAAATAAATATTAAGGAGTTTTACTATGAAAACCATGGTTTATTTTTGTAAGAGTTGTGATGTCCACGTTTTTTGTTGAAGAAATTATAAAGGCTGTGTCATCTATAGCAAAAAGGTGGCCAAAAATGAATAATTAAGTGGATATTTGAATTAAATGTTTGGTCAATTCATTTCAATTTTTGTTGAAACTTACCCCATATAGGCCTACTATGACAACACGTCACACTAAGTGCCCTGTGTTCACTGAACTATCTTTATTATTCTGAACTGGTATCCAAAAAAAAAAAAAAAAAAATCTTATTCTGTCACTGTAACATGGCCTTCACACCACTGGAGGGAGCTAATTTACAAGTAATGCATGTTTTGTCTTGGGCACATAATCATCCCCACATTACATATACCAATATACAGGAGGCTTTAAGAAGCTTTAATCATGGTAATATATCCCTGTCACCATAGTTTTTGACTATGCATGAAGATAAACAAGTCAGTTCACAGCATCTTAGAATCTTCTTTTGCACAGATGACAGTGATGTTTTATGTCTGAATGCAGACTGTTTGTGATGTATAGTGTATTACAGACACAACACCAAAAGAGTACTTCATCACAGAATGTTTCAGCAGGGCTCATGTACATTATAGCTCAGGGGTGCCCAACTCAGTCCTGCAGAGTTTAGCTCCAACTTGCCTCAACACACCTGCCGGGAAGATTCTAGTATGTCTAGTAAGAGCTTGATTAGCTGATTCAGGTGAGTATAATTGGGGTTGGATCTAAACTCTGCAGGACACCGGCCCTCCAGGACCGAGTTTGGCCACCCCTGGCTTAGATGAATCTGCACACACACAGCCTACAGCTCATCCATGTTCATGCTGCCTCAACCCCCACAGCAGCTGATGAGCTGGAGCATCCAGTCAGGATGTCCGAGCCTCTGTAAGTCTTAAAAGGAGTTAATGCAGTGAATGGCCAAGATCTAATGAGCAGTTATGATGAGTAGCCATTTAGCTTTTGTTATATGACACAGCAACTCCATTGCTCCCAGGGGAAACTTTTATATTAACAATGTTTTTTTATGTGCCTTACATCAGATATTTAATAAAACCACAAAATCCCCAAGAGGCCCGAGGTGAGTGAATAAAAGACAAGTGGCGTGCAGATACACTATACAACAAACATAAATTTGAACCACTCTAATCTTTACTTTGATCTATACTTTGAGAAGGACATTGATGACAAAACCATTGTGTAATCAGTAATCTGAGACTTTGATATGAGAAAATGTTTTGCATACATGGGAAGAGAGAAGTCCATTATTTTCAGAGAAAAATCTAATTATGACATTTTTAAAGAAAATTTTAAATTAAGGTCAACGTCTTTTTTATTTTATTGAACACACGAAAATACATGAATCATTCATAATAAGATATAAAACATGCATTTAGAAAATACATAGGGTGAATTTTATTTAATCTTTCTCATCCTTTTCACATTTGTAGCATTAAACATTCTGACTCATTCTAATGAATCTGTTCATCCTAAAAGATCCTCTCTCTCATATTTAGAGTTGGAAAGTCCAGTTTGTTATCATTTGAACAGTTTATAAATGAACATAAAAATTGTGATTCGAGTCCCTGTACAATGCTTTGACTCGGTCAGTTGAGGTGTTTTGTTGTATTTAGTATAAAGGTCATTGATTGTGACACTTATTCAAAAAATGTTGTTTTTTTTATGTGAATGATTCTTTTTATCATTGCATTTCATATTTTGTTATATAAATTTTGTATACAGAAATCTGAATCACTCTGAGGTGATATGAACTTTGATAAGTAAATGTATTGCATTTTTTGAGTGAAACCCCCTGTATAATCTGTAATCTGAGGCAGACATTGATTTTCTAACAATTTCAATCTGATATTTGATAAAAATCTCTTTACTGCATGCAGCTGTTAGTCTCTGCAGCATCCACCAGCAATGTGAATTGTCAAATGTGAATTAAAATCTGGATGTTTGCCCAGGTGACTCAGAAATCTTTTTGATGAGCACGTTTATGTACCTAAATCAGTGTGACTAAAATATATTTGTCATTAAATACTGCTTTGGCCCAGATCTTCCAGAAGAATCAGGTGACAATAAACAGCTGTTACTCTATCAAACCCCACAGGGGATTTGTAGACTTCACATAACGCCATGTAGTTTGCTTAACCTTAGAGCGATCAATCATTATTTCATCAAAATCATGGGGTTGAAGTCATTTTCAATGATTTCGCAAACTGCCAGCACTCTACACTGAATGGAGTTCATAGACATCACTGCACAGAGAGAAACAGAGTGTATATGGAGACATGAACTACCAGTGATTTAGGGTCTTTATTCATTTTACAAAGCTGTAATCATCCTTACTGTGTGCTTCATGAATTAAACATGAGAGGGCACACAGCACCAGCTGTTATTAGCCCAGTGTTCAAGCGATCGGGACTGAAGCACAACCTGCAATTATGGCTGAATCCCCTTTACTCTTTATCTGGTAAAAAAAGGTCGAAAGAAGTGTTTAAGGGGAAATGATTTATTAAAGAGGATGTACAGCACAGAAGTACAGGCTGGTTGTTCATTAATGCAAAAACTGGAAATGTAAAATGCATGTTAAACAAACTATTTCATGGCAAGACTGGTCTACATTAACCAGTAGTATCGTGAAGTTTTGAGTTAATTGTCCAATTGTTCACGTGTGGCGTGGTGGCTAATCCTTTAAATATGCAAAGCCCAGCATCTCTCTAAAAGCTCTCTGTTGTCATGTTATTTTTATAAGTGGCCATGTCACATGTATTATTATTGTATATTGTATATACACTTACACATGTATATAAATAATATTATAATGTACAATATACATGTAATGTATACATTACAAATGTATATATTATTTATAAGTCACATGTAATATTCATATTTATTAAGTCCACAGTATACTGTATTGCACATTTTATTTTATAGCACATTTTACTCTTTATTTTTTATTTTATTTTTTTTAACCTATATTTATATATATTCTCTTGTGTTGTGTTACATATTTTGTACTGTCCATTGTGCGGACCTGACCTGACTTACATTTCACTACTGATTATATTCTGTATAATTGAGTAAGTGACGAATAAAAAAACCTTGAACCTTGTGCACTGTGCGCTGGTCTGAAATAAATGACACATTAGGTTTAGGCCTTTGCTCTCCCAGAGCGCTCTATATCGTGTTTGTGTTTTATCATGTGATATTAGTAAAACTGCATGTATTTTTCAGCTCTGTTGCTAGCATCCGCACAGGGGAAAGTCTTCTCTCAAAATGAGGAAGCAATGTATTGTTGAAAGTTGGAAACGGAGATGTAATTTGGAACTAGAAATAAAACCGGTGACCGATACGTGTAGTTTTAGCAGAATGGTAATCTGCAAGGAGTTACAGGGACATTCCTGTTCTTATGACATTAGTCATAGTTTTAAAATCGCTTTGTATTGGGAAATAAGCAGAAATGCTTTTAATAGCTTAACATAAGATCCATTGTATTCAAAGAAGTGCAACGGTTGCACTTGCCAACAAGTTCGCAATTTAACGCAGTATTTAAGGTTGCAATAAAAAGGACATAGCGACAGATGGTTTTAGGGTGGGTTCTATCATCAGCTGTTGATTGGATTTTAAGATGAAAACACACCTCTTGGCCAAAAGGGGTGGGGTTTTTGTGGACTAAATACTTAAGTCTAGCATATGTCACCAGAGAGAAGTCTGTTGTTTTGACTGTAGGATCCGGTAATGATTTTTGATTCAGTTATTGCAATTTGATAAAACTATGACATTTAAAGCAAAAACAATGGGGCCAAAGATATATTTTAAAAATCATTCACAATAAGTTTTACAACCCGAATTCCGGAAATGTTGGGAGTTTTTTTTTTACATTTGAATAAAATGAAAACTAAAAGACTTTCAAATCACATGAGCCAATATTTTATTCACAATATAATATAGGTAACAAATGTTTAAACTGAGAAATTCGAAAATTTTATGCACAAAATGAGCTCATTTTAAATTTGATGCCTGCCACAGGTCTCAAAATAGTTGGGACGGGGGCATGTTTACCATGGTGTAGCATCTCCTCTTCTTTTCAAAACACTTTGAAGACGTCTGGGCATCGAGGTTATGAGTTTCTGGAGTTTTGGTGTTGAAATTTGGTCCCATTCTTGCCTGGTATAGGTTTCCAGCTACTGAAGAGTTTGTGGTGGTCTTTGATGTATTTTTCGTGTAATGATGTGCCAAATGTTCTCTATAGGTGAAAGATCTGGACTGCAGGCAGGCCAATTCAGCACCCGGACCCTTCTACTACGAAGCCATGCTGTTGTAATAGCTGCAGTGTGTGGTTTTGCATTGTCCTGCAGAAAAACACGTCATCTGGAGGGGATCATATGTTGCTTTAAAACCATTTTTTTCAGCATTCATAGTGCCTTCCAAAACATGTAAGCTGCCCATACCGTATGCACTTATGTACCCCCATACTATGAGAGGCTTTTGAACTGAATTCTGATAACATGCTGGAAGAATGTCAAATTTGGACTCGTCTGACCATAGAAAATTTTTCCACTTTGAAACAGTCCATTTTAAATGAGCCTTGGCCCACATGACACTACGACACTTCTGGACCATGTTCACATATGGCTTCCTTTTTGCATGATAGATTTACCCTAGACGGGGCAGTCATGTCCTAATGGTTAGAGAATCTGACTCGTAACCCAAAAGTTGCGAGTTCGAGTCTCAGGTCCGGCAGGAATTGTAGGTGGGTGGAGTGAGTGTACAGTGCTCTCTTGATCTTCAATACCATGACTGAGGTGTCCTTGAGCAAGGCACCGAACCCCCAACTGCTCCCTGGGCACCGCAGTATAAATGGTTGCCCACTGCTCCGGGTTCACGGTGTGTGTGTGTGTGCACTTAGGATGGGTTAAATGCAGAGCACAAATTCCGAGTATGGGTAACCATACTTGGCCACATGTCACGTCACTTTCACTTTTTTCACTTTCACTTTAGTTGGCATCTGCAGATGGCATGGCGGATTGTGTTTACCGACAGTGGTTTCTGGAAGTATTCCTGGGCCCATTTAGTAAAGTAAATGACAGAATCATGCCGATGAGTGATGCAATGTTGTCTGAGGGCCTGAAGACCATGGGCATCCAACAAAGGTCTTCGGCCTTGTCCCTTACGCACAGAGATTTCTCCAGTTTCTGTGAATCTTATGATGATGTTATGCACTGTAGGTGATGAGATTTGCAAAGCCTTTGCAATTTGACGTTGAGGAATGTTGTTTTTAAAGTATTCCACAATCATTTTATGCACTCTTTCACAGATTGGAGAGCCTCTGCCCATCTTTATTCTGAGACATCTATTTTATAGACCTGATATCAATTAACTTAATTAGTTGCTAGATGTTCTCCCAACTCAATCTTTTCAAATTGTCTTGCTTTTTCAGACCGTTGTTCCCCCCGTGCCAACTTTTTTGATACCTGTAGCAGAAATAAAATTTAAAATGAGCTCATTCTGTGGATAAAAGGTGGACAATTTCTCCGTTTAAATATTTGTTATGGTCTCTGTTTTATCGTTAATAAAATATTGGCTCATGTGATTTGAAAGTCTTTTAGTTTTCATTTTATTCAAATTTAAAAAACGTCCCAACATTTCCGGAATTTGGGTTGCATTTTCATTTAATACCAAATAGTTGACGGAATAATGAAATGTGCTCCCCTGTCCTCTCTCTTTCTCTCATTTGTAATAGCAGTGAAAGGTCTGATTCATTCTAGTGAATCAGACCCATTATATGTAGTGTTGAAAAAGTTACATTAAAATTACATTTTATGTATTTTATGTTTATAAAGCATACTGCACATTAACCCTTAAATGCATGAATGTTTCGTCAATGACTATTACATATTCGGGTCTTTAGCGACCCGGACCTTTATATCCAGCGCGGATGGATCTCTAACTGTTGCAATAGCAAAAAACTCTCTTGATATTTTAAGAACAATTACAGAAGGATGAAATAAAGCATATTGTGTTACCTTTTGAAACTTAGAATGATTCAATTTGAGCAGATGATTGTACCATCACTATCATCGTCAGAGCGCACTTCCACAGTACACTCAGCATCTGCCTCATATTTGCGATCTCAAACATATTCGTAAAAGTACCATTTTCAGTGACTTCAAAATCAATAGTTTGATTACTGGCAGCTTATTCACCACATCCACCATCAAAGGACAGTTACATTTGTATTTTATGGCATACAGTAATTGCTCTGAAGTATAGGCCTTCAAACCAGTTCTATTTTTTGCTAATGATATTCTTTTATTTTATGCTTGCGGTGATTATGAGAGAAACGTCACGTCGTTACTGTCTATTAAACAGTACCATCTCGAGGAGTACAGGAAAATTGCATGCATTGAGTCATCAGATATTTGAATATTCTTTGCGCAGAAAAAATATACTTACACTAATACAAACCTCGGGTCTCAAGCAACCATATACACTTTTTATAAAAAAAAATAATCAGAAAACAGACATTCTTTTTTAAATGTTATAATTTATTTCTTGTTATATTGTTTATATTGAATAAATTGAAGAATACTAAGAAAGTTGATGTTTAAAACTTAAAAAAATGAAGGAGGGAGAGGGCAGTGGATGAGGTCCCGGGTCACTAAAGACCTCGATGTATGCATTTAAGGGTCAAAGGGTCATGAACTGAGAAATTCCTTTGATATTTTTATATATGAGAGCTCATTGTTCAATGAAAACATTCTGTAAGTTTCAGAATTCAAAACTTTGTCATTAGTCTAAAAACAGCTTATATTGAAGCCAGTCTGCCACAATGATAGCTTGTGGAATGTGCCACTTTATTAAGTAATAGTGTGGCTAAACACCGCCTCCACAGAATGAGATCAACGCCTGCTTCTACATTAGTGTTTAGCCCCGCCCACCGATTCGCGCATGTAGTAGGTAAATGATGAGAAACCAAACGACAAAATAAGGACTAGGTCCTTTTTGCCACTTCATTTTTCATTCAATTTGAAGCAGAAATTTTCAGAAAGATTGAAACTAAAAGATGATACTGTGCCGTATATATTAGATCCGACAGTAATGTCGCAATACACAAGTGTGAGTAACTGTTTTATTAAGTGGTCACTATTGCTTTGTCTGTTATTACAGATCATTTGATGTACTGAATATTTATGCATTTTTAACCAAAATCACAGCAGCGTCCATCTGTGAAGGATGTAGGCTGTCAAACATACACAGCTGTTAGCCAATCATAGCAGTGGAAGTTTACTTCCGAGTCTATAATCCACCACACCATTCAAACAGAGCGTTCTGATGAGGGGGGTTAAAACAGGACAGAGAATAGAATAGGAAAACAACATTTCGATGTAAAAATATTGATAATATTATATTTGGACCTCAGAAAACAGTACAAAATAAAAAACAAAGGCAGTTCATGACCCCTTTAACTGACTGTAGTGCAATTACTTTAAATCCTGTAGCTTGGAAAGCAACAGATTCAAAGTATGCACATGTTCATGGTTTCTGATTTCGATTAATAGTCACAGGACACACCAGTAAATAAATAAAATATAAACATTTTTAGTAGTAATTTTTGTTTTTGCAGTTAAACCTTTTAATGGGACTCAAACCAACCTAAAACAACTTGTATAAATTACTATTGTAATGTAAAATAAACCATGAATATTTGATAATTAGAATAAAATTAGAATAAAATAAACTTTTATTATATTTGAATTCTTTTTCAAAATTTCCAAATATTTTGATAATTTTTTTTACCCAAAATTTGTTTATATTTCAAATCCTCAAACTTGTAAAGCTGTAAACTTTTGTCCACAAAATGTTGGAAAGTATGCAAATTAAATGTGTAAATAAAGAAACCTAGCACACTGCATTTCCAAATGCATGTTAAACTTACAGCATAAGAAGAGATGGAGTTTACTGCATTTACTGTGAACCGAACCACTCTGGGACACTGAATACAATGAATCAGATAGCAACTAGCGAGCAACCCCTTTTATTTATTTATTTATTTATTTTCATTTGATTTGATAGAAATTATTATTTGCTTTTCATCAATTCACAAACCCACTGCACTGAAACCCTCTATGCTAATGCTCTAATCAATGTATTGTTATCTGGAAAAAACTATGAATACCTATGTAAATGAACCAGAATTCAGTAAGAGCCACCTTACTGAAGTAGACCGGTTTGATTTTATTAATTGAGCATACATCTTATTAAACAAATGCACAATGCACGTACCATATGAATCCCACACGGTGTTGGCGCTGTGTCTGATCTATTTGTGAATATAGGTCACATTCAACAGCCATTCTTTCTAAGCCTTTCTCCTATGCAGAAATAAAATGTTAGGTAAGGCTATACCATTTAGCTTCAGGCTTTAAACGAAATAATGATGTCTTTGGGATGTCTCTAGTAATCTATTTGAATCAGTAGAAGCTCTCCAAAACCAGATGCTGCAAGGCAAATGAGTCACAAAGCAAAATCCCATCCCCCTCTACCCACACTTACATACATGCTCTCATTGGCCCAGATGAATTGGTTGCCTCAGTGTGAATCAGGTGTTGCTGATCATCCGCTCCAGTTCAAACCCTGCATACAGAATAACCTTTCAGAACCCTGCAAACATGCTCCTGCGGGGCCACATGCTGGCTTTTTGCAGGCACAGTGGGCTAGGGCCAGCCCACACCAAACCTAATCGAGCCCAGTGCGGGCTTACCCAGGCGAGGCACACAGCTTTGGGCTCACCGCAGGCTCTCTGTGAGCAGCCCACACTATGGGACTGCCCACATTAATCCCATAATGGCCCAGTGTGGGCCAGCCCGTTTGGGCCCAGCGCAACTTTTGGCCCATGCAGGTTTTGTGAAGGCAGCCTTGTAATGCAACTAGGAGAATACTAACATTGACAGGCCATTCTTTGGTCACTCAATTGAACTGGAATGGCTCAAACCAAAAGACACCTTTTCAGAACCTGTTGTTTCATATAGGCCAGGGTTCCTTAAATCTGTCTCGCAAGATCCACTTTCCTGCAGAGTTTAGTTCTAACCTCAATCAAACACACCTGAGCATGTCTTCAGGATCATTAGAACATCACAGGTGGGTGAGTTTGATCAAACTTGGAGCTAAACTCTGCAGGAAAGTGGGTCTCATGAGTCATATTTGAGGTGTAACAGACATGAGGCTGTTAATAATAATTTTGTGGGCAGTTTTCTTCCTTACCACTAGGGGTGCTAGGGTGTTTTATATTTCCTTAAGTAAAGCCATGTGGTAGAGGGAGTTAGCAAAAGCAAGCAGCAGTAGCCAGTATAGCTCATCTGTTGAACACGTTGGTCCTGGTTGGGAAATGCCATTTCAAGCCCAGTCTAAAGTAAGGAGTTTAAGTTTGTTGCAGAGATGTTACATGTAGTGGTGGGCAGAGCGAGGCTTCGGGAAACACTGAAGCGGTCAAAGCTAATGTTTTCCTTCCGTTTCCGGCGCTGCTTTTGTACAGTCGACGTTATGATGGGTCCGCTCAATTTGTGCTTTTATCTACTTTTTTTCGTATTTTTACGTTCTCTTTTTACACGTATAACGTCTGCACTATTTATATACGACAAAAGAACACTTTTGGACATTGGACAGCGCTACACTAACCTGATCAAGGACACTTTATCCACGGATCCAGCGTGGCCATTGGAGATACTTTGGAGCACCGAGGTGAACAAAGGCCACCTGAATAACCGCAGGAGGCGAAAGAAACACCGCGGGAGACGTGTTGGAATCCGCAACAGACTGAGGGAAAGGGCTCACAGTCCTCCTCTACCGAGTATTCTGCTCGCTAATGTCCAATCCTTGGAGAATAAGATGGACGATCTTAGAGCCAGGATAAGTTTCCAACGGGACATTAGGGACTGTAACATCCTTTGTTTGACTGAAACATGGCTCACGCCATCGGTCCCGGACACGGTTGTAAATCCGTCTGATAACTTTTCTGTTTTACGGATGGACAGAACAGCCGAGGCCGGAAAAAACAAAGGTGGTGGAGTGTGTTTCATGATTAACAAGAAATGGTGTGACCCCAGGAATATCTCCATTCTGTCGCGTTCCTGCTCGCCTCATCTGGAACATCTCTCCATTATCTGCCGCCCATTCTATCTGCCCCGGGAGTTTTCATCAATCGTCGTTACTGCCGTTTACATTCCACCACAGGCAGACACTAGCTTGGCTTTGTCCAAACTCCACGATGAGCTCAGCGGCTACATCAATAAACACCCTGACGCTGCCTCTATCATCGCGGGGGACTTTAACAAAGCCAACCACAAGAAGGTCATGCCGAACTTTCACCAACACGTATTCTGTCCAACTAGAGGACCGAATACACTGGATCATTGCTACACTCAGTTTAAGAATGCCTACAAAGCTCGTTCCCTGCCGGCTTTTGGCAAATCGGACCATGCCGCCATTTTCCTCACACCGGAATATAAACAAAGGATCGTTCAGGAACCCCCGGTGAAGAGGGAAGTGACGCGTTGGTCCTCCCACTCTGAAGCTATGCTACAGGCGGCTCTTGATGACGTTGAATGGGACATATTCCGGGCGAGTTCATCTGACGTCAGTGAATTCACGGATGTAGCATTAAGCTTTGTCAACACGCTAACCGAGCAAGCCACTGAAACGGTAACAATAAGGACATTCTCTAATCAAAAACCGTGGGTGGACAGAACAATCCGTGATGTGGTTAACCATCGCACTGCCGCATACAATTCCGGTATTTTGTCAGGAAACATGAGCGAGTACAAAGCATCGTGCTATGCTCTCCGACGGGCAGTTAGAGCTGCCAAACTCCGATACAGGGAGAGAATTGAGTCACACTTTCAGCTCAATGACTCTCGACGCATGTGGCAGGGACTGAAGACCATCTGTTCCTCTGGAAATAACTCCTCCGCAGAGGTGAGTGCAGATCCGTTGCTGGCCGAAGAGCTAAACACCTTCTACGGCCACTTTGAATTTAATGGCGGCAGTGTGACTCTGCCGATCAGCGCGTCAGGAAGCAGCAGACAGAGCAGCGATGATCATGTAATCACTGTGTCGGAGGACGAGTTTCGGAGGGAACTAAAGAGAGTGAACGTCAGAAAAGCAGCCGGACCTGATGGGATTACTGGCCGCGTTCTGAGGTCCTGCGCTGATCAGCTTGCTGGTTTGTTTACTTCCATCTTTAATGAGTCCCTTGCTACCTCTGTGGATCCCACCTTCTTTAAAAAAATCTGTCATCATCCCTGTGCCTAAGAACAGTAAACCCTCTTGCCTGAATGACTATTGTCCAGTTGCCCTCACATCAACAGTCATGAAGGTTTTTGAGAGACTTTTAAAGAAACACATTTGCTCCTCCATCCCTGTTACTTTGGACCCTCTACAGTTTGCCTATCGGCCAAATAGGTCTACTGATGATGCCATCTCTCAGGTCCTGCACTCTTCCCTCACACACATTGACAGCAAAAATGGCAACTATGTCAGGCTGCTATTCATTGACTATAGCTCAGCTTTCAATACTATAGTCCCCACCAAGCTAGCTGTCAAACCCTCAGACACTCTGTGACTGGATTCAAGACTTCCTCACCGGCAGACCACAAGTGGTGAAAATGGGCCAGTTCACCTCCAACTCCATCACCCTGAATGTAGGAGCCCCGCAGGGCTGTGTCCTGAGTCCCCTGCTCTACTCTCTCTACACACACGACTGCATGTCCTCTCACAGCTCCACCTCTATTGTTAAATTTGCTGATGATACTGTGGTTCTGGGCCTCATTTCCAACAATGATGAGACCGCATACTTGGATGAGGTAGAGAGACTTACATCATGGTGCCAGGACAACTGTCTCTCTCTGAACGTGAGCAAAACTAAAGAGCTGACCGTGGACTTCAGGAAGAGACAGCAGTGGCCCTACACTCCTCTTATGATCAGTGGGACCCCTGTGGAGAGGGTGAGCAGCTTCAAGTACCTCGGTGTAAACATCTCAGAGTACCTGACGTGGACTGCACACATTCAAACACTGGTCAAGAAAGCCAGGCAAAGACTGTACCATCTGCGACAGCTGAGGAAATTCAGGGTCTCACCAGCTATCCTGAAAACTTTCTATTCAGGGGCCATAGAAAGTGTACTGACTCAGTGCATCTCAGTGTGGTATAGTAACACCACAAACCAGGACTGCAAAGCTCTGCAGAGAGTTGTGCGCTTAGCTGAGCGCATCTCAGGGTCTGCTCTCCCCTCTCTGCAGGACATCTACTTCAAACGCTGCAAAAGCAGAGCTGTAAAAATCATCAAGGACTCAAATCACCCCGGTAACCATCTTTTCATTTTACTGCCATCTGGCAAGCGCTTCAGGAGCATGATGGCAAAAACTGAGAGACTGAGGAGGAGCTTCTTCCCTCAGGCCATCAGGCTCCTAAACTCAGTCTCATAACATTTACATTTACATGACTCAATTTAATGTGTACATACCCGGTACAACCATGTTTGCACATTGTTCTTGCTGTTTGCACATTCCTCTTGCACATCCCTGTTTATATTATGATTTATGAAGTCCACAGTATACTGTATTGCACATTTTATTTTATTGCACATTTTACCCCTTATTTTTTTTTTATTATTTTTATTTTATTATTACCTATATTTATATATATATTCTCTTGTGTTATGTTTCATTTTTATTTTTATTTTTTTTTGCACTGTCCATTGAGCGGACCTGTCCTGATTTACATTTCACTACTGATTATATTCTATATAATTGAGTATGTGATGAATAAAAGAACCTTGAACCTTGAAATGTGTCGAGGCTTCGAAACATTTCGACACCCGTCTCTACTGGGACACCTAGTGGTCATTTTCAAGTATCCACCAAGTGATTTAGGGGAGTGGTTAGTGTGCTCGACTGGAATGCTGTCTCTTTAGGTTCGAATCCTGGGTGAAGCAGTCATCTTCACAAAATTATTATAAACAATTAAAATGTGTGTTTTTATTGTTCTGTTCTTGTAAGTGTTGAAACATCGGTCTGACGTCTGAATGAACTATTTGTGAATAAATAAGTGGTATTTTGGTAATGAAAAATAGACAATAACATACATCAAGCCACAATGTCTTACTGTTTTTTTTTTTACATATAAAGATTTTTATTTAAAAATATAAATTTTTCTGCTGTTGATGGACTTAGCTTACTTCTTGTTTTACATAGAATTTCTCCAGCCTTTGAAAAAAATCCTCTCACAATAATCCACGAAGTGAAGATGCGTTAACTCCACTTTTATACTTTGTGGGAGTTAGGTTGAGACAGATGTGCAATTGTGTGATTTGTTCCCGACCCTGTGAATCAAACGCAGAATCGGCAGGTATGCCATGTCTTAAAACACTTGTGACACGCCCGATGCTTCGAATCGCCTTAGTCACGTGACATGGGTGTTTCGAATCACGCTTCGGAGCAGTGTTTCAAAACAGCTGCGCTTCGGGATCTCGACACCGTGTCGAAACGTCAGTTTCGCATCAGCCATCCCTAGTTACATGTATGTATGACCTATGTTTGGAGTGATGCTAAGAGTTTAATACAGTGTATTTGTATGCATTTTAGAAATACTCTTTTGGTGAGGTCACCATGTCATGGTCCAGGTTGAATATGAATTTAAAGTTCTTTTCGACGTGAGACCATAGTCTGGACTATTTTTTGACTGTTACTGGTTAGGAAGAGTCTGGTGTTTGAGAGCTGTGGTGTGTTTTCATTACAAGAGGTTGTATTATTCATTTGCTATCAGCCAACTTCACATATGGACAGTTTGGACATTGATGTACTACAGATAAGAGTTTTGCACACACCAACAAATACAAATACAATACAAATTAAGCTCAGATGAGCTTTCTTTGTCACATACACAATTATACAGAGTATAATGAGGAGTGAAATGTGTTCTCTGCATTTAACCCATCCAAGTGGAGCAGTGGGCAGCCGACATTGCGGCGCCCGGGGAGCAGTTGGGGGTTCAGTGCCTTGCCCAGGGGTCTCACCTCAGTCGTGGACACTTCCTTCCAGAGCCGGGATTCGAACCCAAAACCTTGGATTACATCGGGTTTCAAGTCCAACGCTCTATCCATTAGGCCACGACTGCCCTAAAGGTGGGATTTGAACTCAGGATTTTGAGATCGAAGCTCAACGCCTTACCAACTGAGCAACTTTCACATGACGAAATCCTACAATCTAAAAAAAACCTGTTTGCGTAATGTTTGTTTTTTATTTTTACTTTTGTGTATTTACATTTTGCCTATATGTAGCTGTAATAACCTGAATTGAATGTTTTCTATTTAGTAATTAATCAATTGATTTGAAATCCCTTTCACTACTGTACATTTTTACAATACAGACATTAGTTATCCATTTCAGATGTATAGTAACTATTTTCCGCAAAGACTTAAGATATAGTAGCTGAGAAGTATTGATAGTGAAACAGATGTATTGTAGTAGATTAATTGTGCGTGGGCTTCCTGGGGGCTAAATGAGGGCTACCCATGCAGGGCCAGTGCTAAGGGGCCAACGTTTTGCTAATGAGCAAATTATCAGGGGCCCTGCGCTGGCAGCCCGCTGGGGGCCCTTAGACTAAGCCCTAAGTGAGCCCGTAAAGGGACACCGCAGGCTTGTTTGCAGGGAATGCTTAGAAAGAATGTTAACATGAGCCTGATAAAAAAAATACATGTGAAAGCACAGCAGTCCTTCAAATATATACCAATCCATATTGGAGGCTACTTAATCTCTTTTTTATTATAAATCTAACTTGTGTGTGTGTGTGGTGCTGATACTCGTAGGCCCCAGAGCTTATTAAGAATAGTTAGAAGTGAGAAACAGAGGGGAGTGGGATATAAATCATTTATTGTGGTCATGCAGCAGAATCAGTTTACACACAATTCATATAGTGCATGAAAACACGGAAAATAAATATAATATTGCAATATGAAATTAAGAATACTAAATGCATTATAGAAATGTTTGTAGGCTATTGCGAGTCAGTGAGTAGACCTGGGAGTTACTTAAACTATTAGTTTCCATATATATCAACAAAATTTAGCATCTGGCCATACCACAGATTTTTATGACAGGACTTTATAACTCCACACAGTGAACTGGATTCATCGTGGATTGGAACTGGGCCAAGAGGATGACTCAGTTTTGTATCATACCCTAAAGTGTGTCAGTGATGTTTTACATGAGTACACTATAAATACTAACATGTATAGTGTATACAGGCTGTTACTCAAAGTGAATGCATTAATTGCATCACTGAGCAGATGTGCTAAAGGATGTGCGGCATGCATTTGCGATATAGTGTAATATAATATAATATAATAAACAATGTCAATTTTTTTTGAATAATTAAAATATTTTAATGTTTTAAAAAAAAGAATTCTCACCAAGGCTATAGTTATTCAATCTAAAATACAGTGGAAAAAAACAGTAATATAATATAAAAAAAATTTAAATAACTGTTTTAAAATGTAATTTACTCCTGTGATGGCAAAGTTTAATTTTCAGCAGCCATTAATCCAGTATTCAATATCACATGATTATTCAGAAATCAATCTAATATGCTAATTTGGTGCTCCGTTATTATTAATTATTATTTGGGCTCAGTTATCAATAATTGTTCTTAGTAATGTTATATTTTTGTGGTATCTGATACATTTTAAATTGAAATATTTTGTAATATCAATGTCTTTCACTTTTAATCAATGTAATGCTTCGTTGCTAAATAAATACAATTTTAACATATTTTAAAATAAATATATTTTCACTCTCTCTCTCTCTCTCTCTATATATATATATATATATATACATATATATATATATATATATATATATACATACATACACACACAAATCGATTTATCTATCTATATGTATAGTTCAAGGGAGGGCTTTTTTTCAATGCAGTGAATAAAGATGAAAACTTTTTTAGTTTTAGTTTAAATGTGTTTTAGTTTTGTCATTATCAGAATCTGTCACTGTTATTGTAATCATGTTATTTAGAATCAGTAAATGTCTTTAATGTTAAAGAGCACATGAGAGGCGGGTGGTAAAGCAATGAGGTTAAAAGCTGTACGCCACGACCTCGCTTGGCCTTTAACCAAATTTAATTAGCCATACATTTAGTGATGTGAATAAGCATTTCATGTTAAAACTGGCGTGCTGAAGTCAAGCCTGGTTTGGATAGCCGTGGCCTAGATTACAGTCATAATTAATTTAGTGGTCTATGATTTATGCTCATTTTGTCATCTAATATGGCTAAAACTCTGGGATTTCCGAACAGCCATAATCTAATGGGTTCTTGTGTTTTCTAATAAAAACTTGAATCATGTGGAGCTATTTCTATTACAATAATAGACTGTAAGTTCTATTAGATTGCTCAAAACAGTGTGCTGACTGAGTACATGGGCATTTGTTGACTCTGTTCACCCACCCACCTGATTTGAGCTCATATCAGTAACTGATGATCAGGCCTGTAATTATGACCTCATAATTACTATTCATCCAGACAGACAAAAGATGTTAATAAGCAGCTTCTTCAAATCACAATGTATCACATTCATTGGTATTCTTTGATGGAATTCAGAACAGTAATTATTCAAAACAACACCAGGCTTTTAAAACGAGGGGGTCAACCTGCCTTATGAAAAATGAATATCTGAGTGATGCAATTCAAGTGTAAGAGTGTTAGCCGGCTAGATTCGCCTAGCAAAGTCTGTTTCTGAGGCACATGGATACATTTGTGACAAAAAAAACTGTCTTGACTAATTGTGTCTGATTAATTAAACAATTAGCAACACGAGCAGTATTATTTACGAACAAATTACTCTTATGAACTGTTTCTTTTGAAATTAAAAGCTTAGTTCAAAAAGTAACTTTTGAATCAGTCTTTAGAGCATGATCAAAAAGAGAATTTATTTAGGCTATATATCTAAAAATACGTAAGCAAAATTGACCAAATGAATCAGAATTGAATCAAAAACATTATTGAATCAAGAGCTAGGATTATTCACTCCTACCAACAATTCTGACTGCTCTAGTTAGATACTCAAACTCTGTTAAATAAAAGCTACAGCAACAAGAAAAACATTTTATTTTTCAAATGTGTCTTTAGTAATTTGGGGGAAAATATACAAATATTCTGAAATTCTTATTATAATTGGGAGTATAGATTGGCTAAAATGCATTTGTGTCTAGGACCATTGCTAATCTTTACCTGAAACGTTTCCACACAAAGCTTAACATTCCCATCAGTTTTTTTTCACCTGAGCTGTTTTTGCAAAGAGAGAACCATAAACTAGTTTAATCATGAGTCACATTACACATTACCAACGCCAAAAGAAGTAGTACAGCCTTGAAAGAGTCACAAGTTAAAATACAATTGTTCAAAGTGCAAAGACAAAGGGTTGAGGTGTCAACAGTTAATATATAAACAATAGACTGTGAGATAAAACAGAACACTGGTTTGTGATGTGGGCAAGACGAAAAGTTCCACCTATTGTTCTCCTTCCTTGCATTCATTGTAAAGGCTCACAAGTCTTGGAAAGCACTACTGACTAAAGATTTGGTCAGGGGCTTTTTTGCTTGCGATTCTGTGAGGGTGTTGTGGGTGTTCCAGTTTTACTGTGCTCTACCCGCTGCTGTCTGGCTTGTAGCTCCTTTACCTCAGCCAGAACCTCTCTAGCTTCTCGCCAGGAGGAAATGGCCTCTTGTAAGAGCCGCTCAGCAGCTGCCCTCCTGCTGTCCCAGTCCAAAGCTTCAATGAGCGGAGAATCAGTACCCTTCATGCTTCTGAAATGAGGCGAGTAAGAGATCCGAAAAAAGCGGTGTCTGTAGACTTCATATAGGGTGAGTTTGAGCCAGTGGACAGAGGCGAGTCTGAACCTTTAATGTGGGTCAGATCGATGCATTTCGTATGGGGTGAACTTGATTCTTTTGAATCGGGTGAGTCGATGCTCTTCGAACGAAGTGCGCTCTTGGAATGAGGGGATTTGGATGACTTAAAACGGGGCGAGTTCTTTGACTTCACATGTGGTGATTCTTTCCCTTTGGAACCAGGTGAATCTTTCACCCTTACTGAGGGGGAGTCTGTGCCTTTGCTGTGGGATGAGCTATCTGAGCTTGAGCCCTTGGAGTGCGGTGAATCAGAGCCCTTGAGGTGGCGGAGACAAGGGGAGTCAATGCCTCTTATGTGAGGGTAAGATCCCATCCTTCCCCGACAGGGTTCCTGTTCCTGAATTTCCGCTAGCAGCTCTTGTGTCCTCTGCAGCCGCTGGCTGATTAGTTCCTGCAGGTGGCCCATGGAACTCTGGGTCAGTGTTGCCTGGACCCCATTCTTCTTGTTTGGTTTTCTCTCTCCTCGGGACAGAGCGTCATCCATGGAAGCACATCGGTTACGGCCCTGAGCTAACTTCTTCTCGTTTTGAGGTGTGTGAGGCTGGTTTTCATGGCTCCAGGAGAACTCGCTCCTGCGTGGCAAGCTGCTGGTTTTTACCTTGCTGTCTGTAACGGAGGCCGGCGGCCTGGAAGCATCAGTGCCAGCACGTCGACGGCCAGGAGCCAGTTTATCCAGGCTGACCTGATGGTCCTTCAACCACCAATCCTGATCAGCATCCAGCATACCAGCATCCTCCTCATTTACCAAGTCCAGTGTCAGCATTCCATCAGAGGAGGCCGAGGCCTAAAACAAGAAAGCATGAAATGATTATTTTTTCTGTTAAAGAGGCATTCACTTTAAATTGGTTTTCTAGCAGATATGCCTGATTAATAACAGATTCAGTGTAAAAAGATGTTTAAAATATTAAACCAAATGTATTTACAGTGTGTGAAAGATGTTGACCCTTTCCCATTTTTTTATTTCTTTACATTTTGCATATTTTTCACACTTAAAATCAACCTTTTTTTTGTGAACAATTATTTTTATTGAGATAATACACTGCAGTGTAGAAAAGAACAAAGTGCAACACACAAGCACAAGAAAAACAACAAATACACATGAATACAAAATAAATCACACATCAAAAGAAGAAACAAATGACTCAACAATGTCAAAAGCAGCAGTCCAGGGGCCGGATTCACGAAACAGTCTTAAGAAATTTCTTAACTGCCATTTTCTTCTTATTTTTTTCTTAAGAAAAATGTTAATAATATTTTGTATTCCCAAGCATTCTTCTTAAATTTAAATTTAGAATTCAAATTCTTAAAAAGAATCTTCTTAAAAATCATCGTAAATAACTTCTTAAATTTAGGACAGCCCCAGACTTGTCTTAAATCCAAAACAGTAAGAATTATTTAATTAATTTATTGGGTTATTTCAAATTAATTGTTATATTTAAGCATTACAACAACATTAGCTATATATAGCCTAATACATAGTATGACTATTAATAGGGACGTGCGCGAGTTTTCTCAAGTGACAGCTATGACTGATAATGTAAACAATGATCGGTCTTCATTAGCCTATGTGTGAAAGCCACTTCAAAACTGTAGCAAATCTACAAAAACGAGTCAGATAGGGAGCTGCAATTGTATGCTTTTATTTTAGCTTATAAATACGACATAATCTTTGGCAGTATGATTGTACCGATTCACAGGTCGCGTTTGCTGTAGCAGCACATGGAAGCGTTCACTCGGATGAGAGCGCAAAAACACTGCACCAAAAATTAAGGAAACAGATCGATGCAGCTTGAGACAGGCTGTTCAAAAACACGCCGCTGTAAGAATCTATAGTCTGCCTAGACCCAGCTTCCACTCCACAATAAGTTTGATCAGAAAGTCAACAGTTATGTTGTTTGTGGACCATTTGGGATGATCACATCCTGAGCAAATAGTGACGAATTGTAGAATGGGAGCTGGGGCCGTTTCAGAAAGGAAGTTAAGTGAAAACTCTGAGTATGTAAACCCTGAAATGAGGGAAACTCTGGGTTTTCCGTTTCAAAATGGGAGGTTTGTCAAACCCGAGAAAGCAGGGTAAGTCAAGCCCGTTTCTGAAAGCGAGGTAACTTATACTCAGAGTCAGTTACTGCGGTAATTACTCTGTGAACCTAACCTGGTCGGGAGCAGGTTTTCTTCGGTAAATCCGGAGTTTATTTCGGTCTCCTCCCCCTTTTTTATAGTGTTAGCGAAATTTAAATACCTTATTCATTCATTCACACTGCAAAATTAATTTTCTTACCGACCAAGGGTTCCCAAGAGGGTTCTTGATCAAAGAACTGAAAATGGCCAAGCTGTTAGACAGTTGAATTTTATGGACTTTCAAAGTCTTGTTACAGCAGTGGGTACTTTTGACCCTGATAACATGGATCCTGTTGAGTTCTTGTCAAAACTGGAGAAGGTTGTGGATGTTTATAGTGTGTCAGACGAAGATGCTTGTAGACTTCTTATGATCTGCATTCCTCGCTCATTAACTAGTGTTCTCTTACAGGAAGTTTGTGACAAAAGAGCAGAGGGGCAAGGAGAGAAGCTCTACTTAGACTTGCTGGGACTGATTTGGTTAACTTGAGAAAGATAACTGAGGTGACAATGGAAATTGGAGAGGATCCTCTAGCATTTGCATCCAGGTTGTGGGAAATGTTTAGCTGTTACAGTGGTTTGCCCAATGCAACTAAATAAAATATCATGTTTAAGTCTGCATTAATTGCACAGAGCAGTTCACACATGCGAGAAGCCATCAGCCTACACGTAGATGTACATGCTCTACATGTAGATGTCTCTCCTACCTCCACTCACTTATAACAATCTACATCCCCTCAAGAAGTCTGAGATCTGCGAGCGAGCGTTGCCTCACGGTGCCATCACAGAGAGGCACAAAATCACTCTCCAGAACGTTTTCATTCACCGTTCCTGGCTGGTGGAATGAACTTCCCACCCCCATTCGGAATGCTGAATCCCTGACCAGTTTTCAAGCGACACCTGAAAACTCATCTCTTCCGTCATCACTTGACTTCATCTTAAAAAAACACCTTCACTCTCTTTCCTTAACACTGCTCTCTTTCCCTTAACCTCTCACCTGTCTGGCTAGTATTTGCTCTGAACAATGCCTAGAAATTTGTATTACAAGCACTTCCTTTGTCTGTTTGCCTCTTTATAATGTATCGCTTATTGTATTTCTCAATTGTAAGTCGCTTTGGATAAAAGCGTCTACTAAATGAATAAATACAAAAAAAAATACACCATACGAGCAAATAATTATCAAAATGACACAGCATTTCAATGCAAGAAGTCAAATGAAAGCTGCAGAATCTAGACATCCATTCGCTGCCTTAGGCAGGAGAAAATGTTCTAGATTATCTAATGTTTTCTGTCAGAGACCATGGAGATTTGAAAGAGTAAATTCAGAAGGTGTTACTCTCTGTTATGCATGTGGAAAAGCTGGACACATTGCTGAACATTGTTTGGAGAAAGGTGGCAACCAATGGGGGCAACCATTTTTTTTAATCTTGTTTCAGGTATAAGCATGGAGATGTTTGCTTGAAAGGTGTAACCTCTTGGAGAATGATGATCTGGTCATCTGAAGGACAAGAAGGCCAGCAGGACTATAGTGGAGTCAGGGGACTTCCACAAGAAAAAGGACTTCTTAAAGAACAGAGTGATCATCAGAACTGGACATCCAGAGATTTCCAGACCTGCAAGATTCAGACCTACAATCCTAAAAGATCTAGAACTCCTGAGACCCACCATGGCATGGATGGACCTGATGGAACTTACATTTACATTTATTCATTTAGCAGACGCTTTTGTGCAAAGTGCTGAATTTTGAGCAGACATTACTCTAGTCTTCCATGTCACATGATCCTTCAAAAGTCATTGATGATTTGATACTCAAGAAACAATTCATATTATTATCAATGTTGAAAATAGTTGTGCTTCTTAATGTTTTTGTGGAACGCATGGTGCATTTTTGTCAGGATTCTTTGATGAATAAAAGAATCTTAAGAACATAATTTATTTGTAATATATTCTTATAGAATAAAGACAACTAATAAAGAAAACTAATTTCTTTAAAAAAATAATAATAATAATCTTACTGACCCCAAAACTTTTATTTGGGGTTATTAAAAGCATTTTAACAATTTAGATGCAAAACGACAGATAAATGAAATAACAGAATCCTAGTACAACTGAAAGGTAAACATTCATATAATGTATAAAACTTGATAAATTAGGAAAAAGATATTTAAATAGTTAGGTTTTAGTAAAGTTTTCTGGACTATCTGTTATGCAGTCTAGTTATAAATAGCTGCATATAAGTTTCATCACTACTGCGCCAAACAACCAATAGTGCCATGAAGTCAGTACATTTCCACCGGTGCACAACAGTATAAACAGACAAACAATGACAGTCATCTGAATCAAAGTCGAAACAATGCCACCCACCACAGCCATGAGATGACCCCGCGTGGGCAAACGGCGCCCAAGTGGGATCTTGGCCCGATCGCGTGTAGGGTGAGCCAGAAGACTCTCCTCAAACATGACCTGCAGAGAAAAAACAAAACTGGAGCTGAGATCATTTTTACTACATTAACAGTCATTTTCAGCAGCCTTATATGGTTTCTAATTTACACAACACAAAAGGCCTATATGACATCAAGCGTTAATTAATCTCACTTTCATCTCAGTTTTATCCAGCAGTTGTTAGTGTGAAAATGATTTGGCAGATTTATAAATAGAAGGTGCTATATGCAGATTAAGTGGGATTCTATATGAAATGCAGTGATTTTACAAGTGAAAACAAGACTGTGTAAAATACTTTCCTGCATATAAAGTTGTTGTTATCAGTTTCTACTAGATCATTTTCATCATTAGAAAAGATCATTAGAAAGCTCATTTTAATTATTGTGGCTAGAGCAATAAAGAAGATTTAGAAAATAATTATCTCATGCTCCAGGTTGCATTTAAAATATATATAATAAAAAAGTAATACTGTGAAATATTATTAGACTTAAAAAATATATATTTTAATATATTTTAAAAGGTAATTTATTCCTCTAATATGCTAATTTGGTGCTCAAGAAACATTTCTTATCAATGTTACAAATTAGTTACTAAACAAAAATTAGTTCAAAAGAAGAGCTTTGAAAAAAAATTAACAATATATATATTTTTTTTTAAATCTTACTGACCCCAAACTTTATATTATTTATATTTATATATGTGTGTGTGCGTATATATATATATATATATATATATATATATATATATATATACATAAACTTTTATCTAATATATTGTATCAATTACATATATTTTTATATAATAATATTTCACAGTCATGTGTATAATAATAATAATAATATATTATATAATAATAATAAAATATAATAATACTGATGGTTTAATGGTGCTTAGCTGAAATGTTTTTCATGGGTATGTCAAAAAAAATACATTATGATGTTATGGTTTAAAAAATAGGGTACAATTCAATTTGTGTAATATATAACCTTTGTGTAATAAATATTTTCAAAATGTATTGCTTTTGTAAAATAATTACATTTCCAGTATCCTAAAAGCTCAAAACACAAATAATGACAGGAAGATAGAATAATCTAACAGGAAGTGGAGGAGGGTTAGCACTAGAATATAAAAGAGAAAGAAATATAAACAGAAAGAGACTGACTAATGAGAGGAAAGAGTGTGGGAAGAGACTGCAGGAGTGGTGGGAAGAGGAGTATTAAACAAGGAATAAATAAAGAATATTTGAAATGTCTGTACTCACCTCATCCAGCACACGGTTCTTAGCTCTGGTAATAGCATTATTTAAAACATTGATCCAAGATTCCTTCTCCTCTGGACTGACGGCCAGAAAAACAAGATTGGGGCTCTAATGGAGTAAAAAATATAGTAAAATATTAACTATCAAAGATTTTAAAATAAATTATGGTGTAATTTAGACTTTCTAAACTTGCATTTTTAAGGTCTTTAAAAAAAAACAAATGCAAACCATTTTTCCTTTAATTTTTCACTAAGGAATCAGTTACTCATTGCAAAAATCTTCATGTTTTTTAAGTTATGCAGGATATGATCTCTTTTTAAAATTTCATCAAAAGGTACTTTGATGTTGACTGACACAGATTCTTCTTCTTTTTCAATTGTGCAATAAATTAAGAAACTGGTTAAAATAAGACCTCACAAAAATAAAAGAGGCACCAATTGGATTGTACCTTATTTTTTAAGCACATGAGTCTCTGGCAGCTTTCTTGTTACCTTATTTTTAAACCATAACATCATAATGTTTTGTTCTCACCTTGTTTCCAGGGTGTTGGCAGCGGAGCAGAGTAAATTTACTGTGGTTCTTCTTGCTATGGCTCTTGGCCTTTCGCAGTTCCTCCGAGCGCTCATACTGTACCAGGTCAAACACTTCATAAGTCTTCCCATCATTTTTCATCTGGACACAAGAACAGCAGCATCAGCACACAGACACGGGCCATCACCAGGCCTGAAGCTAGAAACAATTGCTATCATTAATTGAAATGATCAGCAGTGCTTTCCCTCCCAGGCCAACTGTGCAGACAACAGTGAATCACGGTGGGACATATTGATTTTAGCTCCAAGGACAGCAATAATTAATGTTCAACAGAACACTGCTGTGAGATCCATGCTGACAGAACACTAAATCACAAAAAACATTTATTTTTCATAAAGTAAAAAACCATCTGTACCCTTATTTAAAGGGATAGTTCACTCAAAAATGATAATTGAGTCATG
Organism: Ptychobarbus kaznakovi; assembly: GCA_027422405.1. Lineage (NCBI taxonomy): Eukaryota > Metazoa > Chordata > Actinopteri > Cypriniformes > Cyprinidae > Ptychobarbus > Ptychobarbus kaznakovi. Next base: position 11,875,333 of record CM049802.1, on the reverse strand, counting down.
GTACTCGCATGAACACGTGTTGAAGATACGGAAGAGAAGAAATTGTTGAATAAAGTCTTTATTTTTGTTTTCTTTGTGGTCTCATAGCTTCATAACATTGTGGTTGAACCTCTGATGTCACATGAACTATTTTAATTATGTCCTTACTACGTTTCTAATCCTTGAACGTGGTGGTTCCATTGCCATCTGCAGAGTCAGAAAGCTCTCGGATTTCATCAAAATTATCTTAATTTGTGTTCCAACGATGAACGAAGGTCTTATTGGTTTGGAACGACATGATGGTGAGATATTAATGACAGAATTTTCATTTTTGAGTGAACTATCCCTTAAGGTTTCATGAACAATTAATAAAATAAGTACAGCCAAATATATTGTGTATATTAAATTGGTCATATTTTTCTGTGAATAACAATAACAACAACAAAGCAATAGAAAGCATGTTTAACTGTTCAATTTTAAAATTTTAAATTTATTTTACTGATAATTTATTTCTTACAATTGCAACTATACCTCATATGGCTGTTTTTGCTCATAACTCATTTTTAGTTTATTTATGTCTTCAGGTCAAATTATTTTGATAACAAATACAGTAACATTGTGTGTAATATTATCACAAATTTATAATAACTGTATTATATGTACATATATTTTAAAATGTAATTTAGTGATAGATAAAAAGTTTAAAAGAACAGCATTGTTTTTAAACATAAATTATAAACATTATAAATGTTTTTGCTGTCATGTTTGATGTGTTCTTGCTAAATGAAAAGTATTTGGAAAAATCTCACTGACCACAACTTCTGGATGTGTATCTCAGTGACATTATATCACTCAATGTGAATTTATTATTTGAAAATGATGAGGTGTGAGTACATTATTTTTCTGATGATGCTTACACAATGAAACCTCAAGAACAGCACAAACCTCACACACATATAACCAAGCCTAGCTCAGAATATATTCTCTCTTCATGCCAAATAGTACAAAAGAAATAGAATCGTGACTGGTGTTCTTTTTCATCAGAAATCAAGACAGATGCTCCAAACGGTTTTCAGTTAGTCCAGCTCCTCCTCTAATTATTCAACCAGTGACCCATCTGTGAAAATGCCTCATTTTAAGACAGGTCAGTCCTCATTATAACTGACTGTGGTGGAAAAATGGTACATTTCACTGAACCTGAGGGAGGAAAAACCCACGGTGGGACTTTAAATCCCACAGAGACACAAAGAGGGTCACAGGGGTTTCTGCTGAGACTCAATGCTAGAGGTATTAACATGCACTATGTGATGTCACACGGAGCAAAAAAGATAAACATAGATATTTTGGGTCAGGGGTTCTGCATGGTTACCAAGCATTCACCATGCTTGGTAACCAACAGATGCAACAGAAATACGCAACAAAGAAATCTGGTGTCAGTGAGTTTGAGATTAACGTACAAAGATTAAAGTGATCCGTGATCATAGAGCAGGCACAAACAAACCGGCCTGTTCATAACATCTCTAGTTAATATGACTCTGAAATATCATATTCTGCTTTAAATGTGGTAGTGTTTGGAAAACCACCAGTTTTACAATAAAGAGTTAAATGTAGGTACATCCTCCCTGGCACATATGGCCAAAGGTAATCTGTGTAACCGTATGCCTCCAGATGGCCTCCTGGGGTCACATATTTAAATGTGAGTGAGTGCACACTTTGATAAAGAGCATACTAGTGATGCTAATACGGGGCAAAAGACCCATAGAGGAAAAAAGCCTGGCCTCTCTTCACCACATCAATATTTCACTCCCTCACTGCTGGCACAGCACGTTCCCGGCAGGGGGCCATCCTGATCTCTGGATTAACCACCTCCAAAAATAACCCACTAACCGACCATCTTCATTCTGATGGAGGTAACTCCATCAACAACTAGATGTAAGGACTAAAACACAGCCTTCGTAAAGAGTACTTCCTATGAATATTACATTCTCTTGATGCTTTTTCCTGAAATTCACAAGGATTTCAGAAAAGATATGGTTTTCAAGGCATTGTGAACTGGTATTTTTACTAAGCCATGCAACCATACGACTGTTTCGGGATGTAAGGAGACTACAGTGTAGTAAACATGAAGTGAACACTGCAATTACTTGACTAGTTTTACTTATATGGCCAGGCAGGAATTAAAGGTGGAAATCAATTTGCAGAATCCCCTCGAATCACGTGTTCAGAGTGTTCTGTAATCTGGTTGACTGCATTATTTTGAGGTCAACCAATTTGACTAAAATAGACATAATAAAAATAAATACCATAAGTAAACCTGAAAGAGTTTGCTCCGCCAAATGGATGTGATGTATGTGAAATATACAAAACATAACACACCCCAGTACTGTACATCTGTAAATAACTCATCAACCCTTCATCTGTACACTGGACACATGCACATGCACTGTCTATTCATTTTTAGTTTTCTGTCTATGGTCATTTTTCTTTTCTATTGTATATTTTTCTTTTATTATACTATTGTTACTCAAGCTCCTAATTCCTTGTGTGTGCAAACACACTATTGTCTATTATCTTCATTATTATTATTAAAATTTTCACTACACAACATCAGAAAGATCAGGCCCTTTCTGACACAGAGCATGCTCCTCATTTCGAGGCCCTTGATGATCCAATTTCAATCTAGGCTGGATGACTACTCAACCTGGCAAAGCAATGCTTCTTCTGGCTGGACTTCCATCAAACACAATGACTTCAAACCTCTACAACAATTATGATTCAGAATGCAGCGGCACGACTGGTCAGCACCCACCTACTTCCACTCACTATTACGAATCTACATCCCTTCCAGAAGTCTAATATCTGCTAGTGAGCGACGCCTCGTGGTACCATCACAGAGAGGCTCAAAATCACTCTCCAGAATATTCTCGTTCACCATTCCTGGTGGAATGATCTTCCCACACCCCATCCGGAATGCTGGATCCACAACCTTCAAGCAACAACTGAAAACTCATCTCTTTCGACACTACTTGACTTCCCTTTTTCACCTCTTCATCTTTCTCTTTAAAATCACTCTTTCTCTCCTTCCCTTGCTAGAACTTGTATTTCGTTCATTTGAACAATGCCTGAGACTTGGTGTCTAGGGGCACTTTCTCTGTCTGTTTCTTCATCTTTCTCTTTATCTTTCTCTTCAAGATTAATGGCTTTATGTATTCCCCAATTGTAAGTTGCTTTGGATAAAAGCATCTGCAAAATGACTAAATATAAATGTATATGTGTATGTATATACTGTATATTAAACCTTATTAAATTCACAATAACACTTATTTGTAGATAATATATAATAATATGTACATATTATTGTATGTAGGTCTATATATAGGGAGAGAGAATGATATTATACATGAAATACACACACACACACACATAACAAGAACAAATGTGAAACCTTGTGAAACCTCACTTTGTTATAAAAAATGTAAATTATTTTACATTTTCTGATGCAAAAATAAGTTGATAAAAAACATGTTAATGCTATAACTTTTCTGAACTAATGTAATGGTATTATTACTACTAATAATACAATTATTATTAAAACATTATTTTTTAAGGAGTATTTTCCAGAAAAAAATAAATACCAGACTTTATTTAGCAGCAAAATTTAAATACACAACACAGTATTTGAAAAATAAATAAATAAAATAATAATAAATATTTTTATTATTAAATTAATTATAATTTAAAAGAAAAAATTCATAAAAAAATTAAAATCTAATTAAGAAAATTAGAAAAATGGAATTTGAGTGAAAAAAATAAATGTATTTGGAAAAAAAAAATTCATACAACTAAGTTAAATTAAAAGGGCTCTAATAAGTAAAACAATTAAATAATTATTTCAGTTAAAACAGAGTCTAGAAAAATGTAAATGGAATCCAAAATAAATGTATTTGGGAACAACTAAAATGGATTTAAAAGGGCTCTACGATAGTACAAACAATCCTTATTGTTGAGCACTGCAGTGTCTTGAATATGTGATGCTTTGAGCAGAACTGACACATTTACAGATTTCTGTGAATCTACACTGTTTATCCTCAGTACATGTTTAGTTTAAATATGATCCATTTGCACACAATGCACTCGCAGCCATGACTGATCAGCCTGAATACTAGACTCCAGCATCAATTATTTACACCATATAGAAAGAACTCGAAAAGAAGCACTTTGAACACAGTTATAGATGCTCAGCTGTCTACATATATAAACTTTCAAATGATTCACTTGGGAGTCAGGAAGGATCGCAGCCTTTACGACTCGTGTTGCATGATATGCGCTTCACTATGCTATATGAGTGAGATCAATTGAAGATTTATGTCAAGTGACATCATTCTGGCAAGAACAGGTCTACCTTGAGCACTGAAGGAAAGTCAACTGCAGCGGTGCATAGCGTTATCAGTACTATAGACAGCCATGGCAAACAATACACACAGCCTGAAGGCAACGATCACCAGAGGACAAACCTGCAGTGCACATACTCAGACTGATGCAACCTGCTGACATTGTGTTCTGATATTAGAAAAATAACCTTGCTTGCCTGACCAGTGGAAGAATTCACAGGGCTGGAAGTAGGTACACAGAATCTTAATAATCTGATCTGTGGCTCCTTTTACAACTTTAATTTCACTGAATAACTGAGGTGTCTTGTGAAAATATGATGTCATGAATACTAAATCTAAATATTTTGGGAATTCAAGAAGCGTTGACAGTGGAGAATAAGAGATTTAAGACTCAATTGCTAAGAGCATAGAATGTATATCAAAATAAAATTAAATAAATAATCCACCTAAAAATGAAAATTTGAAATATACTCCAAGAGAATTTGTTTGTTCATTGAAACAGATTCGGAGAAATGTATCATTCATCACTTGCTCACCTATGGATCTTCTGCAGTGAATGGGTGCCATCAGAATGAGAGTCCAAACAGCTGATAAAATCATCACAATAATCCACAAGTAATCCCACAGTCATCAGTTAACATCTTGTGAAGCGAAAATCTCAATGTTTGTAAGTAACAAATTCATCACAATATTTTTTACATTTAGGGTTTAGAAGGCTGCTTCTGACAATCCTTAATATTGTTTTCTCATTTTAAGATAAGACATTAATTGATGGACTGGAATCATGTGGATTATTGTGATGTTTTTATCAGCTGTTTGGACACTCATTCTGATGGCACCCATTCACTGCAGAGGATTCATTGGTGAGCAAGTGATGTATGAATGCATGAATGCTGCATTTATATAGCGCTTTTTGTGTATTGTTGTACACCCAAAGCGAGGGTGAGGGAGGGTCTCTCCTCAACCACCACCAGTGTGCAGCATCCACTTGGATGATGCGACGGCTGTCACAGGACAACGGCGCCAGTGCGCTCACCACACGCCAGCTACAGGTGGAGAGGAGAGAGAGTCATAGAGCCAATCAAGTGTATTGGGATTATTTGGAGGCCATGATTGACAAGGGCCAGTGGAGGGGATTTGGCCAGGACACCGGGGTTACACCCCTACACTTTACGAGAAGTGTCATGGGATTTTTAATGACCACAGAGAGTCAGGACCTCGGTTTAACGTCTCATCCGAAAGACGGTGCTTTTTACAGTATAGTGTCCCCCGTCAATTTACTGGGGTGTTAGGACCCACACAGACTGCAGGGTGAGCACCCCCTGCTGGCCTCACTAACACCTCTTCCAGCAGCAACCTAGTTTTCACCGGAGGTCTCCCATCCAGGTACTGACCAGCTCAACCCAGCTTAGCTTTAGTGGGCAACCAGTCTTGGGCTGCAGGGTGATATGGCTGTGGATATAATGCTACACTTCTCTGTTTCAAACAAAAAAGAAACTCATCTACATCTCAAAGTTATGTATTTATTTATGTTGGGGGGGGGGGGTATTCCTCTCATTGTTTATCAAATTAATTAGTGATATATTTATATTTAAAAATAGGCAGGTTCGTAGATACGGCAAGGAAGGAGGCGGGAACCGGCGAACATTTGAAAGACATTTAATGCACAAATAAACAAACACAACAGAAAAGCGGCAGCCCCTCACGGACGACTGCCGCACACAAAACATAAACTAAACTTGGTCCTCTCTCGTCTTCCACTGTCGTCACTCCTCATTTAACCCTTCCGAGCTCTCCGTGGGATCGACACCGTGAAACGCAGGTAACACTGAACTATTGCCATTTACTCCACCGATGCCTCGCTCCGTTCCCACGGCTGCATCGGCCCCGCCCCCACTCGCCACATACCCCCACCGCCCCTCGCAGGCCGGGGGTACCAGTTTATGTTTGTGTGGTTTGTCTCCGTAAAGTTCATGTTTAAATAATTCACCACTGAAACATTCTTCTTCACTCCCCCCCTCCCCCCTCTCCCGGGGGGAGCCCGTTAGGGCGGCCGTGGCGATCTGGGGGTACTGCACAGACGAGGCGAGAGAAAAGGAGACGGAAGGATGAGGAGTGACAGAGAAGAGAGAGGGGAGAGAGGAAAAAAAAAGCCATCTCGGTCCGGTTCCCGGACACACTGTTCGCTCGGTCCTCATCTCCGCTGAGCGGCTGTTTTTTTTACTCGCGGTGCCATGCGATTTTGCTCTTCTTACTGGACCTCTTTGGTGGACGGCCCGATGCTCCTCCGCCTCCTGATTTCGGACGGCGATGTTAATTTCTAAAATCAGATTAACAAGAAGAAAGAATGGTAGGTAATGATTTTGATTTGAATCGAAAAAAGTCAGCCGCAGCGAGTCCCCCGTTCCCTGCTCCTCCCCAAGCATGGCGGACAGGCAGCAGGCTTAAAAACTAAAGATATTTTTAGAGTTGCATTAATATTCCGGTTCAGGCGAACGGGGCGACTCCTCCGCTCCCTCTCGGCCGGCAGCCACCCCTTAAAAAGCTTACCTGTTTCTTAGGTTGGTTTAGCACGGCAGCGAGTCTTTCCGTAAATTGCAGCAACCCTTCATTTAGTTCTTCTTTTGTGTGTGTTTGTTTAGCACCACCGCTGGGCAGCCACTTTCTTATGGCGGTCTCCGCTTCTTCCTGCTGCCCGAACTCCTCAGCACCGTGTGGCGATGAATTCAAAGCATCCCCAGCAGCGAGGGCTCTTTGAGCGAGCGTGTCCCTCCTTCCTCCCGGGTTTCAGAGGTGCACCAGTGTCTGGAACAGGGTCTTTTAATATAAATAACAACGTCAGATACGCACCTGTGTGAATGAGGGATGTGCAAGGAAGGAGGCGGGAACCGGCGAACATGCCTTCTCAAAGACTCTTAAAACCATTTATGCACAAATAAACAAACACAACAGAGAAAATCGGCAGGGCACCACTGTATAGTTTCCATGATGAAATGCTGTTATGTGAAACTAAAACTCCAGGCTCTGTGAAACTCTCTCGTCTTCCATGAAGGCCTACAGGCAGTGACAGAAACAAGCTGCTACACTTCCATGAAAATTACAACCATCCCCCTACACATATATTTATATTAAAAATAGCTTCAAGTTTTCCTTAATGATATTTAAGCAAATGATTCAATGCATGTAAAGATTTTATGTTGTGTGGTTTGTCACATGTTTAAATAATTCTAAACATTCTTCTTCAATGAACTTGATTCCACATCTAAATCAATGTTTTTTTAAAGAATTTTGCTCTTCTTATTATTATTTCAAAGAATTCAAAATCTTAACAAGAACATAATGATTTTGATTTGAATCTTGTAAGCAACTTCAATAAAAACAAAGATAATTTTAGAGTTGCATTAATTTCCTTCAGGGATCTTTTTAGGTTGTGTGTGGTTTGTTTACTGGCATGATGGTGTGGCTGACACAAAATCCTGGGTCTGGATGACCTGTGTGAATGAGGATGTGCAAGCACAAAACCATTTATGTCACTTTAATGAGAAAATCAAGGGCACCACTGTATAGTTTCATGATGAAATGCTGTTATGTGATGGCTGCTTGTTGACAGAAACAAGCTTTCAGAAAATTACAGACCACAGCTCAGTTTTCAATTTTCAGTGTTTATATAATACCCTTTATAAAATTATAGCTTGTCAAGGGATTGCTTTACATTTACATTTACATTTAGTCATTTTGCAGAAGCTTTTATCCAAAGCATTTTGCACTTAAATTGGAGAATACATAAAGCGATTAATCAATTGGGAAGAGGCAAACAGACAGAGGAAGTGCCCCTAACACCAAGTCTCAGGCATTGTTCAAATAAATACAAGCTAGCAAGGGAAGGAGAGAAAGAGAAAGAGAAAGATGAAGATATAGAAAGGTGTTTTTTATGATGAAGTCAAGTAGAGTTGAAAGAGATGGGTTTTCAGTCTATTTTGCTTTGATGTTGCAAACAAGCTAGCAAGAGAAGGAGATATTTTATAAAGAGAAAGTAAAGGGCAGGAGGTTTTGGCAAAAGGTGTTTTTTTTATGATGAAGTCGTTAATTATTAACATTCATTTTGCTTTGAACTATGTATTTTATATAAAGGGCAGGAGGTTTTGGCTACACAATCACTATAGTAGTTGACATGGTATACTTTTGGAAATTTGACATGTCCTGCATTGTTTTAATTGATCATTTTGAGCATGCAAAATGTTAAACATTAAATCTTAATAACTCACCTCTTTTTCAAAGATGTACAGATGATCTCCTTTAAGCATCACAAAGCGGTTTCGCCATATTTCCCTAAATATTCCTTTACCACTGAACCTGCTGATCCAGCCTACTTTATCTGGTTGGGATGATGGCTGATTGGCATCTTGAAGACCCTGAGTGTGTCAACAATGGCCCGGTTAGTGTGTCGCCAGTCCTACATAACAGCATTCGAGTTCAAACAGATCTCTGTATCACTGCACTGTGCTAAGCCATCATAACATTAATTCAGTATCTGTGATTAGTACTTATTTTTTTAACTACTAGTAAGTCTTCCAATAGCCACTGGCATCTTTTTCACTAGTAGCATTTTAACCAGTAAGTCCCAGTATGTCTCTCTGTCAGTTTCCAAGCACTTTTCCTAGTAACTAGATCCAGTTTTTTAGTAGCAATTAATTTTATACTAGTGCATATAAAATGCTTCCCTAGTAATAGATTTTAACTGAACAAATTTCTGTCATATGGCATGGCAAGTAAAGAAAACTAACTAATGTGACTAGTGAAAAATGCCACTTGCAACAACTAGAATACACATTAGTGTCATCATAGGAATATGTAATATTATGAGATGGAATAGATAGTCTACTATTAACTATTGAGCGAATACAACTAAGAAATAAGCTATTAGTTCCCATGTCTAATTAAATTGGACTCACTATTGGTAGGCCTATAAGCAGGATACTGAAAGTAAATGTACAAATATAGGTTAGTAGTCGTTATTGGATTACTTACTAATAATGAAAATACTGTGAACAAAAAAAAAGAATACTAGCTGTATAAAATAAATAAATATTAATATGACCTGATATCAGGTGCTTAGCTAGGGGGTGGCCAGGGGTGGTCGTGGCCACCACTGATTTAAGCTTGGACACCCCTTTGGCCACCCTGCTCAAAACTGCAGTTTTTGTCCCCTTTTTCTTGACAAGAAATGTCTTTATTAAGACGCGGAACCGGTGTAATTTCTTGCATCCACATCAAACGGGAGACTTTTCAGACACTCACTACTGTTTTGCCTCAGCACCAGGCGCGAGTCAATGCTGTTATGAGCGCAGAAAAGGTACACCCACCAAATGAGCTTCTTTCCTGTCCTGTCAGTAGAACAATGAGATGCTGTTAGGCTATATGTCAGTAAAACAAACTTTCCTGTCAGCGTTGTTCTGTCGTCAGTTAAGTCCGTGCTCATGGCGCACGCTCTGATCGCGTCATGTGCATGCAAATAAGCGCTAAGAGCATACGACGTTGTTCTGTCGTCAGTTAAGTCTCGTGCATGAAATTACCAAAAAGGCGATGATATGTATTTATTTTTATTTAATGCTAAATGTGAGCAAACTGCACTGCTAAAAAATATGCATGTATGTATGCATTATATTTCAGAACGTCTCTTAAATGCATACTAAAATATAGTATCTCGTGCGATTCCAGATATAAATTAATTGATTCACAATAATACGCAAGCTGATATTTTTTATTTTTTATTTAATATTTATGCTGTGAGTAACTGTGAGCACAGTGCACTTATACAAAAAAATATGCGCAATTTTTTCATTAATTTTAAAAGTACAAACGAAAATTAAAACAAACCCTCTATTAAAATACCTGGAGGTGAGGAATAATACTAATTTTGTCATATTACTTGATATAATAATTCACAAATATCTCAATTACAATTAGGTATAAAACAATTGATTAATTATTTTAGGCACTAAAATACTTTATAGTCAACCACATTTTTATATTGAAATAATGTAGATTTCTGTGCCACCCCAGGCTGGTTGCTGGCCCCTCCCTGGCCACCCCTATGAAAACATCCTGGCTCCGCCACTGCCTGATATATTGCACCCTAATAAAAGTACAGTTTTCTCTCTACTGTGGTCTCTTATTTTGTATCCAAAATTATTTACAATGAGTTGGTCAATTAAGGGTGTGGCTAATTGAATATTACGTTAAATAAAATAAAAGATGAGCCAATTGCACGAGTGACTACAACATATAACACATAGGCTATAAATGGTCTCATTCGGCGATTCATAACAAAGGAGTCATTGTTAAATTCATTTACACATATTTTAGTACAAATACTTGCGCTGTATTACATTCAGTCACTGTTCAAAGAAACTATACAACTATGGGCATTCAAAATCAATATTTTCACATCATGAACAAGGTGTATGAAATTCTCACCCTTTTTACCAAATGGCTTTTCTTCATGCTGTTCGCAAAATGTATCTTTCCCGAAGTATATCCCGCGATCTGTCCTGCTTTCTAGAAGAAACAGAGATGTTTTTGTTGATCTTTCGCTGAGAATTAGCCGCGTGCGATTGCTAAAGACGGGATGAGGTGCTGGCTCTCAGTGCTGACTGACTGCCAGTCTCTACACTGACGGTTTGCAAACCGCGGGCACAGCCTCTCCATTGGCTTGGGTGAGTCCCTGAGCTGCTGTGCTTCTCACCGAAACGGATTTTCCCGTTTATAGAGCTCGACTGCTCCATCTATTGAACGAGCACAGCTGTCGGTGTGATGTCACGCTGCATGTTGAGCTTCAAAGGCTTTCGTTTTGCACCTCATTAGTCTACATTGCAAATCTGCGTATAGCAAAGAATATGGTTATTTTCAGTAATAATAGTTTATTTATATGTGTAACCTAATGAACTACAGACCTTGTTTGATATGTTTTATAATGTGATAGCAGATATAAAGCTAGGGCTGGATAACTTGCATTGAGAAACAGTGTAGAGGACCCTCCATATGTTATCCTGTAAACTGAAATGTCAAAATGATATTTTTTTGTAATAACTGTTGGATAACACTTGAACAGAGTGGAACAACACTGGCATATTGAGGCAAATATATTTTTCATAAATTGCAGGCAGGGCAAGTTTACAAAAATTACACTTAAAATTTTTTATGTTTCATGCATAATTTTTCTACATAACTGATTAACTGTTTGAATTTTGCTTAAATGCCTAATAAAGCCAGGTTCTATTGTGACAATTTACCCCATATAGTGTGAATATAGTGGGGCATGTTGTCACAATACATGTTTTTTTCCAGGGTAATTGTAAATCAAAGTCTATGCATCTATAAAGAGATATATAAATAACCTTTAAAAACACCTTGAGAGATAATGAAAAAAATATGTGTGACAAGTTCTTTATTAAACACTTGTGCAACAGCTTTTTGTTTCAGTAAACCTAAAAATAAATGTGCGCCAATTGTGGCAAAAGTTAAAAATGACAATAAATGAGAGCACAGATCTGAATGTACTGTATAAATAATACATATAAATAATAAAAATAAAACAAATAAACAATTACAATAACCAAACTTATTATGTAACTCACTCAAGCACATATGGGGGATTTCCTAGTATATTCTCTTCTACAAGCTCTGAGAAAACCACACATTCAGAAGAACAAACTATTTGCACCGCTTTAAGCTTCTTTGCCATCTACATAAATTGACCACATTAGTCTAAAACAGAACAAGAAATGTTTCCCTTGGGTTGACAAAGCGTTCTACATTTGCCTGGGATAGTTTAAAATATTTATTTTACCCAAATCTGTAAATAATCTCGAACCTGATTTTTTTTTCACAGTATTTATGTTTTTGGTAAATCAAGTGTGATATAATCTGGCTGTAAATCTAGCAGGCCTTTTACTGACTCATCCAGTCCGATCTCATGGCAATTTTTTATCCATACACAGCGAATTGTGTGCTTGATGCAGTGAAGCCATTAAGTCGTTCAGGTCTGCTGGTTCTCTAGCTGATGGTGGGGATTAATGGATGTGATTTAGGAGGGAGTTATAGTGGAGCAAACTAAACATGTACAGGGGGGTTAAACTCTGGAGGTTAAAGTAATGACCCTAAGATCAGGGCTTAACTCAGTCTACTTGATACAATTTCATCAGTAAATCATCTGAGGTTTTGCATGTGAACCGAGGCTTTGATGGTAACAAAAACTATATAAATGTGTTGGTCTGAAGATACTGGATAAACAATTTTTATTTTTTATTTATTGAAGAGCATGATAAAATATTGTCATGTAATATGTTGTCCTTTTTATGTTATATACAATGGCAAAAATAAACTAGAATGTATGAAAAAAGACACTATGATGTAAAAACAAAGGTGTTTTATACAAGGCTTCCATGTTAGCAGATTTAGACTCTTCAAAAAAAAATTCTCCATTTCTCTTCCAAGAACTGGAAATAAAAAAGTATAAATTAAAGCAATATTAGTTGTTTAAAGACTTTAATAGATATTAATATTTCAGTAATTGTGCACTGTTTGAATTAATAAGCTCTAGCTAATTAATAAGCAGACAACAATTTATTCATGTCTGCATATTTGCAGCATGTCATTTAATTTAGTTTGATAGGGATACGAATAATAATAAAGAATATGGTGAAGGAATTTGTTTTAGAATTTTGCTTCGTTTTGAAAACAAACTGATTTTAATTATTTTTGTAGCTTTTGATGCAACAACATATCTACACACACACACACACACACACACACACACACACACTTTTTGTTTATATGACATATACATTTTATTTTCTTACTGAAACATACAGCAGTCATTTGTCCAAAAACTATTAAATGCAGCAACACTGAGCAAATAAATAAAAATGCTGTCATTGTGAACACTTTCGGGGTATCTGAAACATTATTTACATATGATCATCAAATGTATGCACATTAACAGTGTTTCACACATCAGTATCAACACATATGCTTACATATATTTTTTGACAATACTTTACAATACACTTCCAATCATTTACATTCGTTAACGCATTAGGTCTCGTGAACAATGAACAATAATATTACAGTACTCATTAATCTAGGTTAATGTTTTCTAAATATTATGTAAATTTCCACATATATTGATAGATTTAAGTTATAATATATTTATTATTACATTACTTGTAATTAACATTAACTTAGATTAATAAATGCTGATTAAATTGTTATTTAATGTTAACAAATTAAAGCTTATTGTGCAGTGTTACCATTTTCTTACCTAAAACTATCAGAAACATTTTAAATGAATGTCAGGAGAGAGAAAAAGAAGAACAATGTGCCCAGCTCAGGGTTCAGAGGACAGACAGCGCTGGGAGTGTAAGCACACATTAATATGAGTGATGATAACAGCTCAGCGTCGGCTCAGCTGACGGCCTCCGCCTAGTGTTCTGTCACCACCTGAACCTACTGAAAGCATCACTTCCTCCAGAAAGCTGTAACAAAGAAAGGGAACATATTTGGGTTAAAATGCTTGAATAGAGTCAGCACTCACTGTATTTGACAGAGTCAGATTTACACAACCTACTGTGGTTAACAGAATACATCGACACAAAATCATGAATAGTTACATATTACCTTTACAGGTGAAGTTACAAATAGAAAGCAAAATGCTCATCCACATATAAATTAAAATTACATATTTTGTTTCAGGAAGTTTATAAAGAGTCAAGCGGGCTACAGCTTACAATAGCCACAGCTCTGGTTAAATTAGGTGGAAATAAATTGAAGCTTTATGAATAAATCTAGCTTAAACTGAATTTATGTGGTTGAAAAGTCTAAGATTCAAACTTTTATCTCACACACATTAATGTTATCACTTTTGATCAATTTAATGCATCCTTGTCAGCAAAAGCATTTCATTCAAAAAAAAATCTAAATCTTGCTGACCCCAAACGTTTTAGTAGTGTGTACATAAAATATAAATTAAATAAATAATCCAATATCCAATTAAATTTAAATCTCTGAGTGAGACCGCTAATAAACAGGAATCCATTTATTCTAGAGTATCAGTGAAACGAATGAATGATTCCGTTAAGTCATGTGAGTACCACAATTGTATGTTCTTCACATAATGCCATTCTAGGGCTGATGTCACTCTGTAACCGGGATCCTTCTTGAATAAGGCATAAAGGCTTGTATGCCAGAGGGCAAATGGATAGAGGTGAGATGGTGAAAAGAGACGACCACGTCGAGAGCATTTTAAGACACTGACCTCTTAGTGTTGTGAATGGCTGTGCCCCCGAGTACGATCCGCACCCCCGGCATTGTGCGGTTCAGGTTGTAAACAGTCAATGCCTCCTCGTACGTGGCCCCGCCAATTATAAAAACAATAATGTCTTGAGGTCTGAAGGGTCGAGACAGAGTGTGAAGAAGTACATTTATATAACTGTAGTCCATGTTTTTCAATCCAAGCAAAAGGTTTCTGTGTTGTACATTAAACAGACTAATTAAACTGGTAGGATGTTTGAAAACAGTCATTCCATTATTATAGAAATTATACACTTCACCTTTAAAGCAACATCAAAACGCTCACATTAAACGTCTATATGCCAGTCTATTCATGTATCTATGTCACCTGTCTCTCAGAGAACTTGGCCCGAGGTAGGGGAACTGGCTGTCCTTCAAACGACCCTTGATCAGCTGATCCAGTGTGTCATGTAGTAGTGGCTGATGCTGTGTGTACATATTCTCAACTCCCTATTCAAACATAAACAAGTTCTGAGTATGTGACTAAGCCAATAAGACAAGTAAAGGAAACACATTGGTAAACAGATGATCTACCTTAAGTCCTTTGAAAAACTGTTTGGTAATGGCCACAGCATCTGTAGGAGTGATGAGGTCACTTCCTCTAACTCGTTTGCCACCATATTCCACCATGGCTTGTACCATCTGCAGCACAGATGTAGGCAACGTTGAGCTCATTTTTTGTAATAAAATGGCTTTGCTTCAGAATCATCTGGATCGGTCATCGTGCTACAAGACAGATCCGATGGCTCTCACCTTGCGGTGTCTTTCTGACAGCCCTTTGCGGTTGAGCTCCTCCATAAGGCTGGGCAGAATACTGCTGCTGTGTTTTTCATAGCGAAGCGCGTACAGCATCACCAGCCGCACAGCATCAACTTCAGAAAGCCGAGGGTTCTGTAACAGCCGCCTCACGTTCTGTAGAAAGAGGAATGAGTATGTTTAACAACGGTGCAAGATCTCAGCTTAACATATTTTAGGCAATCACGAGGAACATTGTGGATAGACATTCACTACCGCTCAAAAGATACGTTTTTGAAAGAGCTTACTCATATTTATTTGATAAAAAATACAGTAATATTATGAAATATTGTTTCAATTTAAAATGACTTTTTTTATATTTCCAATTTATATTAAATTATAAATTAAATGATTAATTGTAATTTAAAACTTAATGATTTCTAAACTGAATTTTCAGCAGCCATTACTCCAGTCACACGATCTTTCAGAAATCATTCTAATATACTGCTTCAAGAAACATCACATATTATGATCAGTGTCTGCGCTCTGACCTGTTGTGCACTGGAGTGGTCATTCTGGCATGCCAGCTCCTGCTCCACCTCTGACACCTCCATCAGCTGTCTTTCACTGACCAGGCGAGACAGCTCCCCAACCACAGTCACGTGTTTTGAGACCGTGCCTGACATTTTCTTAAACTGTGGGTAATTATCTACAAATGCCTACAAAAGGGCCAGAAAATGGTGATTATAAACAGAAATGTATAATACAATAATACAACTTTTAGATCTTGGTTTTCATGGTTCACTCCTCATATAATATGTGCTTCGATGAACTGGCTTCAGCAGTGGTGCACTAACCTTCATGTCAGATATGGACTCTAATTTCTGTTTGTCCTTGGGCTTTTTCTTCTGGAAATCCTCCATCAGGTTTTTGATGTTTGTTCCAATCTCACCAAAATTCAGGTACAAGTTCTTATTAACAGAAAGAAAGAAAAAAGTTAGACCTCATTGTTAGACCTCATTGTGTTTTTATATAATACATTACATGAGCTTATATTTACTTAAATATGGGCATTTCTTCGGAAATAAAATCTAATTAGAACATAATTGCAGGATGTATTACTCTTTAATGGAATCTACCTAGCAATGATATTTTGAACGATAAGCTACTCACATTTGCATAAAACTCATCATTTTCTGCAGACAAGACCACCTCCCGTAGGTCCTTACTGATTCCAGGCACTCTTGACAGGTCTATGCGGTTGTTATTAAGGCCCAGTAGCTCATGAACCATGGCCTGATACGTCCACTAGAGGAAGCAAACGCATGCACATGTGGAATTTGCTGCAATATCAGCACACTAAATCATTATGTAACATTTATTTTGCTGCAGTAAGACAACCGTTTCAGCAAAAGCAAGCAGAACACACTGTCTCCTGTAAATCTCACAGCAGAGAAAAATAATAAAAAGCATGCTATTAATGTCCAACACTAAAACACACTGTTTTAGCAGTTTTCTAATATAAATCAGAATAAAACCATGGCCTCCATCTCCCTCTGGTGGTCAGGTCTAAAATTCTATGGGCTGATCTTGTTCTGTAATATGAGACTCGCATGTAACATTACTAAGAGACATTGCTTCTTGCCTGATTAAGAAGGGGAGTAATAGCATCATCACTTCTGTCTAAAATCAGGAGAAGAGGAGGCACTTCTGTTTTTCGGAAGTCAAACAGTTCATACTCCTTAGTAATGATTTGCTGTGGAAACACAAACAGATCATACGTTCATACATTTTTATGTTCTTATTTTTTTATCAAAAAATGACATCTATAGATTAAATCAAATTACTAATAATTAACATTACATATCTGTGATATAATTACAAAATAAAGCCTTACTTTGACGCTCTCTGCCAGCCTTTTGGACATGTCAGAAGAGAGCTGGTAGCGGATCATGGGGCATTTCTTCAGGGCCAGCAACACTGATGTCAAACCCTGAGTGACACGAGGCAATACACTGGGCTCCCAACTGCGGCCCTATAGACATGCAAAGAAAAAATCAAATGAGCCTAAAACAGGGAAAAAGTGAGTGTCGATGCCTGTAAAATAAAGAAAAAAATTATTCCAAGCAGCACTATCAGTTTATAAGATCTTGTGATTTAACGTAAATGATCTCCACCAGTTTTCTGTTCAGAATCATAACATACCTTTAATACATAACAACAAAATACATATATAAGCTATATGTAAGCTATACTACCTAAAGGTTTGTGTGGTTTTGTGCATTTTTTGTACAACACTGGAGCCTCCAAGGTATGTGAGGGAAATTCATTGAATAAGTAAATAGCTGTACACCTGTATTGCTGCTGCCATAAAGCAACTGAAAAGCAATTTTCACAGGATTTTGCACCTGCACACCAGGCTCACACACTCGGACGACAGAGGTTTTAATGGGGGAGCATGAGAAACAAACAGAAGCCATTCCAGAAGCTATTAGTACGCCACCAGACTTTTAAAATTTGAATTTGAATGACTTTGAAACTAATATTTAAAGTTGCCTTAATGATTCATACACAGGTTAAACCACACAAAGCAACAAAATACAAGCTCTAAATGTCCTATAAAAATAGTTAAGGCTCCTCAAATCTTACAAAAGCCTACATTTTCTCTTACCCTGGATACTCCTTGAAGGTTGAGGGAGAAGAGATGAGGGTTCACAGCAATGAAATCTCCATAGAACTCCTAGAAAAACACAAAATCGAATTGGTTGACAAGAAATGTAATTTATAAAGTTCGACAACATTATGTGAACACTGATTTAAAAATTGTCCTTTTTCATGGATGGATGGATGGATGGATGGATATATAGATTGACTGACAGACAGACAGACAGACAGACAGACAGACAAGTACTCCAGAGATGTAGATAAGAATTAATAATTATTTTGAATAAACATTTAAATATTAATTATGAAAAAGACTTCACCCACCTGCACTTCTGCAACTACTTCCTGTTCATCTGCCTCAGCCAAAGCCTTTATTTCACTCTTACTGATCACGTTACTGAAATCTGCACAAAATAAGACCATAAATTGGTCAAATGTGCATCTTCTGACCACCCTTATTAACACATAAGCAAACTCATATGAATGACAGGTAAACTGAAGCAGTGTGTCTTCTGATATATTGCTGGCACTCACAGATGAAGTAAACACTATACTTGGGCCGGCGAAGCTCTTGAATCAGGTGCTCTACATTCTCCTGAAACCAGAGACGTTCGTGTATGAATAAATAACTTCAATAATCTTGAATTTCAATCATCATCAGTCTAAATCTATATATTCTATAAAAAAAGATAAAACTGATAGCAGCTCACCTTGGTTGGCCGAAGAAAGCAGATTGCCTTAAGGTGCCTCATGTTGTCTCGGTTTTGGGAGTCAATGCGCTCAAAAAGGTAGACTTCTTTCTGCAGGATCTCAGACTGTGTGTAGACCACACTTACGATACTGGTCTAATAACAAGCAGGGAAAGAGAACAAGAAAGTAATTTTTTGATCACTGTTTGTTACAGGTGGCAGATCACAGTCAACAGCTGTCTAGGTAGAGTGCTGAATAGAAGTTTTGAAGCAGCCATACTCATTAAAAACAAATGAGTTAAATTAATTTGCATTTGGACACATGACATGTAACAACAAGTCAGTGGCACATCTGCGTTTTCTTAACTTTAAAAGCATACTGTCCTCTAGTTTGAATTCACTTACCGTCTCCTTGTCCATCAGCAGCACCTTCATCCCGGGGCCGCAGCTCTCTATCATTTGGGAAATGTACTGCTTGACAGCTAGAGTAACGTTCATTTTGTCGTTGTATTTATGTTCTAATTGTCAGTGAGAATGGGTCAAATGTTCAGTTCGTTTCAAAGTTGTTTAACGAACGATAAAGGGCTCTTTTCATCAGTAAACTCCGGCATACAAAACACTGTTGACAATGGGAGATAACTCAATGCGCTTCCTAACGTTACTGCTTCCGGTGTACGCAAGCGTTCGGTCCGCGTCTGATTTGGGAACTGTTGTAGTTCAGTTGGTCTGTCAGTCTTGCAGGTTCAATTAACTAGTTCAACTGATCTGGTAACAGCTCGAAGAGCATAAAAATATCCCTTAAGGCTGCTACGTAAAACGGAGAAAATAAACGCCATGTTGGTGAGGGCGAGGGAGGGTTTCTCGTCTAGAGGAGCGTATTTACCCAGCTTCTACGGTTTATTTATTCGTTTATGTGTTTTATAGCGTGGTTACGTGAAGTTACAATTTTATCAAACTTTTATTGATGATCAAAAGAAATTCTAAAACAATTTAATTACCAGCTTAATGATGGTCATTTAAAAATATATACAAAATTATTATAATATCAATTAAATATTTAACAGATTATATAGCCTAAGGAAAGAAATGGATAAAGGGAAGTTAAGTGGGATGGTGCTGTTAGATTTGCAAAAAGCTTTTGATATGGTCGATCTTAGTATTCTGCTTCTAAAAAAATTAAGCAATATGGATCTTTTAATCTACTTTTCAATGGATCAAGTCTTACCTTGAAAATAGGTGTCAAACAGATTTAAATGGGTGTTTTCGGATTGTTTGACCATCTCATATGGGCTTCCGCAAGGGAGTGTATTAGGTCCGTTACTTTTTTAAATGATATATTAAAGATTTAAAAATGACCTGTTCAAATGAGCTTTTAATACATGCAAATGTTGCAGCAAAAATTGTGTCTCATGAGAGAAAGGAAAATATCGAAAATGAATTAAGTAGAGAGATTGTCTTTACATTTGGGGGAAACTGAAATTATATTATTTGGCTCGGTTGCTAAATTGAAAAAATGCTTTAGAATAGAGGTAAATTGGCTTATGGTGATTTGGGATAGTTGGAGATAAAATTATTATTACTAAACGAGAAGTACAATATTTGGGTTATGTTTTGGACAGTAATCTGACAGGAGATAAAATGGCTGCTTTAGCTCCTTCTAAAAAAATATAATAATAAAAACATTTTTATCAAGACAGGCAGCTTTCTTAGATACTCAAACTTAAAAAATGTTGGCTGATACATGAGTGCAGTCAACTTTGATTAAGGTGCAGTTTTTGGAATTTCAAAGAAATACAAAATTAAATTGAAGACTTCTCAAAATAAGTTGTGTATGGTTATTTTAAACCATATGTGTATGGTTATTTGCAAGATAAACATTAAAGGAAAATCAGTTTTTACAATTCGAAAAAAGGATAACATTTCTAAAACTGGTGAAAAGATATTAAAGAAAATGTTTCCAAAGTATCTGTTAGAATATTATGTACTTGTAAGAGAGGTTCACTGTCATTATTCTACAAGTGCAAGTAAGGATATATTATATGTATATATTACATATCCTTGAAGGTTTAAGAGTGAAATGTGAAGAAATAATTGTTTATACTCTGTTGCTTGAAATAAATTACCTGGTTGTATTAAAGAGATACAAGTTGATGGTATGTTTTGAAGAGAATAAAAAAATGGTCGTTTTATCATTGATATAGTTTTGAAGTTTGTGTGATGAGTTTCTGAACTTGATGTTGATTGCATCAATTTATGATTTGTTCATCCATTTTTTAAAAACACCAGGACCAAAACTGAAATAAGCCAATGGCTTTTTTTGTGTATTTTATCCTCGACAGTTTTGAAATGTATGAAATAGTCTTTTTTGGACTTTTTATATATGTTTTAAAAAATGTATTAGAATTTTATTTTGCAAACATTGGTGTTACGATAACATGATTTCATCAAAATAAATACGTTTTACATTACTAGCATTAAAATATTCCTTCAGTGAGTCCTTCATTGTTGGATCAATTCAGTCAGATTCGTGAACAAATTTAATTGAAAGAGTCGACACAGGAGAACGATTCGGTCACAAATCGAATTCGATCACGAATCAGACATCACAACACTCACAGATTTTACAAGCACCCACTGCACTTACATTTTTTTTCCTTCTTCTTCTTCTAGTTGATTAAACCACTAATCATCAATAATCATAAATTCAATTAAAAAAAGTTTTACAATTTAAAAAAATCAACAAAGATTGAAAAGATGATCTGAGTGTTGATAGCTGCATACAAAGCATTCCTATAGGCATGTGGTATTATGAACAGAGCTTAGTGGAGTGATGTCAGTTCTCTTCATCATAGCCGACAAGTTTTGCACTTATTTCCCACAATCGCAGGGCAGCGAGATCATCTTTACCTTCAGGGGCTGGTTCCTTCAGCTTACAATCACTGTAAACAGATCTCATTGTCATTTAGTGTCAAGAATAAACATATTAGAAAAGGTTTAATATTTAGACTAATTTAAATACAAACCCACCATGGTGAAAGCTTATGAATATTAATTTTAACAGCTCACCTGAAATAGCAGCCACTGTGAGACTCCAGCCACTCAGCAACCGCACAGTAAATAGAAGTCTGAGCGCCTTGACTGGGTGTTTTCATCAGTAAGAGAGCAGGAAAAGACAACAGAGCGCTGAGCAGAGGGTGTCGCGTCTGCACGTAACGTCCCAGTTCAGTGCGGATTACTCCAGGGTGAAGAGAGTACACTGTTACACCAGACCCTGATTTAAAACAGCAGGAATAAACAAGCCTAATGCAATATTCAGTTGTAAAACAGTTTTTAAAGAATTTTCTATGTTTGAATGTGACTGATGTAAGGGGATGAGTGCACAAACCTTTAATCCTCCGTGCTAATTCTCGAGTAAACAACAGGTTGGCAAGTTTGCTCTGCCTGTAACTTACCAAGGAATCATACGGTGCTTTGTTAAAGTTAAGGTCAACAAAGTGGATCTTACCTGCAAGAAAGGTCATCGGACTGAAATACGTTGCATGGATATGAAAGTCTCATTGACAAAATGCATTAATAATACTGTAATCTTTAGCAGATCTCAAAATGTATATAGGCCTATGTTTTTCACATGTACAGTACATTCAAATTTTGAGATGCGTAAATTCCTTATTTCAATATTAAAATTCACTAAATTCAATAAATTTAGCATTTAAAATGACTGGGTTGTATTGTTTTTTTATGGGGTTTTTTAGACAAATATATCATTTTTATATCAGACATGTATTGGTGATCAGCCATTATTGTTAAAATAATTATAGTATCGTCAATAATTTCATAATTTCTACTAACATTCCTGATATACACTAGATAAAACATGGATATATTCTGGTATATTTTGTTAAACACATGTACAACAAAACTTCTACGTATAGCCTCGCAACTAAAAGATGTGAAGCTAAGATGTTAATGGGTGGGTTTTACCTCCTGTGTGAGCAATGCTGGATACGTTAATAATTCGACTAGGACTAGACTTCTTCAGCACATCCAGGAGCAGAACAGTCAGGAGGAAATGGCCCAAATGATTGACAGCAAACTGGGTTTCATAGCCATCCTCTGTAAGGCTTTTAGGGCACATCATCACTCCTAAAGGGTTTGTTCACACAAAATGTGCAATAAAGTAACAATACAGGTTAAAGCACAGTGTGATTTGTTGCTTAACTATAATGAGGTCAACGGTCCCACCAGCATTGTTAATAAGTATATCCAGTCACTGGCAGTGTGTTCATGCACAAACTCCCGCACGGAGAGGAGAGATGAGAGGTTTAAGTGCCGAACTACTATGTTGCCATTTCCTGTAGATCTGCGAATCTCTGCCGCAGCCTTTTCTGCTTTTGAAAGATCTCGACAAGCCATCACAACCCGAGCCCCTAAAAAACAGATGCTATTGTCCATCAGTCTATGATGCAAAGTGCACCTTAAGTCCCTAAAATCCTCCAAAATCTAGACCTTTCATTGGTTATGTCAGTAATAAAATGACAAAACATTTCAACAGTGTGTTTACCTCTCATGGCCAAGTCTCTTTTCCAATGCCAGTGTTGGCACCAGTAATGATGACTGTCTTTCCCATCCAGTCGCACACGACAGCGGCAAACTCCACCTGCAATCCATTTTCTCAGCAGAACCAAACCTGTTTTTTCTATTTAAGCCACATTCTTTCATTCAAGTCAAAGGGAATTCTACATGTTGTAAATGTGCTTTTGGTTTACACTAGTCAACATTTGAAGTGGATCAAAACCTTTCATCAAAGTTGTCCTTAAACCTAAAACCAAAATGTCTTCTTGTCTTAGGACAACTTTAATTAACTTTTTTAATCTACTTCAAATGTTGAGAACTGTAGATCTGGCTTGGAAGGACTGTTGAAGAGTTGCCTTACTGCCCTTATCAAATCCATAAGGTCCATAATAAAAGAGCCGTTTTTGGAAAAAAATATTTTTAAATGTATTGCTGTAAATTTGCTGCAATCCTGCAAATAAAACAAATATCAACTATATATATATATATATATATTGATTTGATATTACTGTGTGGTGAAAAAAAATATAATCACACAGCTTCTGAATTCTATTAGATTCCTCAAAAAATGAACCAAATCCCTTAAGCTACGTTAAATACCTTTTGAGCCACAACATTGTACATTCAGCACAATAGCTTGGTATTATTATATTCTACAATATATGGAAGAAACCATATTAGTTTATAACTGACTGAAATGTTATTTTAGCCCACCACAGTTAGAATGAGAGGAAATGACATTACGTAACTTACTAATAGCTGTGACCGCAGTTACTGTGCCGTATTTGGCGAGACGATTTGACTTCAGTTTCTTCCACAGTTGAGTTACTTGAATAGAGAGATACACGTCATCTGCTGTGATGTGCTGTCATTTTATTTTCTGTCGTATACGGTAACTCTTGTCATGTGGCCGTCCCTCCTATGGCCTTATTCCTTGGTTTGGCTCTATTTTGATGTTTTATTATAGCTGCCAAGATCAGAGATATGGGAATGTTTGTATAAATTACAAATGACAAATTAGACAACAATGAATAAGTCAGGGTTGCATTTATTTTAAAATGTGCTTTCTTATTACATCTTAATTTTTGTTATAACCATATAAGTTTGTAAACATGACACATGCACTTGAATATGACCTACTTTTTGTTTATCTGTTGTTGTTGTTGTTGTTGTTTTTATTGAGTACCAGGCTAAAAATGTTGCAGTTTATCCAATGACTATTGCAAAATAGGTTAATTGGACATTCTTTCCCTTTGAATTTTCATATGGGTTTTAAATTATTATTTATGTGCAAAAAAAGGCCTGTGGTTTAAATTAGTGCAAGATACGTTTTTTCTACTCTCGGTCTTAAAAATAAAAGTTCCAAAAGGTTTTGTTTTTTTTTTTTTTTTTGTCTTTTAGAAGCCGCCACAAAAACATTTTTCTTCATGTTTTAAAATCAAAGAACCCTTTTCCAAGTTCCATGCTAAAGTTTTCATGGATGATAAACGAAACAGATCCATGAACCATAGATGCCCATAACTTTGTGAACATAAAATAGGCTTTTGAAGCTGCTTTGTTTAAAAAAATAAATACATTTGTTAATACTTTTAAAACACAGCTGCTTGTTTTAAAACATTAAGGTATGAATTTTAAAAACACAGCTGAACAAAACATATCTTATTTGTTATGTTTTTAAATTTAAACCATCATCCTAAGAAATGGAAAAGAAAACAGGAAAATCTCGAGGGGAAGCCATTGCTCTGAAATACAAATTCTGTTCTTGGTTTTAAGAGCATAAACTGAACGACTCTATAAAACACGAGGGGCTTCTTTATTTATTACTACTTAAACTTTATTGAAGAAAAAAACAATTAATTCTGTGAAAAACACAAACCCGTGTTGGTGTTGTTGGACAAACATGCTCGTTTTATTAGGAAAGAGTTGGTGTTTCATTCGAGGAATACTTAGAACCATTTAATATCTTTTGTCAGTAATGCATTCCTGACTTCTAAACATCAGGCGCCATTTTAGAATGAGTGAAGGCAAAGAGGGAAGCCTATTATGAAAAGAAAACGATTATGCGGGTGCTATTAGTAATGGCGCGAGACTAGCATACCTTGACTAAAAAGTCAACATTTTCCTTTCGATGATCGAGTCAAGAGTTTGTGTCGTTAACTCAGCATTGGTAATGTTGGATCATTAGCCTACACTATTTAGCCGGCTAAGCTAGTGGCTGTTCATACTGTTTGGTGCAGATAAGCACTGTTTTATAACACCGCTATAAAACAAGCAAATCAGTGCAGCAGGTAGCACAAATGCTCAAAATGTGAAAACATAATGCATAATCATAATTTTACTGTAAATTGTAATTTGCTTCGATAATGTGGCATTATTATATTATTATTGGAAGTGATACTCCAGGCACCTTTTTATAGCATTATATGCGAGCAACAATGACTCTTCCCTAGCATGAAAATTAACCATTTTATTCGCATTTTTTAATTAAATAATGAAATAATCACGACCAACCCGCCTTTCTCACAAATATCGCAACCAATCAGTGTGCAGGGAAACGCTCGTGGAAGTGACGTTTTTAAATGTTTCGCCTACCACAGCGAGCATAGAGGGAAAAACGTCTGCAGAAAAGGGATCATTGTTTTTCCATCATGGCAAAGCCCGCGAACAATTAAAGGAAATAACGCATTGTAAATTTGCATAAAATCTTGCACATATGCAAACTGTGCACGAGGTAAGAGTCTTTCTTCTTCTCTCTGGAAGCAGCGCATGGGTGTTTGTAAAGAAGTTGTTATGTCAGGTAAATGCTAGCCCCTGTAGCTATGCATTCACAGCTGCACGGGGTCGCGCATGAGTACAGTTAGCAGAGCGTGCTAACGCTAGCCTCGCGCGCGCTCTACGGGAGGATCGCGAGCGTGCGTCGGTTATGGCGTTAAAGAGACTCATGTTTATTATGACAGGATGTAGATACCGAGTCAATAAATCGGTTTAGCGGCTGATCCATGTCACTTTCTGCCAAAGTATGAAAAAAAGTAAACACGTATTTAATTTTTTGTATACCTTTGAGTAGAGCAGACACAAAACAAACACTGACAACTAAAATAATTAATATTTACAGGCACATTCCCACTGCTTTCCACCATAACATTAGTACATTTGCTATTTTGTAGTAATAACGTATTATTACTACAAAATAATAAGTTGTTATATAATAAACATGTATATAAGAATGTAGAATTAGATCATGACTAGTTGCACAAAATGATTCATATTGCCATGTTAACTAATAATAATAACAACAACAATTATTATTATTATTGTCACTTTATAGCTGTCAAATAGATTGTTATTATATGTTCAGGCACAAACATTACTAGTCTTGTTGACAGCAGTGATGACATCTTTGTTTACAGAAACATGGCAGAATCAGACCTTTACATGCAATGTGATGAAGATGATCTAGAGCCATGCCAGAGTTTTACAGAAAACAGGAACCAGATATATAACAAAGGTAATTTAGTGTTTTTTTTACTATAAGTATAAATCACTCATTATTATGTTTTGTTTAAATGTATGTGGTCTAGAAGGCTTTGAAGTGTTTTATGAATTTCATTTAATCATATTCAGAATAGTGCTATGCCTTTTGTTAATTTATTCGTTTACTTAGTTACTGTAGTCTCAAGTGGCAATAGTGCACTGATACCAATACAGTCTGATGGCACCTCTGAACCAACATCAGCTACTACTGACCTCGCAAATCAAGCCGTGCCTTTGGCGTCTGGTAAGAAGAAAACAAGCATGCTTCTAAAAAATATCCCAAAGCCTGGTAGAACTAGCTTTCTAATAAGAGCTTCCTTTCCATGTACTGACACCTAGTGGTCATTATTTTGTGACCAGAAACACTGCAAAAGCACTGTAACAAGAATAGCTGTGGGGCTTCAGTGTGGAAAGAAACAACCAAGTGTTTTGTTTTTACCTCTAGCTCCTGCTGTTACGTTACTGCCTAATGCTGCCCAACCAACTGGAGCTGCAGGCGGCCAAACTATCTTCATCAGTGCACAGGTATTAGTTTTCTGTTTGACTGTCGATAAGGCATTTAACCTTCTGTTTACGTACGGAAACTAGACATGTTGTATTTAAATGATGGTCATCTGCTTTAGTCTAATCCAGGGCAGCCTTTGGCAGGTTCAATGAGTTTGGGAACATCACTTGGATACCTTTTGAATGGACAGCCAATTAGTTTTCTGACTTCTGGTAAGTCTTAATCCAAACCAGGGATTTTATTTCACAGTTACTTTCAGACACATTTTGCGGGATGCGTTGCTGTCTTTAAAGGCATGAAATGAAACGATTAGATTTTTTTTAAATGATATATATATATCATATGGTGAACAATTCATCCATGCATATGTTATTTTTTTTTTACCTCAATGTTTAATAAAATAAATGATCATAGTTCAGTGTTCTGGTGAAAAAGACAGACTTCTCTCTTGTGACATATGCCTGCGAAGGCCACATTTCGACATACAATCAACATTTAACAACCAATTATCTGGCATCTGCATGCAATTAACAATTAACTTATTAACTGCCTTACATTTGTATCTTTTTTTAATAATCTGTTACCCTTGAATGTACTACGTCACAATATAAAAAAAGATCTGTCTGTACTTTAATTTTATTGCAGTTTTAGAATTTATCTGCATATACAAATTCTGAATGTTCATGCATCAGACATTAAATAAAAAACTGTGTAAAGTTAGTTTTCTTTTATGTATTCCTCTTCTGCCCAAAAACAGTACTCATTTTGCTGAAATACTTTTTGTCTGTCCTCTTCAGCTCAGACACCACAGTTCATTTCTCCTCGGATGGTTACCCCAGCAAGATCAGTACAGCAAACAACCCCTGGAAAAATCTCTACATTGCAGATCCCAGTCACTTTGACCATCGGCAACCCCTCAAATTTACAAAGCATCACTTCAGCAGCCCCTGGAGTGACCACTCTAAACATGACACCCTCCAGCGTCCTACCAGTCACAAATCCAGGTGACAATTTATGCAGTTGATACTTCAGATTTTACAATTTCAACATTTTAGATGATTTACCCCAGTGTTTATTTTGTCATTTTATTAGGAGCAACAATAAAAGTAATAAAGTTTACAAAGTTTACTGGAGCACCTGCAGCTGCTGGTCAAGTAATGAGTTCATTAGTGCAGCCAAACAAAGCCGTCACCATCCAAAACAATATCACAAACAGAGCTCCAGCCCCGCTCCTGTCTGGTGGGCTTTTTCAGGTCACAAAACCTGCTCCTGCCACAGCAACTAACGGTCAGGACCTTTTTCTGATAAAACAGATTTTTCAGATCTCATTTATAGTTGAGTATTGATATTGAGTGTTGTTATTGTTTTAAATGTGGACAGCTTATTGATTAAATATTACTGATTGACATCTTTTACGTATTTAAGTGGATTGTTCAACCAAAAAATGAAATCTGTCATCATTTGAATGAACTAAATCCATATGAATTGAGCTTTACTTAATTTTGGCTTTTGGCTCTTCCGTACATTGCCATGCAAGAATAAACCTCATTGGTTCTCACATATCAATCAAGCATGTTTGAGCTTCCACTTACCATATTTAATGAGCTCTATATGTGTGCGTTGATCAAAGTTTACATGCAAATAAAAGAGATTCATTATATAAAGAGATTGTTTTTTTTTTTCAGAAGACTTGGATTTCTTTTAAGATCTCTTTATGAACTTTTTGAAGTGTAAATTTCAGTGGACATTTTATAGAGGTACAGGAGTCTCTCCGCTTTGCAGGTTTAAAAATTAGCATTTTGATAAGGACCAGAAGTCATATTTGTAATGATGACAGAATTTTTATTTTTGTGTGAACTATCCTATGAAGAGGTCTTTGAGAAGTAATTGAGAGTATTATCTTTGTGTTACAGCATTGAAGAGAGGCTTCAATTCATCAAATTCTGTGTTCGCTGCAAAGCCTTTTACCAAAAGATTCAGTCCCTCCGTGGATACTACTGTGTAAGTTTTTATTCATACCCTTCGAGATTAAATGCCTATGAACAATGCATTAAATCAGGGGTTTTGAACTATTTTTGGTCATGTGGTGATTTAACCCTTTCGCCGAGGTCTTTACTCGTGTTCATTTATCTTGTTCCCCATTTTCCAGCAATGTAATCAAGAACTTCTCAAGAGCGTCTGGGACTTGACAACCCAAACTAGAAAAAGGATCAAGCGTCCGAGTGACAAAACCCACTCAAACCCCTCCACATCCAAGACTCCAGTTTCCTTCTCCACATCCTCAGAAACGTCTCTCAAACAAGTCACCACTTCTGAGATACCCGAAGGAGCACCTAGTCCTCGCTCTGGGGATTTTGATGAGCAGGGCAGAATGATCATGTTAGTTGAAGACTTCTTCTATGGGCAGCACCCTGGCCAGCCTGCACCAGTAAGATCCAATGCAGAGCCTGTCATGATGAAATGCCAGCTCTGTGACAAGAAGGTGAAGGGCAACATCACGTAAGTAGTTTTTTTAGATCGTTTTTTGAGGGGAGTTGTTGGTATCGATAGATTTTTCATCCTTCAACCCTGATTTTAAAGGCTGATGAACCACACAAAACATCACATGGAGTTGGAGCGCCAAACAGGGGAAGTAGACTGTCATACTATGTGCCAGCACTGCTACAGAACCTTCTCGACACCTTTCCTTCTTCAGTGCCATGTTGAGACAGTCCATACCAAAGCCGAGTCCTCAAGTGAGTCTATACTCCTAGAATATGTCCTCAAAATATTTCAATATGTTTGAGAACTAGGTTTTGAACCATTAGATAATATTTGACTGCAGGTAATTTAGTGTCAACTTATAACATTTCATTGTTCTACAGAAGTGTGCAAGATCTGTGAGTGGTCCTTTGAGAACGAACCTCTCTTTCTGAACCACATGAAACATGCGCACAAACCTGGCGAGATGCCCTACATGTGTCAGGTGACTGATTTAGTGTATTCAGGCTTTATGTCTTTCCTCTTAACAACAACCGTTTTGTCTTGAAAACGTTTGTGTAAATCAATTACTCTTGTGTACCTCAGGTGTGCGAGTTTCGCTCCTCTTTCTACGAAGATGTCATAAGCCACTTCGCAGAGCAGCACAAGAACACCTGCATCTTATTGTGTCCCTTTTGCTTAAAAGTATTTAGGTCTTGTGGCGGCTTCCAAATGCACTTCACTAGACATCAGGTAAAGAAAGTGCTTAGCACTACAACAGGCTTTTATTATAGATAACAAGTGTTGAGATATTAAATCATTATTAATATGGAATAACTTCTCAGATCCTAAACTAATGCTTTACTAAGATAATACGTAGGAATATCATATATTGAGTGTCTGCTGATTTATGGATTATTGAAATATATATTTTTTTTTATAAATGTTAATATTGGCTGATGTCTCAGAAAATTTCTGTTAAGGTATGTTTTTATGTATCCAGAAAAAAACAGCGAGGCACTGTGACAGATGCAGACTTCAGTTCATCCATGAGAAGGACGAGTGGCAACACAGACAAAAGTTTCACAGGACCTTTGTCAAGCCCAAGCAATTGGAGGGTCTTGTGCCCGGCACTAGGGTTAGTTTATGTTATACTTCGGCTGACTCCAACAATGTGGTGACACTGACGCCTCACACATGCCTCTCTCTGCTGACATATGTCAGTGAAAACCGGAAGTGTCACCGGATGTGCCACCGTGCACAGTGACATGTGCCAGTGGCTTCCATTTGTCAGATGCCATGTCAACTTAATGTTAACACCACTACTGATGTATTGCTTATTTACCGCTTGTTTGATAGCATTACCATTTTCCATGTCTGTTTCAGGTAACCATCCGAGCTTATGCTGACAGTACTGACAACAGAGATAATTTAGTAGCACCTCCACCGAAGACTCCTTCAAACACCACATCAACACTTGTAGCATCTCAAAATGTCACCAATAAAGTCATTCCCATGAAGAAAAAAACCAGTGGAAAGCATGGTGGAGCTAATGGTCAAGTTTCAGAGTCAGTGGTGAGTGTTTGCTCTTATCTATCTATATTTGAAGTGCTTTTAATTTACTTTTGTTTCAAAACAAAATGCAGAGCAGACTTTCGTAAAGATATTTCTAGATATTAATCTTCTGACAAATGGCCATCATCTTGTTCTTCCAGCAAGCCAACAGAAAAACACTTCTGCATGGAATGCAACTATGACATTCCGTATTTTTCCAACCATTTCCCCACCTATGTGAGCTGTTCCCTCTGCCGATACAACACTTGCTGTTCCCGAGCATATGCCAATCACATGATCGGTGTACACGTTCCTCGCAAAAGCACTAAAAAATATATTACCCTATACAAACCCTGCCCAAAGTAAGATATCATTTTTTTTCTCTTCTTTTGGTATGCTTGTAATGTTACTTGTACTGTCAATAATGATAATTAAAATGTTTGCAGGAAGGGGCAGTTAACATGTACCACATGTAGATACAAAACTCAGGTTGGAGATTTGATGGCCAAACATCTTGCTGATTATCCTAAACATCAAGCAAGCCATTGCACCATACGGGGTAAGTTGGTTATTTCTGTCAAAAAAAAAAATGACAACGAAACACAAGCATTTAATTATGATCCTATCACAATCTAGTTGTTAATAATATTCCTTTGGTTTCAGAAGGATTTTCACGTGGCTATAAAAGGTACGTTGATTCAATTTGCTTTAAGTTTTAAAAATATAGTTCACTTAAAAATTATTATGTCATCATTTACCATCCCTCGTGTTATTTCAAACCTGTATGACTTTCTTTTGTGGAACATAAGGGGCTTTTTTTACACCGGAGGAAACTTTCATAGTTCCTAGAACTATTGGCAGAAGTACCCGCTTTTTGGCGTGTTCGCACCATTGGAATTAGGAACGTATTTAGTTCTAGTAACTTCGTTTGGAGAGCTACTATAGATCCTAATTTAGAGTATGGTCCAAAACAGGGAGGAACTATCATAGGAAATATCAGTGACGTAAGTGTGCGCTAATTGGTCAAACGCATACAAAACACCGGCTACCCAGCATTTTTAAAAAGCTGTATAAATATATTTATTCCACAAACATGGAAAACAGCAACAATGGCATTTAGCTACCTGTTTTCTGCAGCATTGTATTCTTTTCTCAGCCTCGATGATATGTAACAATGCAAATTGTCATAGGAGATTTAGTCAGATCTCTTTGTGCGTTTACATTCCATCTTCGTTCTCACAAAACCCACGACACACAACAAAAACAGCTCCGATCACCGCATCCTCCATTCACTGGTTGTTGGCATTTTTAAATGGCGTGAATAAAGACATCACTGTCAGATGCTGCTTAGTTCAGTCCGAGGGAGAAATTGTTTCTCTAGGAACCACCATGCTGGCTAGTTCCTAGAACTACGCAGTGCGAAAGCCTTTACACAAGAAGATTTTCTGAAATATGTCTCAGGATTTTTTGCCCATGTAATGATAATCAATGGAAGTGAAGTTGCTAGACATTTAACTTTCAGTTTAGCAGAAGATGTAACTTATGAATTACTGTCATTATAGATTTGTCTTCATTCCAACGGACCTTCTTCGAGGAGGTCAAAGACTCAACAATGGAGTCTTTTTGCCTTTGCAAGTGGACGTGGGCTCATTTCCTCTCTCCTCCAACCCCCTTCCTCGACCCACCTACACAATAACACTCCCCGCTGGCACACCATCACTTCCCATTCTGGTTCAGCCAATTAAACCAAGTGCTGTCCCAGACAAAAAATGTGAAGCTTTGAAGCCAACCTTGAATGGAGGGCTTTCCGAAGTTGATGCAGAACATACAGCAGAAAACCCGTTTACCATGGCACAGCTGAAAATCGTACTGTATGCCCTCTGCTGCGGAGTCCCCCAGGCCGCCAACCACTTCGACACTCCACCGGAAGAAGTCCAGTCATTGCTTATGAAACGGCAGCTTCAGCTTGATCCCTCGAGAAACCGAGAAGGTTTGACATCACAGGTGGCTGATAGCTTAGTCGAATGGGTGCTATGCCAACGTGAGCAACAACTGCCTATCGAGGAATCGAACCTGTTCGGGTTCATGAGCAGTCATGGTGTGCAAGATCTCTCTTACGACTCGATGGTTGATTTTTTGCTACACCATGATCTGGGCTTGCAGGCGTTTGCCACATCCAGCAAGTTGCTACCATATAAATCTCAGGAGCTCGAGAGCTCCTTTAGCAGCTTTCTAAAAAAGCAGGTGAACTCAGATTCCTTTAGGTTGTCTTCTATTGGAGCCATGGATGAGCTTTCCATCTTTGTAGATATGGAGCAGCTGGATAAAGCCTCTGCGAATTCGTCATCCATGTTGTCTGCTTTTAAGTTGATGGGCACCACAGATCCACTCATAGATGTTGTGTTCACAGCCCTGGCTGATGGTACCACATTATCTACCATGGTTTTCCTCAAAGGCGAACCTCTCAAGGAGGATGCAAGTTCATTGCCAGACTTCTTCATCCTGGAGGCTAGACCTGAAGGGTTCACAGATGAAGAAAGACTTCAGCTTTGGTTGGACAAAGTGTGGTGTCGGCACATCAATCCTAGATCTGGAGGCAAAGGATTGCTGATGATGGACACATACAAAGGCCACATGTCCAATGAATTCTTGGTGACGCTCAACAGTGTTAATACTTTTCCTGGCCTGATCCCACGCAGTTGCTCTCGTCGTCTACAGCCCCTTGAAGCCTGTATGGGGCCAGTGTTACGCGAGTTTATGCAGGCTCGCTGGAGCGAGCATGTGACAAAAGCGCCACAAGAACTGATTGGAGCCAAACCAGCTGACCTTGCCCTCCTACTGTCTCGCTGGCTTATTGAGGTACTGGATGTCCTTATAGCACAGCCCAAACTACTTTTTCGCTCTTTTGATCGGGTTTTGAGCACAAACCCAGAGGTGACATCTGAGGAACCCTCTGAGCTGGTGCGAAGTCTTACTGAAGCTCTACTTGTCAGTAAATTGCAAGGAGACAAAGTTGAGGAGCAGAAAGCTGAGACTTCCAGTATCATTTCTGCAGAATCTTGGTCCTCTTCACAATCAGGCATGCTTGCGCTAAGAAAGCTCTTTGAGAAGGACAGCGATGTGGAATCTTTCCATGGTTTTGAGGATTCAGAAATTTTAGATCATGAAGTCAGCCTTGTCGGATCTAAAGGTCAAAAACATTTGTGAAATCTGCAGGTTTTTTGTGTGCTGCCTTCCATCAAGATTTCATGTTTTGAGAATAAAATGAATTGCTCAAATTAAATGTGACATGTAAATGCAGGTTATTGCTAGCATCTGAAAATGTTTGTTGCATTAATGGGTGCTAAAGATCCCTAGTGTGAAGTCCTGTGTAGTGATGGATTCTATTGTTCATTGAATTACAAATGTGCATCATGTTACACATCAAGTTTATCACTGTTTGCCTTTCCATCAGGTTTGATCTGTTATAATAGTGTGGATAAATGTAAATAGAAAAGATTTGAAATCATTACCTACTGTATTTAGGGATATACTGTAATATACTTGATTACATAATTAATAAACACTTTTAGGTATGCAAGCAGTGTATTTTTACACTTTCTTTAAGAACAATCATGTGTTGTGGTAGAATGTGACTTTTTTTTCTCAGAAATATATTTTTTTGAGTGCTTTTTTATGCTGGCTTAGTCGAACCAGCATTTCAGGGCATATTTACTCCTCACTGGCCCCACCACAAAACACAAATTTTAGCAATCTATTTTTATGTTTGAAAAACGTGTAGATATTTCATTAAATTACAGGTTTCCTTTACAAATCGTTACATATATATTTTTGGGGAATAAACCCTAATGAACAAGTTGGAAATTAAAAGACAATAATGTAACTCCATTCATTTATAAACACTCTTGGTGGAAAACTATTGCATATGATGCAAAACATTACTGCAAGTAATTTCTACAAATTTGTAAAAATCTCTAATGTTAGCCAGTTACTTAACATTGGTGAAAGCAGTTTAAACCAGTGGTCTCAAACTCAATTTCTGGAGGGCCACAGCTCTGCAGAGATTAGCTCCAAATCACACCTGCTAGGAAGTTTCTATTAATCCTGAAGACAATAGGTGTGTTCAACTTGAAGCGGCGCTGTGCAGAATGATCAGTGTATGACATCAAAGTACCGCGAGAGCGATTCAAAAGCTAGGATCTCTGCTCCCTTATCGCTCTCGTGGTACTTTGATGTCATACACTGATCATTCTGCACAGCGCCGCTTCAAGTCGAACACACCTCTTGATTAGGTTACTACCCTAGACTACCAATAGAGTTCAGTCGAACTAATGACCATAGTTAGCTAACAATACTTTTGGGAAACACCCCAGAGCTGTGGCCCTCAAGGAATTGAGTTTGAGACCAATGATATAAAACATCAATGTAGAATATATCACAGAAATTCATTACGTATTGAATTTTTGATCTACTGACCAATTATAGAACGAACAGTGAGCACATGACAAACAATTTTATGAAGTTTATTTATGTATGACAAAAGAGCGAGCAATTCTAACTAGTCTTGACAATACAATAGTGATCTTGTGGTGTTATAAGCATGTCCAAAGATGATGTGGCAAAACAGGAGCATCAGAACAAGACTCATTCAAAACCACTGCAATAAAAACAAACAGCTGTTAGTAGGTCAATACAATGAATCGGAAATCATGATTTAACTATGGACTGAAATGTATATCCAACAACCTTGCACAGCCCTAAATACATTACCATTCAAATGTTTTTATTTTATTATTATTATTATTTACTTTTTTGTAATACTTCAGTTGAGCAAGGACACATTAAATTGAATTGAAAGTGACAGTAAAGACATTTAAAAACAATGTTCTTAAGAACTTTAGATTCATCAAAGTATTTTGAAAAAAATATGTATGACTGTTTCCACAAAAATATTAATCAGCATAAATGTTTTCAAGGATTGATAACGAGTGCTGAAAATTCAGCTTTGGCATTACAGAAATAGATGACATTTTTAAATAGAAAAAAATAAAATAAAGTAAAAACAAATATTACGGTTTTTACTGTAATTTTCAATAAAAACGTACATTTTGTACACCTGCCCTTTCAATGAAAAAAAAAAAGTCTCACCAATGCCATGTTTCCAAACATAAATGTCTATTAATCCCATCAAAAGTAAATTAAACCATAAATGGTGAGAAAATATTTAGATAAGTCATGAATTTCCGCCTACCTGACCAGATGGGCAATGTCCCAGTTTGTTTCAGATGACAGTGGTCCTATAATCTCAACGCCTTCAGCTGTTACAACGGCGATTTCATGCTACAGAAAGTCCCAAGAAAATGTATTATTTTCTGTTTCTTGAAACACATTTAGAATGAAATGTTGCCCCTGAGATAAGGATCTTTTCATGAAGGACAAATAGAAGAAAGCATTACCCTGTTGTAAGAGCGGGCATCACGGTAGTACAGAACTTTCAGGCATCGCTCTATCAGCGCTCGTGCCTCATCCTTTGTGATCTCTGCCTTGTTCTCAGTCGCCTCCCTCATCAAGGGCTGCAAAAACACAAGCATATGTGATGAGTTCATATAACAAGGGTTTTAAATACATTTTATAATGAAATAAAAGATTATCTGATGAACAAAAGAAAACCTTACCAGAGCCAAATAAGCACCAAATCCTGTTGCTACTGTCGGGGCTTCATATGCAACTCCTAACTTGTCCACATAACCAAGAAAGCTTAAGAGAGCGACACAAAAGAACTGTGTTCAATTCAAGTAAAATAACAGCAGACAACTCCAAGACATCATTGGGTCACAAAATTGACCTTATTTTTGATATAACTGTCAGTGATTCACATCACCGAATAGTAATTGTTGTAAACCGAACAAAAACCCAGAGGTGAATAACTGAAATTATTATTCAACTAATGAATTATACAACTATTCAAAGTATATATTACATATATACATACAGTACACTTATGGTAAGTGCTACACAATATAGAAGTGTTACAATATAGAAAATCAACTGTTTAAATGTTATAGTCAAAAATATAAACATTATGTAAATAAAGTAAAAAATACATACAATACACTCATGTAAAGCAATATAGCAAATATCAACTGCCTGTTTTTTTTTCATCACAAAATTTAACAATATGACCACCCAGCTTTACGTACACTGTAATTATTAGCTAAATGCAAACTACAGTATCACCCAGCTCTAATCTGCTAAATGTGACTATTAGACGAAGATATTAGATTTTTCCGCAGCCTGTTATTTGAGTGATTCCCATTAGATAAAATCAAGTCTCTCTCTCCCTCTCTGTTTCACTCCTTAATAAAATCTGATTACAGATTTTTTTTTACTGTAAATTTTAATGTTTACTTTCATTTAAATACAAATAAACTACTTCGTATACTCCACAGTAGTTGTCTGGATACTATCCCACCTCTCTCCATTGTAAAATCCACCAATGACCACTGTGTTCC
This sequence comes from Ptychobarbus kaznakovi, assembly GCA_027422405.1. Taxonomy (NCBI): domain Eukaryota; kingdom Metazoa; phylum Chordata; class Actinopteri; order Cypriniformes; family Cyprinidae; genus Ptychobarbus; species Ptychobarbus kaznakovi. The sequence goes on along the minus strand of CM049802.1, from coordinate 11,837,388 downwards.
ACAAGGGGTTCATCTTGCTGCGGCGGTTGTACATGACCCGCGTGAGCCAGGAGTGCATGGCTTTGGGGGTGTAGCGGTGTCCATCTCCAAGAAGCTCTTCATCAATCCTAAACAAACACAGATCAAGTTCTACCTATTAACCTACACTGATATGAGGTCTCAAACCTGACAAACTATTCAACCAAATCATAAACAAATGTGTGTGTACTTACACCATCTGCTCAATGACCTGTTTAAGGTACTGGTAGTCAGCATAGTCTCCCGAAGCTCCCAGGATGGTGCTGTTGTTGACCTTCATGAGTCGAGAGATGTTGCGGAAGCGTGCCAGGGAGCCGTAAGAGCCGAGCATGTCAGCAGCAATCATCACACCTCCAGTGAACTTCACACCCAGCACTGATGTGCCCGTTACCATGGGGTTGCTGAGAAAAAATTTACATAAATTTAATAAACATGCATACACTACTATTCAAAGGTTTGAGGTCTGTACGATTTTTCAAGTCTCTTATGCTCACCAAGGCTGCCTATTAGATAAAAAAAATGCAGATTTCTATTTATTAACTGGTCGAATAGATTTTTATATTGTGTAATTATATTTTAGTCATTGTCTTTATAAGCCTCATTTATGTCCACAACTATGCCAAGACACATATTGTACTTTGTATATACTTCCTCATATATATTGTTCATAAATAAGTCTGGTTTTGATATTTGCCTATTCATTAGCATTATTGCTAACAAGCTAACGTATCCCTGAACCATTAAACTCTTATTTTTCAATAGATGAATAGTGGAAAAGAAAAATATATAAATTATATTCAGAGAATATTGAAAATAATCGAATATATTTATCTGAGACAATTTTCCGGGGCAAACAGCAACTTTCCTCCATGATGATGCAGCAGAGAAAGGCAAATCGAAAGCACACACTTACTGACTGCTAAGCACAGAACTGACACGTCGTAATGAACTTACAGTGTGTGTTTGATGGGTCCACATCCTGGAGCCGCACTACTGCTGCTGCTACCCGGGAATGAATAAAACTGACCGGGTTTCGGTCCGTTCTCCCAGAAATTCAGCTTCAGTCCATTCGCCTCCATCTTCAGAACTGACGGAAATGACGCTTCTTCTTCTTCTTAGGCGTTTTTGGCAGTTGGCAAACCAGCTAATAGGCGCTTTACCGCCACCTGTTGGAACAAAAGTCTGACTGAGAAAGATTACAAAAAAGAAAAAAGATTCCTATTCTATTATCTTCATATTCGTTCTAGTAGACCTGTGTCTTTCAGATATGAAAATAACTGTACATGTGTTTTCCTTAGTGCTTTTCCAAGTATATTTTCCAAAGTAAATTTAAGTTGATATTTTTAAAATACTTATTTTAATATTATTCTCTTATTTTCATATGCATGACATTCTATTATTATATGTTTTACTGATTCAGGTGTGTTTACCAATTAAATGCAGAGTCTTATTGAGTCCAGTATGCCCTGTTCTGTTTCCTCCCTCCGGTTTTTACCCATTTCTCTTCCTACACCGACTTTGCTTTGAATATTATAAAACTGTCTTCCTGTATCATTAATATCCCAGCATTCCTGTCATAGATTTTGTGCATGTACCTTTATGATAGTCTTGGCTTCAGCTTTACCTAATTTTACCTGTAAATCTATTGTTTGAGATTTGAGAGATTGTTTTGCTAAAAGATCTACCTCTTCATTTCCTTTCACACCTACATGCGCAGGAACCCAGACAAATTACACATTCTTACCATTATTATGTAATCTAAGGATTATTTGATATATTTCATTTAAAATGTCAACATGATTTCTCAGATTCAATACTTATGAGAGCAGATAAACTATCAGATGCAACTGCTATATTGTTTTTATTTCTTCGTTCTATCCACTGTAAACCTAATATTATTGCTACTAATTCTACACACTGATAGGTAATCTGTTGTTCTCTTTTTAATATTTTCCTTGCATTGTGGAATGTATACTGTAGCACCTGTACCATTATCAGGGTTCTTTGAACCATCTGTAAATACTATAATTTTTTTGGGTGAAATGCAACTCCATATAATTTTTAACTATACACCAGACAGGCATTAGCTTCAATTTCTTTTTTATTTCTTCCTGTAATTGCAAATCAGTTAATGGCATTATACATGTCCAAGGGGGAGTTTCAGAGTACACACTCTTGTGCTAATGCTTTTGTAGGGTGTAACTCATTATGCCCTTGTATGTTAACCTAATACGCAAGCATAAGTTTAAGACTTCTAATGCTTAGTGGCATCTCCATCTGGAGATGATTTAAATGTGAGTGCTTGAGCTTGCTCTATGTCTAATTTCTTTAAGTTTGTTTCTGATGCTGACATATAAACTATACACCCATAGTCAAATGTTGACCTCATAAGAATCTTTCTTATTGAAGACCTAGTTGCTCCCCAATCTAGTCCAGACAGGAAATGCAATACATTATTCATTTTCTTACATTTTTTTTTAATTTTATACATTTGCTGTTTCCATGTCAGCTTCTCATCTAAAAGAACCCCAATAAATCTAATTACCCTAACTTGTTCAAGTTCTTGGTCGTTTAATTTTAATACAATTTGTTTATGTTTATTTTGTTACTGATATTTTAAAACCCCACTTATGTGACCACTTTTCCACTGCAATATCTGCTGTCTGCATCTTCTTTTGCATATATTCCACATTTCTTCCCCTTATCCAAAGTGCCCCATCATCTGCATATAATGATTTTCCTATATTGTGATCAATTTCTTCAAAAATGTCATAATAGCGGACTGCATACACTCTCTTGCGGTGTACCATTTTCTACAGGGTGCATACCTGAGAAATCCTTTCCAGATCTTACTTCGATTGACCTATCAAATAAAAAGTCTAATACCCAATTATACATCCTACCCCCTATACCTAATTTATTTAATTAAATGAGGAGTCCCTCTTCCCATAGCATATCGTATGCTTTTTCAATGTCAAAAAACACAGCCATTACACTCTCTTTATTTGTTTGAGCTTTCCTAATATGTGATTCAAGACATAAAATAACATAGTATTTCTTCCCTTTCGGAATCCATTTTGATATGGTGAAAGCAAGTAGTCTTTTTCTAAAATGAATGTTAGTCGATCTGTTACCATCCTTTCCATTGTTTTCCCTAACTGAGAGGTAAATGCTATTGGTCTATAGCTTGAGGGATTAGACGGGTCTTTTACAGGTTTTACAATTGTTTCTATAACAGACTGCTTCCATACTGTAGGGATTTTTCTGTTTTCCATATTGTATTAAACAGTTTTAAAATTACATCAAGCATACTAACCTCGAGCTAACATTGTATAACATATATGATCTTTTCCCGGAGATGTTTTCTTTACATTTAAAACAGCTTTCTTTATTTCGAACATATAAAGGTAAATCAATATCGTCTATCATATTTCTTGTATCCGTTATATTACGATACGCCATTGTATTAATTCTTTCTTGCTTAACTGCATTTGATACATTTTCAGAGCTTTGGATCTTTACTAGCACTTGCGCCAACATCTCCGCTTTTTCCATATCACTAATTGCCATTTTCCCATTTTGATTTAATACTGATATTTCGTATTTCCTTTTTATACCAGTCATTCTTTTAATCATTCCCCAAATATCTGATAATTGTGTCTCTCTTCCTATTGTATTGCACAATTGTTTTCTTTTTTGGTCTTTCTGACTGAACCGGTCGGAAATTACCGTCATTTACTCCATGTAACGCGCTAAGCATTGTGGGATATCGGGTTGTGTTTATTTATATGGTCCTTTCTTTAGATGTAGAATTGTTTCTGTTGAGAAATAAGAAGCCACTTATCAAAAGTGATGTGATTGTAGTCAGAGGCGTCATACCCATTCAAAGTGAGGGGGAACGTGCCCCTTCAGATTTTTGGTCCAATTTGATTTTGAAAGCAGCTTCCGAAAGACAAAAAAAATAGCCTAATAATATTTGATACAATCACGTTGTATGGTTCATGATTAGAACGTTCAGCGCGTCATATGTTCAGCTGCTAAATGTAAATCTGCGTTCGCTGACGCTGAGCCAGATACAGACGCGTTTACACAGCTCTGCGCGTTATAACCAATCACACACGATTCTGCTGAGCTTATTAATGCAATGACCAATCAGAGACGTTCAGATGAGTCCGATGAGTCCAGGCCGCCCTGACGAAGAGCAGAAGATATCCACTTCACAGTTCAAACAGCTTCAGAAATGATATCGGGAGTTTTTGAGACAGAAGTCTTGATAATAAAATGATAATGTTATTTGATAATGTAAGGTAAATGTCCTTTGCTGTGTTACAATTAAAGTGTTACCATTAGTAACTTAGCAGCGCAAAAGTTGTGGGTTCAATTTCCAGGGAACACATAAAATGTATTACCTGAATGTACTGTAAGACGCTTTGGATAAAAGCGTCTGCTAAATGTCATACATTTTTTATTTTTTATTTTGAGTAATGTCATTGGTTAACGTAATGGTATATACGACTACCATAACAATTATAAATCAAACAACTGTTGTGCTCCTTAGCTTAGATGTCATTTTACTCATAAATCCAACGCCATTGCTCTAAAAACCCAAATAAAATGAGACTTCTGTGAATTAGTCTTCTCGTTCAATGGTCAGGCCCATAGACTGTAAAAAAGGCCTCATTAAATGCAGCTATAGGCCTAGTTTGTATAGTTAAAGAGTAAGAGAATATTCAAAAGAAAATGTGTCTGCTAAATGGCAGGTAACAAATCCAGTCCTGTGATAGGTGATGTGAGGTGATAAAGAATACACAGACGACACTGAAAAGATAATTATTTATTTCTTAAACCAAACAGTTAATTAAATACTGATTCTAAAGTCACATCAAAAGAGACTAAATGAAATGTAATAAAATCACTGAATGATCATGTTAACTTAAGGCATTTCTGTTCACGGGGCCCCTGAAACCTTCCATGCCTCACAGCATGTAAATAGTAAAATCCTGCTCAAAAAACAAGCCCACCATTCAGGACACATTCCCGCTAAATTCCATTCACACCAGAAACTGAAGGCCATTTGTTTTAGCAGCTGAATAAACACTGTTTTGAACATTGGGAGTCATTGGCAAGACTAACAAATAAAAGTTAACTGGATACAGATGCTTAACATTTCATTTTGTTAATCAGCCACCTCAATTGTTTTTATATTATACACCTTGATAATTTTATTCACCTTGAGCCTAAAATGTAGACATCGCATGTGAATATGGACGCCTAAATCAAATCCCCTTTTTTAATAGATTAAATGAGATTATACTTATTAGAAAACTTTAGTAGCAGTTTTACTGTGTTAGTGCAGATTACAATGAAATGTTACCACAATATTACCGCATTATTACCACAAAAATATCAGAACAGGAAGGGTGCGATCCAAGGTGTGTTGCTGCAGAAATAACATGTCAGAAGGTTGACTACCTCAAAACTGATGAATGTTGCTTAACATTATTTTTTACAACCCCTTGCATTTTACATTTTTTCACACAACTGAATAAACATGTAGAGAGCAACACAAACAATTGCAATAATGAAAAACAGAATGTAACAGCAACATTGCTTCAATGTAAATGTGTTTGATTTCTGTCCAGCTCTTCTATTGTTCTCTTCTATCCTTTTATTGGTGGTTTGTAAGCAGTTGCTTTTATTACTGCATTTTTAATACCACTCATTACTGTTTTTTGCATTTGTGTACTGATCGTCTAATATTGATAATTTATTACTAATTTATAATGCAGAAAAGCTGGTATTAACTGAAGCCATGTTAATAATATATGTAAACAGCACGTCCATTATAGGATGTTTTTATTTTTCTTGTGTTGTTCTGTTGCAGCGTTTGTTTTTGTTTTGTCATTTAAAGGTTGCAATTCAAAAGTAGGCGTTTGAAATGAAAAGCTGTCTGAAGCACGCGTTTGTTTCTCCAAGTCACCATATCTGATTTCTTTTCTTGTTTTCACCCGGAGGTTGTTTTTCTCGTCTAAGGTGCAGGAGTGGGTCGCGTGGGACTAATTTACCAACCAGAGAGCTTTGATCTACACACGGTCTCATTATGCGCGCCGCGCGTCCCATTTAGACCAGCACTTCACCAGAAGCGGGTTTCACTTCAAACTAATGAGCCATTTCACTCCAGACAATAGCGGAGAAACACTCAAATTTGCTTTTTTATTATCCTTTATATTCTTCATGATTGCTGGTCCAAAGATTGAACGCAACGCAGCAGTTCTCGGTCCATTCCAGACGACGTGGTTCTACTCCAGCCTTTCTCGTTGTTTCACGGTTTCTGTAACAAGCGGAGCGCGAGACCACACGGTCAAACCAGATCTGTCGCGATCCGTGGAAATATAGGTGCCTGGAAAGTGCACATCAACTCACTTTGACATATTTTGGCTTTTAATTGTCTTTTTTCTTAGTTTCTTGGTCAGGATTTCTTTGAGCGTCTTTTAAACCACAAATATAATTTGTTAATGTTGCTAAGATGATGTTGTAGACAAACGATAACAACAACACGATGGCACGTGCTGCGTAAACATTTGTTATTGATCTCCGAGCGCTTTCTTCAGGATATAAAACACATTGAAATTGTATTTCTGGCATATAGGCTACCTATTCAGAAATCTACATTATTTGTATCGTCTCTGTACACTTACTCACTGTAGTTCGATGGAGGTGTGAAGGCTCATTTACCTCGAGACTTGTTTTTCTAAGGTCGGGAATGAATTTCGATCAGCTGCTGGTCACAATCGGTGGCTTCGGGAGATTTCAGAAGCTTTTGTATGTGTGGATATGTCTACCGCAGATCTTTCTCGCATTCCACATGATGGTGAGCGTCTTCACTGGCGCCACGCCACCCCACCATTGTTGGGGTTCAGGGATGGAGAACGCATCCCTTACTGTCGGAAACCTTTCAAATGTGAATCTGAGCATCTCCCTTCTGCCAGGACACGCGGACTCGTGCACAGTAGTTTCAGGAAAGAACCACAGTACACACTCAACTTGTGAGACAGGATGGGTGTACAGCCACGAGGTCTTCCAGAGCACCACTGTCACTGAGGTAAACGCGGGTCTGCATTCTTCAGAATAGTTCAATGTCAAGTTTTTAGCTCTTAAATGGGCACAACGAAATTGAATTTAACCTAACAAGAGTAGGCTATGTAATAAAATAAACTAGCCTACTTATTTTAAATAATTACATGTAATAAAATACAATTTATAATCTGTAATGTTACACAATCTAAAATACAAGCTATAGCCTACACAACAATTCAAAAGGTTGGGGTCACTAAGACCCCCCCCTAGAAATTATTACTTTTATTGAGCAAGGATGCACTAAATTAAGAAATTGGACAACAGTGACAGTAAAATACAACACACACACACACAAAACATAGGTGCTGTTATTTAAAATAATGCTATTCTTTTCTATTCATCAAAGAATCCTGAACAAAAAAATGTATAACAGTTTCCACAAAAATTTTAAGCAGCACAATTTTTCATCATTGATAATAATAAGAAATGTTTCTTGAGCACCAAATCAGCATATTAGAATGATTTTTGAAGGATCATGCGACACTGAAGAAATTTCAGCTTTACCATTGTGGGAATACATTTTAAGATAATTTAATAGAAGTTTTCAGAGTCAAATTGTATTTCACTACATTTCAATTTTTAATGTACTTTTGATTAAATAACATCCTTGGTATAAGCATAAGGGATTTTGATAAATCATATATACCCCAAAAATTTGTACGGTAATAGATAAATATAAGATTTGCAAGGAAGAAAAAAGTGCAAAATAAATGAAATAATATGCCAGTAATGATTTGTATCTACTAATATAGGGGTTTGTGTGTACTTGTGCAGTGGGATCTGGTGTGTGACAGGGCAGGTCTAAACAGTCTGGGTTCTTCTGTCTATATGCTGGGGTTGCTGGTAGGAGCTGTTGTGTTTGGAGCTATGGCAGACATGTATGTACACTCACACACATTTGTATTCTCACACTACACCTACACGTGTGCTTTGTTCACCCTAAAAAACATGAGGGAAACTAGTGGTCAAACCCTGCTCATCGATCTCAATCTCTCTTTCTGTGTCCTGTTTCCCATTCAACTCTTTATGCATTAAATGCCCATACATACATTTTTTATGTCAAATGCACATTGCCTAGAGCTATTTATGCATTCACAGAAAGTAAGTACACTTCACTGTTTCCAATTCAGTGTTCTGTTTACTTTGTATGTACTATATCAAGGGTTTTCAACCAGGGAGTTGGGGCCCACTCGGGGGCCTTGGCAAAGTTCCAGGGGGGCCCCAGTATGCCTTAAAATCCTGTAAATCTAGCTATATTGACATACTTTTAAATGCTAAATGCTCTTAGTATTAAAATATACTAAAACAACTCTAAAAATAAACATTTACAATATTAAACTGCCATCAGTTTTTAAATTTGATGACAACGCAAGAACCAGAGCTACTTGTCAGCAGGGTTTTTGAATAAAAATTTAGCTGAATCCACTTCATATATAGTTTTAAGCCTCTATTGTGTGATAATAATAATAATACAAATCTGTTAATTCACCAGCATTTCTCATCAAGTCTTTTTCAAACTTTCTTTGTTTCTTTCTCTCTCTTTAAGGTATGGGAGGAGGTTTGCCATGCTCTTGTCCTTAGCCCTTCAGACAGTGTTTGGTGTGGCTGCTGCCTTCGCTCCAAACTTCCCTGTTTATGTCAGCCTGCGCTTCATCATAGGAATGTCAGTGTCGGGCGTGATAATCAATGCTTTTGTTCTAGGTGAGACCTGGAGTACTAAAGTAACTCTCTACTCACTAAAGGGATAGTACTCATTCTTGTGTAGTTCCAGGCCTGTATGATTTTTTCTCTTCTTCAAGATATTTTGAAGAATGTTGGTAACCAAACAGTTTCAGGTCCCATTGACTTCCATAGTATTCTTTTATCCACACTATGGTAGTCACTGGAACTCGAAACCATCCCTTTAATAAAAGGAAGACATTGTCTTAATTAACATAATCTATTTTATTAGTTATCACTGATCATGCATGTTTCTTGACATTATTATAGACATTTACCAATAATAGTTTGTGCGTTGAGCATTAACTGGCATAATTGAGGATCTGTGCTTGTACTAAATGTTACATCTGATCTCTGACGCCTCTCCTGTTTAAGTGCTATTGTTCCCTTGAGCAAGACACTTAACCTCAGGTTAAAGGTGAAATTTTGGAAGGTGAAAAGTTTGTTAAAAATATCCACATGCTGGATAAAAAAATATCTACATGATATTTTAAGTAAAACTTTCATACTGAACTTCTGCTCATCTGCATACTTAATGTCTTACATTTAAGAAACAGTGTGACTGTCCGAAAACCACAAATTGACAATCTCAATGATATATACTGTCTAATCCCTTTACAGAATAGACAAGCAGGCCCTGTACCTTCTGGTTGACCTCAATATTATCCTCATTATTATGTTCTGCATGGAGTTTTTTCCTGATTTATAGCAAAACCTCAAATACCAACATGCATACAAAACTTCCTTAAAAATCCATGAACTCTCACTATTCTCTAACTCATTTCTACCCGACTTTACCTGAACCCTTCAAGTGCCCCCCAGCACTCGCACAGTGCCACTGACATATTTATACGCCAACAGTAACAAACACACTTTTCTTCTTTACCACAGACCTAAATACCCTAAACCCCAAACCTAACCACCTCCGAACACTTAACCTCCCCTCACCCCTCCTGCACAGGCACAGAGTGGACCTGCACACAGAGACGGATGCTGGCCGGCATCTTTACCGACTTCTTCTTTGGTTTCGGCTACATGCTGCTGGCAGGTGTGGCTTATCTCATCAGAGACTGGAGAAAGCTACAGCTGGCAATCTCTGTACCAGGATTTCTCTTTATATTCTATATATGGTGAGACAACACAAAAGTGTATATCGAGTTCATTTCGAGTAGTGGAGTTTAGTAGTTTTTGTGATTGATAAGAGTTTTGATTGTTTTTGAAAGATGTCTCTTATGCTTCAATGCTGCATGCATTTGATTAAAAATTCAGTAACAGTACAGTAATATTGTGAAATATTATTATTACAATTTAAATTACTTTCTATAAGATAAACAAACATTTTAAAATTGTTATATATACTGTTATATATAAAATAACATTTATTATTGATAAATAATTACTATAAAAGCGCTGATGGTATAATTGTCAGTGTATCTGACCTTACAAAAGAGTAGATAAAAAGCAGCACTCAATTCTCTTTTTCATTCACTCTTGAAATTTGACTTCCTCCCTTCCACTGCCTTTATCAGTCTGACAGCATACATCTCCTTTCATTCTCCTTTTTCTCAGGGTTCTTCCACGTTCAGCCCGTTGGCTTTTGGTGAATAACCGAAATGAGGAGGCGATTGATCTTCTGCGTAAGGCAGCTACAGTCAATGGTTGCACCTTACCTCCCACTGTTCAGGTATCACAAATTTGGACCCTTTCACTCTCTCTGCTCTCTTTTTGGCTTTTTTCTCGTCACGCCTCTGGCACAATCTTCAAATCCCATAAACTCTCTAATAGCTCTGTTAGCATCACCATGACAACACCATCCCCCACCCTGGGCAACCAAGGGGCCCTTGTTTTTAGTCTTTAAGAAGTGATAGTTTGAAGCTTCACTTCACATCACCAGGGCAACAAGTAGATTCTTTTCACATCATCAGGTAAAATGAGTGCATTTAGCAAGGTTTCTCCCATTGTTATAAATGTATGTGTGTTTGGGTCATTTGAACTGGAAAAAATTATGCATTTATTTGATCAAAAATACAGTAAAAACGGTACTGTACAATTTACAGTTTAAAAAACAACTTTTTTCTATTTAAATATATTTTAGAGAAATTAAAAGTGAAAGTGAAGTGACATGTGGCAAACCATACTCGGAATATGTGGTCTGCATTTAACCCATCCAAGTGCACACACACATACACACACCATTTAAACACACCCGTAGCAGTGGGCAGCCACATTGCTGCAGCGCTCGGGGAGCAGATAGGGGTTCGGGTGCCTTGCTCAAAGGTCTCACCTCAGTCGTGGTATTGAAGTTACCAAGTTATTGAAGAGCGCTGGTTATTCACTCCCCCCATGGACAACTCCTGCCGGATCTGAGACTCGAACCCACGACCTTTGTGTTACAAGTCAGACTCTCTAACCATTAGGCCACGACTGCCCTTTAAACAGCAAAACTGAATGTTCAGCACACTGCAGGCTTCAGTGTCACACAATCTTTTAGAATCATTCAAAAACAGGATGTTTTATAGGTTATAACGTTTGTTACAAAGTAATATATATAATCTCTACTATTACTACTAACACTCGTAAATCACGCACTGTATGTTGGATGCAGCGCAATCCTAATAATCTGCATACTGTCCCTATGTCCTCTACTGCTTTACTCTCTATTCCAGTTGACCTATCGGTAAGCCATGCCCCCCTTAGTGACTGTTTCTCCCTCAAACAAACAAACGGAGTTGCTCACAATGACAGCTGCAGTTTGAAAACCTTGTCCCATGATGTTTTTGTACAATTTTGGACACAGAAGGCCACCAAATGGGAATTAAATATTCCATGGAGGAATTTATAAAATCTGTAAAAATAAATACGGTGGGTAACTCGAAGCGAGGGTTTACAGATCACAATGCAAGCGGGAGAAGTCTCATATTACAGTCGGTCATCACGATCGCAGATGACAACATGCAGGATCAACACTGTTTATGTATAGCAGGGTACGATTAAATTAATGTACATTTAACCGGTTTAATATGGACAGGCACTGAAATGTAGACCTTCGTTTATGTGTTTTTGACCTACACTGAAAGACGCAAGAATGGTCCGCTATTTAGGTTTGTATGTTAGCATGGACTCACTAACTTTAACGTTAGCTAGTTTTAGCCAGAGATACCTTGCAAAAGCACAAGATAACATTAACGTTATGCTTGAGCAGATGAAAATAGTAACTTAATGAGTGCATGACAACCAGAAAATTTACGTTTTTGTCTTCATTTGGATTGGGGTTGGATAGTTAGGGACATTTTGCTCTGTTTTTATTTGGATTCAGGAAATGTAATAAAATAAATTATATTGCCCATCCTCTCAAGATACCTGGAATCAGTGTTACAAGTACCCCAGGCACATAGTTTTTCAATAATTTAAGCATAAACCCCATAAAACCCGATGTGAGCTTCAGATCTTCCAATCTTTCTCTATGGCGCTGAAACCTAAAGATGTCCGAGTTCCGCTCCCCATGCTACTGATACTCGACTGCCATTGGCTTGTCTGCATTCGAGGTGAGGGGCTTACCGATAGGTCAATTGGTCTCTGGAACTGCCAGTCTGCTGTAAACAAAGCAGACTTTCTTTCATCTATTGCTACTCATTCAACCTGAGGACACTCTTGCCACTCTTGCAGCCCTCTCCACTAATTTAACTTTTTCCCACACTCCACGCCTGATTGGGAGGGGCGGAGGGACGGGTCTACTTATTTCAAAAGAATGGAAATTTGATAGTTTACCATCTCTTACCAGCAACAGTTCATTTTAATCACATGCAATTACTATTACCCACCCTGTTACAATCCATTTTGTAGTTATGTATTGTTCCCCAGGTCAACTGGATAACTTTTTAGATGATTTGAATGTGTTACTCTCAAACTTCCCTGAGGAGGGTACTCCTTTGGTACTATTTAGTGACTGCAACATCCTCCTAGATAAACCACAGGCTGCTGACTTCAACACTCCGCTTGCCTCATTTGACCTCAAGCGAGTGTCTACTACAGCTACTCACAAATCAGATAACCAATTGGATCTTATCTACACACGCTACTGCTCCACTGATAAAAAATTAGTTACACCGTTCCACACCTCAGACCACTTCCTCATCACTTCTAACCTCACATTTGCCTCCTTTCATCCAGACCAGCACGCACCACCTTCTCTCCCCCCTGGCTGTCTGATGTTCTCCGGGAACATCGCTCTAGACTCAGGCCTGTAGAGAAGAAGTAGCGCAAATCAAAAAAACTCTAGTGACCTTAGTCTATATCGGTCACTCCTCTCCTCCTTCTCTGCAAATGTCTGCACTGCTAAAACAACAAACCACAACAAAATTAACTACTGTTCTGACTCTTGCATGCTTTTCAAAACCTTTTCTGCTCTTATTTGTCCTCCTACCCCCTCCGTCATCAACTCATACTGCTCATGACTTTGCAATATTCTTCATAAATAAACAAGAACCATCAGCGACCAATTCTCCAGACCATAAACTGACAAAAACTTCATAATCACAAATGCTCATTCTCTCTCCACCTTCTCTCCACTCTCGGAGGCAGACGTTTCTAAACTTATTCTTTCCAGTCATCCTATTACGTGCCCGCTTCTCCACTCACCTCCTTCAGGCCATTTCTTCTTCAGTTATACCCGCACTCACTCACATTATGGCTGGCTGAAAGTTCATCACCTTCAACTCAATCTTGCTAAGACAGAACTGCTCGTGGTCTCAGTCAACCCAGCATTTCATCACAACTTCTCTGTACAGCTGGGTTCGTCAATCATAACTCCTTCCAGGACAGCCAGGAACCTTGGAGTTGTGATGGATAATCGGTTAAGCTTCACAGACCATATTGTTACAACGGACCGGTCCTGCAGGTTTGCATTATACAATATTAGGAAGATTAGACCCTTCCTAACAGAGCAGACCGCACAACTCCTTGTTCAAGCTCTTGTTCTCTCCAGACTGGACTATTGTAATGCTCTCTTGGCAGGCCTCCCTGCACGTACAATCAAGCCTCTGCAACTGATCCAGAATTGCAGCAGCCAGAGTGTTCTTCAACGAGCCGAAGGAAGCTCATGTAACACCTCTCTTCACCAGTTGCACTGGCTGCCAATAGCTGCTCACATCAAATTCAAGGTACTGATGCTTACCTACAAGACAACCACTGGCGCTGCACCAATATACCTAAACTCACTAGTTCAGATCTACAAGCCCTCCAGAAGCTTGCGTTCAGCAAATGAACGACGCCTCGTGGTGCCATATCCAAAGAGGCACAAAATCACTCTCCCAGACCTTTTCCTGGACTGTCCCCAGCTGGTGGAACGACCTGCTTATTTCAATCCGAGTAGCTGAGTCTTTAGCCATTTTTAAAAAACATCTAAAGACACATCTTTTTCGCCAGCACCCGGCCAATTAATACTAGCACATACCCATTCTATTCTGGTCTATTATTTTTGATCTAATTTATTTATTTAAAAAAATCCTTGCAATGTGCACTGCTAGACTAACTGAGACTGTCACAGCACTTGGATATTGTTGCTCTCTCATTGGTCTGTTTACTTTGTAAGTCACTTTGGATGAAAGCTCTCTGCCAAATGACTAAATGTAAATGTATTAAAGTGTCATTTTTGCTATCACAGTTGGAGAAATATGAGGGCCCACAAGGACGGAGTAAATATACAGCTGTTGACCTGCTCCGAACTCCCCAGATGAGGAAGAGAGCTCTCATACTCTTCTACATCTGGTGAAATTACAATGAGTAGCTGTATAGATATGTATATTTATGTATATTTAAATATGTATTCATGTATCTGTATATCATTTTTATTTGAGAAAAAAAACTGAAAGGGTGAAAGTTTATATTTTGTATTAATACTAAGAGATTTTAACTTCGTGCTTTTTATTATATGAAGGTCACATTTGATTATACCATTATCTTTTATTCTTGCTAAATCTCAAATGCCTATTATGTTAATGTTTTACCATGGTCCCATAACATTAAAATGTATCTTATCACTAATATTAATCAAGGTAAATTTCACCCCATGAACAGAAGATTTATGTTATATATCTTCCAATCAAGCTGTAATTTTATTTAATTCTGCAAAAATATGCAAAAATAATATGTTTAGGCTACATGAAATGCTATTTGCTTTAGCTAAACAAAGCAACCTGCCTTTTTATTTAAAAAAAATAAAAATTAAAATGCTATAAAAATGCAGTATGTGCATTTATATAATCCAAATGTGATGGAAATGACACAGTGATGGGAATTCATGATTTTCATTTAAAAAAATAACCTAAGTAAGACAGATGTCTCCAGTCAGTGAGTGAAAAGTGTTTGTATTCTAAAAACCCACAGGATCAAATGTGACCCTCTCTGTGAAATCCAGGCTAAAGTATCACAATCTAATTATGAGATAACAAGCATCAAAGTTGGATTTCAACCATTAATTTCACTATAATTTCAATCTTTGAAATGGCCTTACTCAGTCAATATTAAAGATATGAAGGTTAAATTTCCACGGAATGTTCTTTACCTTATGAAGGATGATTTTATGTAGAAAACAGTAAATCACAAATAAATCGACTTTAGCTGGGTTTTCACTGAGAGGGTCACAAATGCTCCTATAGTTGAAGAAGCACCCACAAACTGGATTGTGTGCAGTACAGTATTCAGTGTTTGCAGTGTTGAAAAGGTTACTTTGTAAGTGTAATAGGTTACAGATTACAAGTTACCCTGTCTAAAATGTAATGAGTAGTGTAACTATTTCACTTACTTTATTAAAGTAATGTAACTGATTACATTTGATTACTTTTCTAAATTTCTAATGATTTCAACTGATAATTATTTCCAAACATGTAAACCAGGCAGGGTTAACCGTACCGTAGTACTCAACACTGATTATTGTCACTTTCGAAATCCTTCATCACTTGAATTAAGATTATAATAATTTAATTTTAAAGGGTTAAATACATATTTAAAACCATAACAAGAAATAGTTTAGTGGCTATGATACTGTTTTTGATATAAAATCTTTGCATAGTTATGAGAGGAAACACTGGCACCTAACAATGGCTTGAAAAAAACAGTCCATCTTAAAAAATAAAGCATATACATAAATCCAAATAGGAAATAAAACAGTCCATCAAATAAGCTTATGTCCTATTCTGTGTGAAGTAACTGTAATTTAATTACTCTAATTTCTCAGTAACTGTAACTGAGTAGAATTACATTTATTTTGTAATTAAATTAGCAACATATATTTAGCTACATGTAAATAGTTACTCCCCAACCCTAAGTGTTTGTAGTCTCACACACACACACACACACACACACACACACACACACACACACACACACACACACACACACACACACACACACACACACACACACACACACACACACACACACACACACACACACACACACACACACACACACACACACACACACACACACACACACACACACACACACACACACACACACACACACACCACACACACACACACACACACACACACACACACACACACACACACACACACACACACACACACACACACACACACACACACACACACACACCACACACACACACACACACACACACACACACACACACACACACACACACAACACACACACACACACACACACACACACACACACACACACACACACACACACACACACACACACACACACACACACACACACACACACACACACACACACACACACACACACACACACACACACACACACACACACACACACACACACACACACACACACACACACACACACACACACACACACACACACACACACACACACACACACACACACACACAGGTGTCTCTTAATTGACTTTATGTCTGTGTTTCTCCAGGTTTGTTAATGTGTTGGTGTATTATGGTCTGTCTCTGGGTGTGTCTGACCTCGGAGGAGACCTTTACCTCACTCAATTCATGTTTGGATTGGTGGAAATTCCTGCAAGGTCGCTGGTGTTGGTTCTCCTTCCCTGCAGTCGACGAATCCCACTGAGTGTGTTCCTTGCTGTGGGAGGTGGCGCATGTCTGCTGACCCTCACTGTTCCAGCAGGTGACCAGTCAAACATGGCTAGAGGCACTTTTTCTAGAATGTGTCTTTTTAATTATTTTCTTATGAAATATTTTTCTCTCAGACAGTGCTCATGTTCAGACTGCTTTAGCCATGGTGGGGAAATTTGGAATTACAGCATCTTTTGCCATCATCTATATTTATTCTGCAGAACTATTCCCAACTGTTCTCAGGTACTCACACACAAAACCTTCTCAAAAGCCATGATCTGTTAGCAAGTCCATGAAAATCATGTGGGAGTGAAGAGCTTGCATTCTGGATTTCAACATGAAGTCAAATGTGTGGAAATAATATCTGATTTGTTTTTTTTTATCTACAGGCAAACAGGTATTGGTGTTTCTTCTATGTTTGCACGGATGGGTGGAGTTTTAGCGCCACTAATAAACCTGCTTGGCCGCCACACACCTGTAGTGCCTATGGTGATATTTGGCTCCACCCCTCTGCTTGCTGCAGTGCTTGCACTAGCATTGCCTGAGACTGCCAATCAACCACTACCCGACAGCATTCCTGAAGCAGAGAGGTAAACAATGACACCACATAAAACTAAAGGGATAGTTCACACCAAAATTAAAACCCTGTTATCCTGAAAACACGTCTCAAATAATTGTTTCCTCTCTCCTCTCCTTTAGATCGGCTCTGAAATATGACGGACAAATTCCTGTACATACCAGCCAACTGCCAAGCAACACAGAAGGACAGGAACTGCAGTGTTTTGCCGATGAGTCCAGTTAGACGTATATGATCACACACAAACTCTATGCAGTGTCTCATTCTAGTGTGTTTACATGATTAGTCTTGCTGATGATCAGTGAAATGTGAAAATCGTTCAATGCCTCTTTTATGACTTTGACAGATATTAGATTTTTTTTTAATGGCTGTAGGTTGTGCATTATATCAGGATTAGCAATTTTAATAACACTAAAGTGTAAAGTTAAAAAAATGGATGACCGGGTCAGAAATCACTGTGATTTTTACATCAAATGTTTATCAGACCTCTCTATGCAAAGCAAAGAGAGATGCTCTAAAATATGGGTGTCCAAACTCAAAATGAGTGTCCTGCAGAGTTTATCTCCAACTTGCCTCAACACACCTGCATGGAAGTTTCTAGTATGCCTAGTAAGAGCTTGATTAGCTGGTTCAGGTGTGTTTAATTAGGGTTGGAGCTAAAATCTGCAGGACACCGGCCCTCCAGGACTGAGTGCGGACAGCCCTGCTCTAAACAAACAAAAGGAATAGTTGTGAATTAGTAAGCCAAACTAAATTCATTCCGTTTACTTTTAACAGGTATTTACATTTAAAATGCAGTATTTTTTTCTTCTGGCAAATGGACTTAAAAATATTCATGACTGGTCCTGTACTACGCAGATTTTTGTCCAATCATATGCTCTCAAGAATGAGAATGTACCTCCCACTAACACCAACTGCCTCTCAATGAATGGCAAAGCTGTGAGTGTTTGGTCTAGTGGAGAGTGAACAGTGCCTTCTTTGTAAAGTAGTTCTTGACATATTGTATCCAATGTTTGGGAATAACACCAGAATTGTCTTGTGTGGGGACAGTGGCATTTAGATTTCATTGAGATGACAGTTCCAAAAGATTATGTCTGGTGGAAATTGTTTAACAGCATGTTAGTATCCTGAATTATCTAGCTCAGTAGCAAGAGGAGAAAGTATCTTGTTTAGTGCTGTTTTGTCTGTTGTTTGACTATATTTAATTTTTCTGTTGCTTCAGAGAGATAAAAAACCTATTATCATACGCACAATTAAAGAAGTTTAATGTAGAGTGTGATTAATATGCATGTTGCCAACTTTGATTAAGCCAATGATAAATACACTACTGCAGAAGGTGATTTCTGTGATGATTTCTACGGTCACAAACTCATAGACTTAAATCTCTGCCGCACACTGCCAAATGACACAATCTAGTTTTACCTTTATATCCTGACATTAACTGTACTTTTACTGCATGCATTTGTTTGATAGAAATTAACTATTTTATTATAATGCGATTTGTCTAATGTTCTAAATGTTGATGCGGTGCAGATTTTAAGATAAACACCTATCATTATTTACTCAATTGCTCTTATTAGTTGGTTCAGGCTAAATTATTCATTCCTGAATCTGAGTTTCACTCATTGACCAAAATTTTTCTAAATATCTGATTTTAAGTTTGGACCAACAAGAGGGTGAGTAAATCAAGATGGAATTTTCACTAACTATACTTTTAACCAAAACACTTATATATTAATGCATGATTATCATGATCTAAATGTTTTTACTCTGTCATAGGACCTTAATTTGTAACTGTCTGGTACATCTGTGACTGTGACATCTTTTAACCTGAAATGTAAAGACATTTTTATACCAGAAGAGGGCACCATAAGTGGAACTACCATTAGGAAAACTGGATGTTACCACAGCCCTCAGTCTTAAAATGTTGAGGACATCAGAATGAATCAATTAGGGTCTAATGAAACTGTGTAGTTGTGTAGGCCTGCTAGTTACTGACCATTGCCTGTGAACAAGTATGAGTGCATGTGTTAGTTTTGCTGCATGAAGTCCTAATATGATTTTACGATGAACAAGCATTTTGTTATTAAGACTTTCCATTTATTGACATTCCAACTGATGCACAATAAAACTGTGATCACTTGTACAGAATCTGCAATTAAAATAGTTAAAAACAATTTGTGTATGATTTTTCTGAAGGATGTACGTACAAGTGCATCTCAATAAATTAGAATGTCGTGGAAAAGTTCATTTATTTCAGTAATTCAACTCAAATTGTGAAACTTGTGTATTAAATAAATTCAATGCACACAGACTGAAGTAGTTTAAGTCTTTGGTTCTTTTAATTGTGATGATTTTGGCTCACATATAACAAAAACCCACAAATTCACTATCTCAAGTTGAATACTTCATACTTCAACATTTTTAGTGAATTGTTGGCCTTCTCAAAAGTATGTTAACTTACTGTATATGTACTCAATACTTGGTAGGGGCTCCTTTTGTTACTGCCTCAATTCGACGTGGCATGGAGGTGATCAGTTTGTGGCACTGCTGAGGTGGTATGGAAGCCCAGGTTTCTTTGACAGTGGCCTTCAGCTCATCTGCATTTTTTGGTCTCTTGTTTCTCATTTTCCTCTTGACAATACCCCATAGATTCTCTAGATAGTGTTCAGGTCTGGTGAGTTTGCTGGCCATTCAAGCACACTAGCACCTTGGTCATTTAACCAACTCTTGGTGCTTTTGGCAGTGTGGGCAGGTGCCAAATCCTGCTGAAAAATGAAATCCGCGTCTTAAAAAAGCTGGTCAGCAGAAGGAAGCATAAAGTGCACCAACATTTCTTGGTAAACGGGTGCAGTGACGTTGGTTTACAAAAAACACAATGGAACAACACCATCAGATGACATTGCACCCCAAATCATCACAGACTGTGGAAACTTAACACTGGACTTCAAGCAACTTGGGCTATGAACTTCTCCACCCTTCCTCCAGACTCTAGGACCTTGGTATACAAATTAAATACAAAACTTGCTCTCATCTGAAAAGAGGACTTTGGACCACAGGGCAACAGTCCAGTTCTTCTTCTCCTTAGCCCAGGTAAGACGCCTCTGACGACAACTGTAGCCAAATTCCTTGACACGTCTGTGTGTGGTGGCTCTTGATGCCTTGACCCCATCCTCAGTCCATTCCTTGTGAAGTTCACCCAAATTCTTGAATCGATTTTGCTTGACAATCCTCATAAGCTACGGTTCTCTCGGTTGGTTGTGCTGGTTGTGCAGCCAGGAGTGGTGAACAAGAATGTTCTGGAGAGTGATTTTGAGTCTCTCTGTGATGGTACCACGAGGCGTCGCTCACTAGCAGATCTCAGACTTCTGGAAGGGATGTAGATTCGTAATAGTGAGTGGAAGTAGGGGGTGCTGAGCCTGTGGTTGTTCTATATGCAAGCATCAGTGTCTTGAACTGGATGCGAGCTGCAGCTAGTAGCCAGTGCAAGGAGATAAAGAGAGGTGTAACATGGGCTCTTTTGGGCTTGTTGAAGACCAGTCGTGCCGTTGCATTCTGAATCATTTGTAGAGGTTTGATTGTGTTTGATGGAAGTCCAGCCAGAAGAGCATTGCAGTAGTCCAGTCTAGAAATGACAAGGGCCTGGACAAGAAGTTGTGCAGCATGCTCTGTCAGAAAGGGCCTGATCTTTCTGATGTTGTGTAGTGCAAACCTGCAAGATCGAGCAGTCTTTGCAATGTGCTCTTTGAAGGTCAGCTGATCATCAAAGATTAAACCAAGATTTCTGACCGAAGCTGATGGGGTAATTGTTGATGAACCTAACTGAATGGTGAAGTCATGCTGTAGAGTTGGAGTGGCAGAGAAGACAAGAAGCTCAGTCTTTGAAATATATTGTTTTACAATAGATTTTTATATTGCAGAAACTTAATATATTTAACTTATGGCAAAATTTGGTTAATTATGAATATTCTCTGAGGGGTTGGCATCATCTCTTCTCAGATGTTTGGTCACTTCAGATAATTTAAGGGTTTTATCCAGACTGAAGCTTGTGTAATTCCTAGTTACCATGAGATGTTAATCTCGTGGCAGAAACAGAGAAACATATAGAGACATAATTAGCATATAGCTGTTCCATCCAAGCAAAAATAATTTGTTCAACCCAAGCTAAAACATAATAATGTGCATTTGATCAGATATAACTGCAGTACAAGATTGTGAGATGCATTATATGAATGCTTGGCTAAAGAGATGTGTCTTTAATCTAGATTTAAACAGAGAGAGTGTGTCTGAACCCCGAACGTTATCAGGAAGGCTATTCCAGAGTTTGGGAGCCAAATATGAAAAAGTTCTACCTCCTTTAGTGGACTTTGCTATCCTAGGTACTACCAAGAGTCCAGAGTTTTGTGACGTTAGGGAGCGCGTTGAATTGTAGCGTGATAGAAGATTAGTTAGGTACGCAGGAGCTAAATCGTTTAGGGCCTTATAGGCAAGTAATAATATTTTTGTAACTGATACGAAACTTAATACGTAGCCAGTGCAGAGACTGTAAAATTGGAGTAATATGATCATATTTCTTGACCTGGTAAGGACTCTAGCCGCAGCATTTTGTACTATCTGTAGCTTGTTTATAGAAGATGCAGGACAACCACCTAGCAGTGCATTACAATAGTCCAGTCTAGAGGTCATGAATGCATGAACTAGCTTTTCTGCATCAGAAACAGTCAACATGTTCCGTAGCTTGGCAATGTTTCTAAGATGGAAGAATGCTGTTTTTGTAACAAGGGAAATATGATTTTCAAAAGAAAAGTTGCTGTCTAATATAACACCCAGATTTTTGACTGTAGAGGAAGGAACAGTACATCTGTCTAGTTGCAAATTGTTATCCAATAGATTCTGTGTGCTGTTTTTTGGTCTAATAAGTAATATCTCTGTCTTATCGGAGTTTAAAAGGAGAAAATGATTGGTCATCCAATCTTTTACATTTTTAACACACTCCGTTAGCTTAGTTTAGAAGTTTAATCTGGTCTTGTTGAGATATATAGTTGAGTATCATCAGCATAACAATGGAAATTAATCCCATATTTTCTAATAATATTGCCAAGGGGCAACATGTATATTGAAAATAGCAGAGGACATAGGACAGATCCTTGTGGTACTCCATACTTTTCAAAAACTACCATCACAACTTTGTACAAAAAAAGTATTTCAAAGATTATGGACGTGGCATTCACAGTCAAAACCTGACACATATATTCTCATAGAATGTAGTCATTACCAATATTAAACCATCTCTTTATATTTCTCTAAACCCCTGAAAGTAGAGTCCAGATATCAGTAAAGTATCAGTCTATAAACGTATTTTATTAGATGAGGAAAATACACATGCGTGACAAAAAAATGTTTGGGGAGACAACGTATTGTATAGACTTTATGTGATTTACAATGTACAGCCCAGAGGCAACAATAGTTGCCGAATGGAAAGGGTTGACTATTCACAAAACGTAAAATATACACATTTCAATATATTCGTTTTTGTGTTTCAGAGGAAAAATCAATGTTACGGACGTGACAGTGCTGAAAGCGGATTTAATCCGACTATGGAAACACGTAGCTAAAAAATGCTTTAAAAACTTTAACAGAGACGTCTAGTGGGTATTTGCTGCCCCCTAAAGCTAATAGGTAATAGCGTAGTAGCGTAATCCAATGAGCTTCAATATATTCTGCGCTCAAGCACACTCATCAAGTTTACCACCAAGCACAGGCAAAAGTCGCCTAATGATTATGGATGTGTCGGGAAAAAGGAAATATTTTTAATTATTTATTAATAAACTAGTGTTTATGAGTCCTTGTCGGCTGCAAAGATGAAACACACAATGACTCTCATCTCTACACTGGACGTGCCTTTAGAGAGAAATGCACCTACATACAGTTTCCAATAATCAGGGAATATTTGTTTTTGAATTGGCTCGTTTAAAACATCTATAGGTATATTTTACATGTCTGTGAGGCAGCCATATGCTTCGGGGAGTTTCAGGGTTTTTTGTAACGCGCTCCAGATTCAGAGATGGCAGAAAGCGCATGTTTGTTTTCATTATTTTACTAAATCAATGTTTTATTGTTATTATGAGTTTACAGGAATAAAATCAGTTTCAAACAAATTTTAGGTTGTTTCATAGTCAGCAAAAAGTGCAACTCATAGCACGGCCGCCTCCCTGTGCATTCCATACTCCGCACAAACAGGTTTATTAAAATAAATCTTCACCAGTCTACATCCGAATAATCTACAACCTTTAAATTGAAGGCTATTTGATGTTTTAAAATGATCTAACGGACCTGCTCCAATTCGTTGATCAAACTTAAACTGATTAAACTGTAAATTAAATAATAACAATAATAATAGGGCCTAATAATAATAGCTGTTGCCTTGAAAATAAAAGCAGTGCGGTTGCATTGCGTGCACTTTATTACACCTATTTGCGATTGATATTTAATTCACGAATTAACCTACCTCATGAGGGCCGGTCAAGGATAGCCAGAGGGCCGGATGTGGCCCGGGGGCCGTACAAAAACCAGGTCTGATCTATAGTGTCGAACGCAGCACTAAGATCAAGTAAAACTAGCAGTGAGATGCAGCATTGGTCTGACGCAAGAAGCAAGTAATTTGTAATTTTAACAAGTGCAGTTTCTGTGCTATGACGGGCCCTAAAACCTGACTGAAATTATTGATGAATTTTTGTGGCTTACCCTCCTTGTGAAGGGTGTCAATGATTGTTTTCTGGACAACTGTCAGATCAGCAGTCTTCCCCGTAATTGTGTAGCCTAGTGAACCAAACTGAGAGACCATTTTGAAGGCTCAGGAAACCTTTGCAGGTGTTTTGAGTTGATTAGCATGTCACTATATTCTAATTTGTTGAGATAGTGATTTGGTGGGTTTTTGTTAAATGCGAGCCAAAATCATCACAATTAAAAGAACCAAAGACTTAAACTATTTTGAGTCCACAGTCTGTGTGCTCAATTTATTGAGATGCACCTGTATATTAGGCTAACGTCACATAAGTAGCATCAGTGGCCACACCACAGTTGTTGTCTTTCATGGACATCAGTATATAACCATCATTGCCCCAGTAAGTGGACCAGGAGTTCTTCACTAGCCAATAGGGCTCATTATCCAGTATCCCATAACCAACTGCTAGCACAGCATGATCCAAGTCATCAGTCCCGTTTTCTGTGGATATAAAAACATAAAATACAAATTGCTGGTTTCTACAAAAAATTAAATAAAATAATAATAATAATAAATAATTTGAAATTTCTAAATAAATAAGGTTTTACATATGTAAATTAATAAATTATACATATTTATATTTAATATATACATATTATTTGCCAAAATGTTTCCATTTAAAAAAAAAAAAATGTTTTGCAGATGGAATTTTTTTTAATACCATGTATATTTGTTAAATTACTTATTTTATTTTGTTAGATATATTTGATGATCAGATAAATTATACCAAGCAAATAATATGTTAAATATTGTGAAGACTCACTGCATGCTGGTTCGTAATACACTCCATTGCTGTAGAAGGCGAAGGAACGATGAGCAGCATCAATGCTGACTGCTGCAGGGCCGAATTTAAAGAGAGCGGCCTTCAGTGCCACAATATCACCACTGGTCACATTAGTGTAACCGCTCAACTTTGCCACCATGGAGGACTTATTGTAGTGACACAAACCATTCTGAAACACACATAGTGATCCGATTAGTGATGCTCTTTTAACCACCAAAATCTGATGGATCAAAAACTTAGTTTCTACTTTCTAGAAAGCAAATTATAATAGGTAGACCTTTTCAAGCAATCAGGAAAGAGTGCTTCTGATTATAGAAGTACATTCCAGTACAGGTTTGCAGGGACCTTTACAACTATTTAAATCAATCAGAAATGTTTGAGTTAGGTGGAGATGTGAGGTGTATGTACACGCACCATGCCCATATATCCTCCATAGCTCTCGGCGGTAGAAATGCCACCATGTTTCATCATCCACTCAAAAGCTCTCCATTCCTCTCCTCCATCACATCCATTGTTCCCAAATCCCCATGTACAGTCGACCAGCATCTGCTGAGACAATGACGTCAGCTGTCCCGTCTAAAAGAGAGAGAAAGACAAGGACTAGTTCAAACCCGTGTCAGTGAAGTAAAACACTTTATTCAGGTGGACATTACAAAGATCAACTCATCAATCAACAGATTATCATTATGCAAGACATTGAATAATAATAATAAAAAAATCATAAGCATCTTTTTTTTCTTTCATGAAACATCAGCAGGTAATCTGTTTCTTGACCCATATAATAGAGACAATAAAAGGTTCAGGGTTTTGTATATTTTTTGATAAATACAGAGCAGTATAACAGACTGTTTTGTACAGCTAAAAGGACTGGAGGTGGATGGCGCCTGAAATCTTGCACATTTAAAGGGGTCATATGATGCGATTTCAAGTTTTTCTTTCTCTTTGGAGTGTTACAGGCTAATTGTGCAGAGATAAGATCCCTGAATTTGCAAAGACTAAAGACTCAAAACCAAAGAGATATTCTTTATCAAAGTTAAGACTCGTCCACGCCCCCCTAAAACAGCTCATTCAAACACACCCCCACATGTCTACGTCACGATGTGGAAATATTTGCTCAAGGCGTGGTTTCAGTAACCGCAGTAGTGTTGAAGCAGTCATGTCAGGGAGAAGCTGTGTGTTTCTAGGTGAAAGCAAAAGCACTTTATTTGGTCTTCCGAAAGTAGATGCATTTAGCAATCATTAAGATTACTTACAACAGAACAGCAACAAATTTTATGGATAACCGTTTCGTGAACCTAGGAGGAGGTAATTCTGACTTTGCTATGACAATATGACGCTTCTGAATCAACAACTGTATGTATGTTTTGTTATTAGTTTAACTATTTGCTATTGACGGTTCAAATGCGGAGTTTTGCTCTTCATGTGTGTGTGTGTGTGTGAAAAGAGAGTCACAGCTGCAGCGTCGTGTGTATGTGTGTGTGTGCTCGCATGTGTGAGAGAGGGAGACATGGTCACACAACCGCGGCTTGTGTGCAAACACATACGAGCTTCATCACTGCGTCTGTCACGTGACTCTGTTCCCCTCTCGGGCTTGAACTGATGGTAAAACTAAGGACATTATTAACTGTCTTTAGTTTCGAAAGCTAAAGTTCGCGATTTTGGAAAGGGGCGTTACATTTCCGACGAGTGCTTGTGATGTTTGGCCAATCACAATGCACTGGGTCAGCTGGCCAATCAGAGCAGACTGTGCTTGTAGGAAGGAGGGACCTTGTAGAAAACAAAGAGTTTGAGAGGGGCGGGGCTTAGAGGACATACTATAATGTACAGTATTTGAAAAATGTGTTTTTTGAACATTAAAGCATGACAACTTATTTTGTTACACCAAATAAAGAAAATAATGATCTTTAAAAAGCACCATATGACCCCTTTAAGTTAAACATGGCCCGCTCTTAAAAAAGTGGATATGGTGTCTAGGCTTTTTACATAGATTTACCTTCAGGAAAAGTGCTCCTTCTAGTGTTCCAGTGGTGGCAAAGCTCCAGCAAGATCCACACACAGCCTGGTCTTTCACTGGTGTCACAGCACCTGAAAATACATAATATGTCTGTGTATCATCTGAATCACTAAACATGCATGGAACAATTCTGACTTCACATACAACCCAACAAATTCAAGATATACACACCATACAGCCTCCAGTCTATTGAATCAGGGGTGGCTATGGAGCGGATTTCAGAGGGAAAAGGCTGAGCCTTTCTGTGAACATGAGTCCTTTTATGTCCTCTCATCATAGCCAGCTCTTCCTGTGACCGATCAGCCAGGTAATTGACAGAGAGGGAAAAAGAAAGACCTGCTCTATTCATAGAGTGCACATACCTGAAGAAAAATGTATGTAAAAAGAATATCTTCAGACAAGTACACAGACTGCTTCCTATTTTTCATAGTATAATTTTGTATAGATTATTATGGCTCCATATTATCATTTATTTCTAGGTAGCTAGCATGTCCATGTAATGTAACCAAGAGAAAAAAAAAGCTTCATAATTTGCGTCTTTCCCCCAATTTTTTAAAGTGGTGGTTGATTCTGATTTCACTTTTTTAACATTAGTTGGTGTGTAATGTTTCTGTTTGAGCATAAACAATATCTGCAAAGTTAGGACGGTGAAAGTTCAATGCAAACAGAGATATTGTCTTTTAAAATGATGACAGTTTAATGCCTACAATTACAGCTCATAAGGACTACAACGAGCTACACTCCTGGGTTGGTGACATCACAAACCTTGACATTTCCATAAACCCCGCCCCCGGTAACATGCAACAAATGGGGCGGGCCATGTTGTGTTGCTTTAGAGAAGAGGAAGAGTTGTTGCCATGCCGTCAAAACTAGGGGTGCACAAATCTACTCGTAAATGAATTGCGATTCGGTCTTATAAAGATTCGATTCTAATGGAGTCACAATTTTCAAAATCAATGTTCTAAAGCAGCAGTTCTTAATCATGTTCCTCACATCCCCTTGCTCTACACACACTCTGCATCTCTCTCTCTCACCTGATTCAGATCATCAGCTCGTTAGCTCCAGCAATGAACAGTGTTCGAATTATACCCTTTATGTGCATTGACAGACAGATATTTTTCACATAGCTACGAGAAGCATTAGTCATGGGCGCACACGCGGTTGCCGTGGTAGCGAGCAATACATGGTGGCAAACACTTCTTACTGCTATAAAAATGCTACAGCGCAGTCATGTATTCTGCTGTATTGCAGCTTTAATCAGGATAAAACCATATATTAAAAGCAGTAGCATTTACAAATAACAGTGTATCTAAAAGTATGACACAAAAACAAAGAAAAAAACATGTCATTCTGAAACATCCTGTGAGAGCGGTGCTTGCACAGGTTCTGCGCGATCCTCATCACTAATATTCTCTGGGTCTCAATCGGGCTCAAATTGATAAGCAATATTGACGACGCCATTGTTTACAATACAACCGGAGCACATTCGGAGGAGAGGGGCGTGACATTTCTGAACACGCCCAAGGCAGTTTAGCGAATCACAATACTCTGGGCCAGCTAACCAATCTGAGCCCATAAAAACAGGAAATCATCAGAGCGTTCATAGGAGAAGGGACAGAGCGGTGTAGAATAAAGGTAAATTATGTGAAAAATAATGTGATGATTATTTTTTTTTACCAAACATTAACACTAGACTGCACTCCATAAACACAATCAAGCCTAGAAAAAAGCAGTCAACCACCCCTTTAAAACAACTCTCTAGTAGGGGTGAGTGATCGTCTGTGATAATATCATAATTGTCGTTTTAGCGGTGCAATTTGACATTATGCAGTATTTTGCAAAAACCAATCAAAACACCCCTACAGAGTGCACACATTCATTACGTGAAGTCTAGATTTGAGCGTCTGCGCATTAGATTGTGTTCTTTCACTGCATGATTCAGTCTAATAAAATGCATTAAGAATGATCACAAAATTCAAGATATGGGGTCAGAACATTTGTATATATCCTTTCATATAGTTAAAATTACACTAAGAATGCTGTTTTTTGTTAAAAAATAAGCATTATTGTGATATTGATTTTATACAACAGCTCAAAAAGAATAAGTTAATATTAAGGGACTTATAATTTAGTCACCATATTGTCCTGTTTTTGCTCCATTTCCACAACAAAAAATTATTCCAAACAGCTCTGAGCATTCATTTAAAAATTAATTTCATTTTAAAATAATTTCAAATATCAGTATTCAATGTTTTATGTTTAAAATATCAAAACATTATGCATTTGTAACTGCAGGTCAAAGCACCCCATGTCCCTCTGAGCTGCATTAAACAGTGTGTAAATACATCTTAATGCCACTTCAGATGCAACTACTGCAAAGATACATTTTGTTGATACTGGTTTCATTTGTTTGGTAACAGCCTAAATGTCTTATTATTCTAATTGACTGATTAAATGTAACAATTTGACTCAAAAGCTGCACACTGTTAGAAAAAAATAAAGGCTCTATTAAAGGTAAAATAGCCAATAAAAGGTAAAAAATCTATTTAAACTTATATGAAAATATTCATTTCTATCACTTATGTGAACTGACCACACAGAATATGAAGAATATCAAAAACAGCAGCTGTCCACGGTAGTCAGATATCAGCACAATAACACACTCGGCAAAATATAGTCTAATTATAGTTATAAAAAAAATCCCAAATATTTGTTTTTCAATATCGCACACCCCTACTCTCTAGTAATGTTTCTTAGTTTTTCCTCACCGAATATTATGTACAAAGTTGTGCTCACGCTCTTCATGCTCCTTTTCATTTTCATATTGACGGTCATACTTCTCCTTAAAGTGGCCAAACATACGGTGGGCGTGACCAATGGGGGAGGTGTGGACAAGGTCTTGGATGGGGTTTGCCAATAAATTATGCTCCAGACCAGGACCAGGAAAGTCACCACAGGTCATTCCTAAACACAAAAGTGAGCATTTGATTAGATAGTTTGTAAGTGGCAGAAAAATGTCAAATGATTTTATGCGTTATGTGTTTATTGCATTTACCTCCAGGTAGTTTGAAAATGTCTGAATCAATTTGAGGGCTGAAGTCACTGTAGTCGATGAGGTATTTATCATAGTGGGACCCCAAAAGGGTATTGAAGCCCATCATCTCATAGTGGTGTGGGGTGGCTGGGGAATCATTTCCCTCTGGACGTGTGACCCACAGACGATACGTGTTCTTCTTATGGCCAACCTGAGTGACATTTTTCCAGACCTCACACAGATTGCCTGCGTAATACTCCATCTTTTCAAACTGCAAAACAAATAATTTCAAAAATCATTTCAACCTTGTTCCTTTGGTTGACTCCACAAAAGATAGCAAGTCATACAGGTAGTACATACTTCAAAGCCCTGTAGATCAGGCAGTGCTGTCTGTGGAAGTATTGGATCCTTCTTGGTACCATTAAGCTGGAAACACTTCATGGTATTGAATTCAGTCTCAGTGGTGACTGGTGTAATCTTGTAAGTGGCACCATAATCCAAGTCATTTCCAATAAAAAAAGTGCACACTGTACCTATAGACCGCAGCAATTAGGAAAACAACATAATATAACAGCTTGTCTACATAAACTTGTTTAAATACTGTCTGATTTCATTTTATTATCTGAAGATAACTAACCATGATAATAGTCGATTCGACTTCTGTTCCCCTTGAGGTCGTACCAAGATTCCAATGGTTCCTTAATCTCAGCATATGGCAAGGAAAGCAGACCTACATAAAAGAGAAATGTGTACCTTAAAAAAGAAGTGTACTGTACTGGGATGTAATGTGTACGTATTAAAAAAAATACCTTTAACATGATACATCTTTCCAAAAGCAGGAACCGTTCTGCCACCAACTGGTGTGGCATCTGGGGAAGAAAACACATTTATAAACAATACAAAACATAATAGCCTATATACACTACGAATGCAAAGCGTAACATACTGAGCCTAAAAATACTATCTTATTTATCCTCAACACGTTGTTTAAAAACCACAATGACAGGAAATATCTCAACCGCTAAATCACAAGATCAACTTGCAAACGCTTGTGTGTTTTCTTCCTGTTGTGTGTTGGTTTGTTTTTTTACAGACAGCACTTTACCTGCAGCACACACCAGCAGCACGAGCCCAGCTAGAAGAAGCCACATAGTGTAATCTAAAGAAACCAGACATCCACTGGAGATGACAACGTCTGGAAAAAAATCTCGAAGCAAAGGTTTCACTTAAATGTGTTTACGCCAAAGACGACTCACGATAGCAGAGAGCTCTAATAAAACACGGGAAGGAGGGACTAAATTAAAGTCATATGACAAGAGTGTCTATTGCTGTCACATGACTAGTCAGCTGTTTTCTTTGACCGAATTCCTCTATGGTGGGTAAAATTGCTGACTTGACTTCATTTCTAACTAGACGTTCACAAGTAGTACATATCTTAAACATGTTTCTGGCTAAACGAATCACTTTAAATCAGAATTAAGCGCCAAAACGAGAAAAATAATCTGTTACAAGTGAAATGTAGTGACACGCGAGATGGAAAGTAACATTGCAGAAATGCTTGAAACATGAGATGAGCTACTGAGAGTGGAAAAAAATGTAGACATAAGAGTTTAGACTTCGTGATTAAATTATCACAGGTTTAGACTTCGTGATTAAATTATCACAGGTTTAGACTTCGTGATTAAATTATCACAGGTTTAGACTTCGTGATTAAATTATCACAGATAAAGCTTTTATACAGTAGCAGTACAAACACGGGGGATTTATTATTAACACTTAATTCTTTGGAAAACGTTATACTTCAAACGAATTATACTTGAAACCTAACCTCTGGGAAATACTGAAAATATTGCTATAAATTGTAGCAACACCTAGGCTACAATTTGAGGGGGGGGGGGGATAGACTCGTTGAAAGTAATGTAATCATCTGGTTTAAAGTTTCTGTCAAACAAGGCACATCTAGTTTATGGTCAGTGATCATATCATTTACAAAAAGTGATTTTTGTAGAAAGGGATCTAATATTCAATAAGCCAAGCTTTATCATTTGTTTATCTGTATAAAATCTGTTTTTATTTGTTGAACATCAATTAAACTGTTACTCTTACTTTACACATTTGCAGTGTAGCTTACAATGTTTAACCCTCTTGTTGTCATTTGTTAATGTTTAACAATTGTCCAGAATACATTTTCAGTGAGTGTAGGTGCTTGCATTTCATTGAGAGTTTTACTTACTAAAGCATATTCTGAGGGCAGAAAAGAAAATGATTGGATGATGTGGAGCTATTGTGCCCACTTTGATTTTTTGGTTCAACATCTGTTTTATGAAAATTAAACCTGTTACATTTACATGACAAACAGCAAAAAAAAAAAAAAATATATATATATAACACTTAATCTGACAATGAAGATAATCAAAGTTTATTATATAGGCTATGTTGGCAACAGACTCAAGAAGTGTGAGGACTATTTTGAACAATAAGACAAGAAGCTCAGTCTTTGCCAGGTTGAGCTGTAGGTGATGTTCTTTCATCAATGCCGAGATGTCCGCCAGGCAGCCTGAGATCCGTGCAGCTACCGTTGGATCATCAGGTCGAAATGAAAGATACAGCTGTGTGTCATCAGCATAGCAATGGTAGGAGAAACCATGTGCTTGTATGATGGGACCCAGTGATGTAGTGTATGTGGAGAAGAGGAGGGGTCCAAGTACTGACCCCTGAGGAACCCCAGTGACCAATTGATGTTCTGTGGATACCTCCCCTCCCCAGGCCACCTTGAAAGACCTGCCAGTGAGATAGGATTCAAACCAGCGAAGTGGAATCCCAGTGATGTCCAGTGATGAGAGGGTGGACAGGAGGATCTGATGGTTTACAGTGTCAATAGCAGCAGATAGATCCAGCAGAATGAGGACTGATGATTTGGAATCAGCTTTTGCAACTCGCAGGGCTTCAGTGACTGAGAGAAGTGCAGTCTCAGTTGAATGGCCACTCCTGAAACCTGACTGGTTAGCATCCAGTTTGTTGTTCTGTGAAAAAAACAATGATACCTGATTGAAAACAACTCGTTCGAGTGTTTTTTCTATGAATGGAAGGAGAGAGATTGGTCTGTAGTTTTCTATAAGATAAGTGTTAAATGTAGTTTTTTTTAGTAGTGGGGTTACCCAAGCCTGCTTGAATGCAGTGGGGAAGATGCCTGTGAGGAGAGATGTGTTGATAATGTGTGTGATTGCTGGTAAGAGTATGGGAGAGATTGCTTGGAGAAGGTGTGTGGGGATTGGGTCTAGAGGACACATTGTAGGATGGCTGGAGAGGAGAAGTTTGGATACTTCTGCTTCAATGGAACAGAAGGAGAAGATGGGAGTTTGAGCAGTGGATGTGGTTGGTTGGAGGTCCTGTTTGTGTTTGGAGGTGAGAACTGACTACTAATTGTTCTAGTTTTTTCTGTGAAGAAAGTGGCGAAGTCATCAGCTATTATAGAAGTGGTGGGAGGTGGTGGAGGGGGACAGAGGAGAGAAAGAAATGTTAAGAGATTACGTGTGTCTGGAGCGCTGTTGATCTTGTTGTGGAAATATGATTTGGCAGTGCGGACTTCAGCAGAGAAAGATGAAAGCAAAGACTGATACTTACTCAATGCAAATTCCAATTGTTAGCTCCTGTCTCAATCTCGGGGGGATGTTGGTCTTGGTCTGAAGTACTTAAAGGAGAGGGCTAGAGGGTGTGCATTCAAAATAAACAAAGGCGTAGTTTGATGATGCCGTGACTAAGTGTGGAATCATGGGAGTTGTTGTCTTCATCCCCACAGCCGATGAAATCCAACAGGACTCGGATAGAAATCATGTTCATGGATGAGCTAATGTATTAAAGATTTATCAACATCGTAGTATGAAGCATGAGGCAGAAAGCCGTCGAAGTGAAAGGAGGTCGCTGAATGAGTGCAAAGATTTTGATGAGCATGACACACAGCGCGAAACGTAGTCAAGATGGCGCTGCTGATGGCAGCCTTCGTGGCACTCGTGAGCCTGGCTTTACAGAAACTCGCTGATCAGATCACAGACACAGAACAAAAACACCCAGACTCTGTTTTAATCATTCTCGGGGACTTTAATAAAGCAAACCTCTCCCGTGAACTGCCAAGATACAGACAGCATGTTACATGTCCCACCAGAGACAGTAATATATTGAATCACTGTTACACAACAATAAAAGATGCATTTCACTCTGTTCCACGAGCAGCTCTGGGGCTCTCTGATCACTGTTTGGTTCATCTTATACCGACCTACAGGCAAAAACTTAAATCTGCTAAACCTGTATTAAAGTGTTAAAAGATGGACTAATGAAACAGAGCGGGTTTTACAAGCCTGTTTCGACCTTACTGATTGGACTGTTTTTGAAGCTGCTGCCACTGATCTGGATGAGCTCACAGAGACTGTAACATCATATATCAGTTTCTGTGTGCATTCCTACCAGGACTCATTTAACCTACAACAACGAAAAACCATGGTTCACTGCAAAACTTAGACAGCTCCATCAGGCCAAAGAAGATGCTTACAGGAAGGGGCATAAAGTATTGTATAAACAGGCCAAATACACACTGGAAAAGGAGATCAGAGTAGCAAAGATGATTCATTCCGATAAGCTAAGGATCCAATTCTCTTCCAGTGATTCTGCTTCAGTGTGGAAAGGTCTGAAAGAGATAACTAACTACAAGACACCATCCCCCAGCACTGTGGAAAATCAACAACTGGCAGACGATTTGAATGAGTTCTATTGCAGGTTTGAAAAAACACCCCACACCCGCTCTGGACATCTCTCCATACAACCATTAACACCAACAGCAACCCCCCTCTCCCCCACACCTGCAATTCAGATCAGCAAAGACGAGGTGCGCCAGGTCTTCCGGAAGCAGAAAAGGAAAAAAGCACCAGGCCTGTGGACTGTGTTACACCAGTCTGTCTGGAATCCTGTGCTGACCAGCTGGCCCCATCTTCACAAAGATCTACAAAAGATTACTGGAACTTCGCAAAGTCCCCTCATGCTTCAAACGCTCAACCATCATCCCTATCCCAAATAAATCCAAAATTACAGGACTAAATGACTAGGCCTGTGGCTCTAACGTCTGTGGTCATGAAGTCATTTGAAAAACTGGTGCTGGCCCACCTGAAGGACATCAGTGGACCCTCGCTGGATCCTCTTCAGTTTACCCACAGAGCTAACACAGAGGACTGCATCGTCCTCTGTGGACGATGCAGTCAACATGGGACTGCATTATGTTCTGCAACATCTAGACAGACCAGGATCTTATGTGAGGATCCTGTTTGTGGACTTCAGCTCGGCCTTTAACACCATCATTCCAAACTGCCTCCTGCCCAAACTAACTCAGCTCTCCATGTCCACCTCCATCTGTCAGTGGATCAACAACTTCCTGACAGACAGGCAGTAGCTAGTGAGGCTGGGAAAATTCTTATCCAGCATCGTACATTCAGCACTGGAGCTCCTCAGGGCTGTGTTCTCTCCCCACTACTCTTCTCTCTCTACACGAACGACTGCACATCTAAAGACCCCTCTGTCAAGCTCCTGAAGTTTGCATACGACACCACACTGATCGGCCTCATCCAGGACGGTGACGAGTCTGCTTACAGACAGGAGGTTAAGGAGCTGGCTGTCTGGTGCAGTCTTAACAACCTGGAGCTGAACACGCTCAAAACTGTGGAGATGATTGTGGACTTCAGGAGAAACCCCCCTGCTTTCCCCCCACTCACCATCATGAACAGCACTGTGACTGCAGTGGAGTCATTCAGGTTCCTGGGCAGCACCATTTCCCAGGATTTTAAGTGGGATAATCACATAGACTCCATTGTAAAAAAGGCCCAGCAGAGGCTGTACTTCCTTCGCCAGCTGAGGAAGTTCAACCTGCCACAGGAGCTGCAGAAAAAGTTCTACTCTGCCATCATTGAATCCATCCTCTGCACAACAATAACTGTCTGGTTCAACTCGGCTACCAAATCTGACCACAGAAGACCACGGAGGGTAGTCCGGACTGCTGAGCAAATCATTGGTACACACCTCACCACTTTCTAAGAACTGTACTCATCCAGAGTGAACAAAAGGGCAGGCAAAATCACTCTGGACCCCTCACATCCCAGCACACACTATTTATACACTTATACACTTATTTATCTAACACACATACTTAGTCTACACATCAATTGCACATAATATACCTGTACATAAAAAAACTGTCCATTGTTATATACCTGTACACACAATTATACATTTTTATATTGTTATTCCTTATTTACTTGTTCTTTTTAATTCTTCTTTTATCAGTTTTTTTGTCGTCACTGTCATTCTGTTGCACTGCGGTGGCTTCTGTCACGAAAACAAATTCCTTGTGTGTGTGTGTAAATTTACCTGGCAATAAAGCTGATTCTGATTCTGAAAGCAGCAGAGCTTTTATTATGCCACAGTTGACAGCATTCGCTTCTTTCAGTCGAGCGGATGTGAGGTGAACAGCGCTGTTTTATCATACTAAATACATTTGAAAGTTATTTTATATTTTTACTATGTGCATTTGTCCCCTGTCTAATAAAATGTATAAAATATTAAAGCATCTTTGGTGTTTCCATGTTTTCTACAAAACAGAAAACCGGAAATCGAGGGTGTGCGACATCATCGGCAGGAGACACAAGAACACTATGGACACGGTCCATTTCCCTAGTTAAAATTCTTATTTATCTGGATTTAAACATTCTTCTAAACATTTGGGATAATGTAAGTACACAAGTCAGCAAAATATATAATACTGTTATAGTGGTTTTTGCATATTTGAATGTTTTTTTTTACATATTGCACCTTTAAGGAAATGTTGCTAAAGGATCAGGGCCTTTAGCCGGAATGAGCCCATAGGATGAAGTGTGTTCGCACATTTCATACTATGTATTTTTCTCAAGTCAAGTATGCTTACTCTTATATTCATCTTTGAGATTTTGATGTTTTGTATTGATTTGATATCTTTGAATTGGTTGTGTAATTGGCATAGTACATACTGTATTTACCTGACGGATAATAAATTGTTACATTTGATTGTATTCTGACTTACTCTGAAATAATTTTCTCAAGTAGATTAAGTGAAGGCGTATGTTACCCCAAACATGCATCCAGGGCTAGTACAGACTAGATCTCAGGTTAGATGGAGCATCGGGCACATCAGGTGAGTTTCTAGATTTCTGACTAACTGCTTGACTTCAGTTAAGTTGTTATGCAGTTGCATTAAATATGGGGGGCTAGATAAAATACTATTGAAATACTAGCATGGTTCTGGCATATGTCATAGTACTAGCATAACCTCTGGTTATTGGCTCAGCTTTAGTTAAGTTGGTATGTAGTTAGATCAACTATAGGAGGCTAGATCTAAACACTATTGAAGTATAGTGCTAGCCATAACCTCTGAATATTTTCTAAGCTTTATTCAAGTTGTTATATAGTTAGACTATAGGGGGCTAGATAGAAACACTACTGAAGTATCATAGTGCTAGCCATAACCTCTGATTACTGTTTGAGTTTTAACTAAGTTGATACATAGGTGACTGTAGGGGGCTAAACAGAACCACTATTTAAAAATGACAAGCATGAAGCGATCTATTAAATAGTTAGTCATAACTTCTGACTAATAATCAGACTTGAGGGTTTGTGACCGTGGGGTACATGTACATCAGCCGGCGTGATACACCCTGAGCGACATAGATTCTTAACGAACGAGTAATAAAGTAAAGAGTTAACTAGAATAATCAAATGTCAAAAGAATAATAATTGGAAAAAGACGAAACAAATTGCATTTCAACCTAAATTTGAGGTCATAATAAAATGGAGTCAGATTAGAATTTAATGTAAATTTAATAACTTTGCACGCTGAAGAGACCAAACACGCAAGAAACCTTTCCTTGGATGACATTTGGGAGATATTGAGTTAGAAAATAGAGTACATGAAGTAGCCTATAAGGTGATTAGTCTGAGTAGCATGACACACACACACACATGGACGTTTGTTTTTGTGAATTGTGGGGACTTTGCATAGACTTCTATTACTTTTATACTGACCAAACAATATTTTATATCCCCTAAACCTAAACATACCCCTTACAGAAAACCTGTTTGCATTGTTACACTATTTTTAATAATGTTTTTACATAGTGGGGACCGCAGGCCGGTCCTGACCAGTGTTGGGGGTAACGCATTACAAGTAACGCGAGTTACGTAATAATATTACTTTTTTCAAGTAACTAGTAAAGTAACGCGTTAGCTTTTAATTTACTAGAAAATATCTGAGTTACTTTTTCAAAAAAGTAAAGCCATTTACTTTTTTTCCATTTATTGACTGACAGTGTGCTGTGTGAACATAGTTTCTAATCTAGTTCTAATCTAGACTAAATGTGAATGTGCATTAATTCATCCCACTCGCAAAAAAACATTATCATAAAAATTTATTAAAACAGTGAAATGCAAACTCAGAATATGACGCAAACCTGAAATAATTAAATATGTTATACAACACAAATGTATCTAATCTCATTTTATTAACCAATGTGTTTGCTGCTGACCTTTGATGATCTAGTTCAACCATACTAATAAGCAAACATTACTTTAGATAAACTAACAATTGTGCTTCGTTGTTTTTTTTTATTGCTGAAGAGTGTTGAACCTTCTTCTTCTGCGTTCTACTGTACAGACGTGAATTTACTTTTCCTTCAGCCTGAGGTTTATTCATTACACTTTTTGGTGTGAAAGGGCTTTTACATTTGCAATAAATAGAACTCTTGTATTATAAAACAAACAATCAAGCCCTGCTCATATTTAAAAAGTAACGGAAAAGTAATGTAACACATTATTTTCCATAAAAAGTAACTAAGTAACGTAATTAGTTACTTTTTTAGGGAGTAATGCAATATTGTAATGCATTACTTTTAAAAGTAACTTTCCCCAACACTGGTCCTGATAATGTCAAAAATGTCAGGTTTTACTATACTTGTGAGGACATTTGGTCCCTACAATGTAGCATAAACAAGTACATACACACAGACATATAGACAATACTCAAATTTAAGAATTCCATTGTTGTAGGTTTTTAGATTAGGTTTATGTTCATCACCATCATATACATTTTGCATTCTGCTCTTTTTATGTAGATTTCAGGTATTTTAGTTCAAATAGTAATGCATTTATTTAAATCCTCTGTAAAAAAAAAAAGAAACCATTGCATAATTTATAATGGTTTTACTGGTTATAATGAAAACTGTATTGGTTTAAATGGAAAATGTAATGGTGCCTGTTGGTTTCTACTGGTAATTGGTCACCTTCTATTCATGGCTTTTGTTAAAACCACTAATCTTTTTTTTTTTCTAATGTAAACACACCAGAGGAAATCATTATTTAATAGTTAGAATTTGATGGTTTGTAATGGTATTTGTAGTGGAAATCTTTTGGATTTCTGTGTTTTCTATTGTTTTTGTCAGCAGGGTCACCTTGGGTTTTGTTATGTTATTTGCCATAAATGCGATATGATTGTTATACTGCTGAGATAGTAGTGACTGTTTGAAGTTGTGGTCTATTTGGGAGAAAATCCATTGCCGTTTTTTACTCCCATGTGTTGTGCCTGGACTGGCACTCTCACACACGCCCTTGGGCACAGAGTAAAATACGAACCGGATTCTCACACTTCAGCCAGTATGCACTTACAGTGGGGCAAATAAGTATTTGATACACTGCCGATTTTTCAAGTTTTCCCACTTACAAAGAATGGAGAGATCTGTAATTTTCATCGTAGGTACACCTCAACTGTGAGAGACAGAATCTAAAAAAAATCTAGAAAATCACATTGTATGATTTTTAAATAATTAACTTCAATTTTATTGCATGAAATAAGTATTTGATCACCTACCAACCAGCAAGAATTCTGGCTCTCACAGACCTGTTAGTTTGTCTTTAAGAAGCCCTCCTATCCTCCACTCATTACCTGTATTAATTGCACCTGTTTGAACTCGTTACCTGTATAAAAGACACCTGTTCACACACTCAATCAATCAATCAGACTCCAACCTCTCCACTATGGGCAAGACCAAAGAGCTGTCTAAGGACACTAGGGACAAAATTGTAGACCTGCACAAGGCTGGGATGGGCTACAGGACAATAGGCAAACTGCATAGTGAGAAGGCAACAACTGTTGGTGCAATTATTAGAAAATGGAAGAAATTCAAGATGACTGTCAATCTCCCTCGGACTGGGGCTCCATGCAAGATCTCGCCTCGTGGAGTATCAATGATCCTGAGAAAGGTGAAGGATCAGCCTAGAACTACATGGGAGGACCTGGTCAATGACTTGAAGAGAGCTGGGACCACAGTCTCAATGGTTACCATTAGTAACACTACACCGTCATGGATTAAAATCCTGCAGCACGCGCAAGGTCCCCCTGCTCAAGCCAGCACATGTCCAGGCCCGTCTGAAGTTTGCCAAAGACCACCTGGATGATCCAGAGGAGGCATGGGAGAAGGTCATGTGGTCAGATGAGACCAAAATATAACTTTTTGGTATAAACTCCACTCGCCGTGTTTGGAGGAAGAAGAAGGATGAGTACAATCCCAAGAACACCATCCCAACCGTGAAGCATGGGGGTGGAAACATCATGCTTTGGGGGTGCTTTTCTGCAAAGGGGACAGGACGACTGCACCGTATTGAGGAGAGGATGGATGGGGCCATGTATCGCAAGATTTTGGCTAACAACCTCCTTCCCTCAGTAAGAGCATTGAAGATGGGTCTCGGCTGGGTCTACCAGCATGACAATGACTCCAAACACACAGCAAGGGCAACTAAGGAGTGGCTCCGTAAGAAGCATTTCAAGGTCCTGGAGTGGCCTAGCCAGTCTCCAGACCTGAACCGAGGGCTTATTTTGTGCCGGAACAAGCCGGATCCGGATACGGCACCTCCGAAATCTGATCCGGCACCTCATTTTGTTGGATCCCCCTCCTCACGCGCCAACGAAAGACATTTGTGCTGACCTATAGTGTGCATATACGAAAAATCCTCTATAATGTCCACCCTTGCAGCACATCCACATTTGAAATAAATACACGCAAAAGACGTGACATGTGAACTGCTTTGATCAAATATAGGTTTGTTTAATTGAATCTATAAACCCATTGTATTTAATGCAAAGCAAACCAAGTCACCTAAACGAGCCGCATCTGTCTTTTTCTGACTATAAAACTTTATACTTTTGCTTCTAAAAATGCTTAGTTTAAAAACGAATTTAAATA
This sequence comes from Ptychobarbus kaznakovi, assembly GCA_027422405.1. Taxonomy (NCBI): domain Eukaryota; kingdom Metazoa; phylum Chordata; class Actinopteri; order Cypriniformes; family Cyprinidae; genus Ptychobarbus; species Ptychobarbus kaznakovi. The sequence continues at coordinate 11,795,934 of CM049802.1, read as the reverse complement.
TAAGAAATGTTGTATACATGTTTAAACTGTAAAATGTCAAAATAACAACTTTATTTGACAAAAATAAAGGCATTTAGGCAAGAAAGAGAATTTAAAATATTTCTAAATAATGAACACCTAAAAAAAATGAAACCAACAGCAACTAAATAAAATAATAAAAAAATCAATATTGATTTTCTAATCAATCTCAGCATGCTTTAATTTAGTGTCGCTAGTGGTTAAACTTGAATTACTAAAACTCAAATTAAAACCGAAACTAATGTACCTGTATAGAAAATAGAAAACCGTAAAACGAATATTAAAAAATAAACGAAACTAAAAACTTTATTAAAAAATAAAAACGAAACTGAAATTTATAGCTAAAATTGAAAACAATCTTAAAATAAAAGGGAATTTAAAAATGCAAAACTATAATAACCCTGACACGAATGTATTTCATTGGAGGAAGAGGATCTGTCAAAATGAGATGATCGGAATTCGAGATGAGTGCCGATCCGGACCGGGTTTGTTCCGGACCGGGTTTTGTTCATTTAGTCCTGAGTCCTGACACCACCAGCTGTTTTGCACTGCTCACCAAGGATTCTCCCAAATCTTCCCATGGCCACTTCAGGCTTGTACACTTAATTTGTGTTTGCAGCTTTAATAGTGGTTATTTATTATTATTATTATTTAGGCCTATTTATTTATTTTACGTTGCAGTAGGGAAAAAACTAATAATCAGAAAACAAGCCCATGTCTGCTTTTATTTTCATGCAGTTGTATCAATAAACAAATGATCCAGTCTTTCACGTGCATCTTTAAAATCGTATTTAATTATGAAAGTGAAGTGGGGGCGGCACGGCAGGGTTTTAGAGCAGCAGTTGAGTTTGTGCATTCCTTTTCTTTCTCAACTGTTCATATTTACTTAAGAAAAAACCTGGATACTCGCCAGGATGGCCATTTTAGCGTAATTTTGTGTGTATTTGGCCACTTAAGCTCAACAACAAACTAGGAAAAATAACTCAATATGATACTCGCTATATAGGCGGCTTTGGATGTGACTGAGTGCTCAGCCTGAAACAGCCTCTGGAGCGCGCGAGTAAAAATACCTGCAAATTATACATTTTTGTGACGATGCAACGATGACCCGATCAAGTAAGTTACAATTCTGTCAACTGTCCCGAGATGCGAGTGAAAGTCTTGGATCAGCGACAGTGTGCAGCAGCTTGTTGTAGTGCAGATGAGATGCGCTGATGTGAAGCGGCTTTGAGAGTGAAAGAGAGAAGACGCGGTCCAGCGGAATCACTCACGTGTTTTCAGATGACTGATTTAATCTGATAGTTTGTGTGGATTTATTTACTCATCTAACCTACATGCTATATTCAATAAATGTTTGCAGGAATTTTCCTCATTATAAACTCGAAAGCTGCGGCAATGAGTAAAACTATGCAATATACACACAATCCCCCACAAAATTATGGACAGGATTAATCATAACTATATTACAGAGATTTGTGAAATAAAATTCCATTATTTATTTTAATCAAAACCTGAAAGATCTGGAGAAGACCTGTATGGAGGAGTGGGTCAAAATCCCTGCTGCAGTGTGTGCAAACCTGATCAAGAACTACAGGAAACATCTGACCAAATATTAAGTTCTATTTTTCTATTGTATCAAATATTTATTTCATGCAATAAAATGGAAATTAATTATTAAAAAATCATACAATGTGATTTTCTGGATTTTTTTTCGATTCTGTCTCTCACAGTTGAGGTGTACCTACGATGAAAATTACAGATCTCTCCATTCTTTGTAAGTGGGAAAACTTAAAAAATTGGCAGTGTATCAAATACTTATTTGCCCCACTGTATTTTACTAATCACTTCACGCACACACAGCTTGTTGTTATACCTGAGCATTGTTCATTGAGCCATGTAGTGACTGCTTTAGTGCTATTCCTATTTGCTAAAAGTCCGAAGGAACGTTATCATGAACAAATCAGAATGGACATGCTTAATCATGGAAAAAACATTCAAAGCTAAGAAGTTCATCAATATGCTCAGATAACAAACTTCCATTTCAGCATATTGCATTTCAGTTTATCAGTCCACAAGCTGCTAGAACCTTAAATTATGTAACAAATGTTGTTCTGCAGCTCTTCACTTTAAGAGAAAGTCTTTAGTTTTTACCTAACTGTGAGCATGACTTATGTAAAGCAATATTTTTTAAGTTCTATAAGACAGTGATTTAATGAAATAATGAAATAACACTTTGGGGGTTGGAATGTGTTTATTTAAGGGATTTTTTTTTTTTTACAAATTAATGTTTTGAACTCAAGACTCTAACAAATATTCAGAGACCTGTACAAAAAAAATCATATATAAACACAATTATGCACACTCACACCTCAGAAAAACATCTAAAGTAAACAACATCTCTGAGTGACACTTCACTGGCAAATTCAGTATCTTTATACCCTTCCCATTTATAATATTCAACCACAAGACACAACCCTCCATCCCTGAGTCCAGCCTCATAACTCATCATGAGAAGCTGCTTCATCTGCCTTGAGTTTAAACTCGTCTTCTGTGATTTGTCCATCCTTGTTGCGGTCCTGGTTATCATACATATTCTCTATGATGCGTTGCGGGTCAAAACCTGGCGCCAGACGACCTTTGCCCTCTTCTACCTGCTGGAGGATGTAATCTGAAAACTGTATGGAAGGGACAGACATTGGAGAAATTAGCTTAATAAATATTTTGGAGATGTATTGCTATGCACGCACTCGCAGTATTCGCAGTATAAAACAATATACCTCAGTCTTGTCCACTTGTGCGTCTTTGTTCTTGTCCATCTCACTGAAAAGGTTGGGTGAAACATCGCCGTTCCATATAAACATGTAGCCTTCAGGAAGACCTTCCTCCACCTCCACCAACTCAACATCAAAAAACAGCACGGCACTTCCAGGGACCTCCCCATCTGAGCAAGAAATTATACTTAATAATATATCTTTTTTGAGAAATATGCAAGTTTGAAGTAAACATACTAACATACTACACTTACTATTACTTCCACAGAAAGGCAAAAATAGTATACAAGTAAGTGGTTTCGAATTTAGCAACAGCCTCCCTGAATGTCAATGTATCAGCAAGCGCCTAAATTGTTAGTTTAACTGAGTAGGTTGCTAGAAGAATTGACTTTGTCTCCCTCTGGTGGGTTCACCACAACTTGCAATAAAAAATCATGAAGCCAGAAGTACAGCTAAGTATTGTCATAACATGTGTAACATTAACATAACATTTTAACATTTCATGTTGCATTACATACATGTAACATAACATTTTAATTTGACAAATAAAAGGCTTCTGATATTTTGCTCTAAGGATAGTGTTTCCTGAACAAACATACAGCGTCGGTCATGACCAGTTTCAGCAAATGAGTCTCGTAAAACACATTACTCGTAAAACTTTCAAATAAGGTCCTATTTCTTAATGCTAATAATGCATCATCTAACAACGAGCAATACATTTGTTGACGTTTGTATTAATCTTTAATAAAAATGCTACTTGTTCATTGTTAGTTTTTTGTTAGCTCAGGCCAATTAAATAATATTAACAGATACTCTTTTGATTTTAATAATGTATTATTAAATGTTGAAACTAAAAATAACTATCATTTATAAATATAAGTATTAATCAAATAAATAGTTTTCATTGTTAGTTCATGTTCATTCATTTAGTTAACTAATGTTAACAAAAGGAACCTTATTGTGAAGTGTCACCCAGTAACTCTTATGAGACAGCTCTATATATATTAATATAAAATATTTACATATAAATGTCAAATATATACATTATATACTACTGTCTATAATTCATAATATATGTATGTAATAATTATTATTTAATATGAATGTATTTAATATATTTGTATTGTTTTTTATATGTTTTTGTGTTTGTGAAAGGATGTCTTACCTACTCCCTTCTCTCCATAGCCAAGGTGAGGTGGAATGAGTAGCTTACGCTTCTCTCCGACACACATTCCTATAAGGCCTTGTTCCATGCCTACGACCACCTGTCCAGACCCCAGAACCACATCATATGTCTTACCAAAGGTGTGCCTGCAGTTACAAACAGACGCAATGGAAAACAGAAATTTGATACAATTTCTAAATATAAACCATACGTTCTGATCCCCATTTCCATAGCAATATAATAATCAAATACTTGTAACATGCCAACACAACATAATACACAAACGTATAATTGCAACGCACGTGGAGCCGATGTAAGTGCCATCCATCAGAGTGGCGTTGTAGTGGTATTTGACAAAGTCACCACGTTTTGCATTGTAGGTGCAGTTCTCTGGCTTCACACTGGTGATCTCAACGTTATCAGATGGGTTGTGGAAATCAATAATGTGGACATCAAACACCAGCACAGCTGAGCCAGGGATCTTAGTTCCTATATGAGGAGACAGAAGATATTAATACAAAGATAAAAGTTAACCTCCTGATATTCTGAAAATTTGTGCTAAGAGTTGCCCATAACAAAATTCTAAAAAATTCAGAAATGTGGGCCTCTTAAATTTAAGAAAAGATCCAAAAGAAAAAAAGTAATCAGAAAGTCACCCTTTAAAAGAGGTCAAAGGTCCGAAATGTTTAGGAGTACCGAGGACTTTTAAGATGCTTAAGAGTTTCTTTACCAGAACATATGAAAACATGAAAGAGAGAATTTTTGCACATATGCACAGTGAGTTTAAAAAGACGCTCACATTAGATCATGGATAGTTTGTGACAATCTATAAAGACATGTATCCTGTGCGATTGATTTAGACGTATCTCTCCAAAATCACACAAATGGACACCCATTAACTACATTAACATATTTGGAGGAAAAATCCTTGGAAGTTGGGTCTGTACACAGCACTTCAGCCTATTTGTGTCGTTCATTTTTTATAAAATACGTTAAGTATGACAGCATAAATAAAAAAGGAATATAATGTGTGTGAACTCAGGAAAATTACGCTTGTATTTCAAAGTGGAAAGGCTTAAAATAAACCCTACTGCTTACGCGCCTCTTACTCCGACAACCAACCAACACAGTCTTCAAGTGTCATAACGAGCCCCGCCTCCTCACGAAGATAAAAGTTTTTGTCTTTTCCTCGCTCATTCCAGATTGTTTGAATCACTTTTAGAAAGACTCCTAGCTATAAATATTTAAGCTAAATTAGAGCTCTCTGAAGGATCAGAATCTTAAACGGGCCCTGATCTTTTGAAAAAAGCATAACACACCCTGTGCCCTCTTCTCCATATGCCAGGTGAGGTGGGATAACAATCCTCCTACGCTCTCCAACACACACACCCAGGAGTCCTTGGTCCACCTGCGAAATAGCTTTAACCGGTAAGTTCTAACTGCGATTCCTTGAAATGAAACAAAACAAAGCATAATGCACTTTTCACTTTACAAACGGTTTCTGTTCAAATCAAGGGTTTTGACCTGGAGTCAAAGAACGTGCCGTCCAGCAGGGATCCATTATAATGGTAACGCATGAAGTCTCCTACTACACTCTTGCGTGGACAGTGATCTGGAAGGCTTTGCACCTCTACTGTGATTTCATCTTTGGGGTTATGAAGATCCAGCAGAACCACATCAAACACCAGAGAGGCCTGACCAGGGATGTCACTTCCTGAAAGTGGAGATAACTGGATATTGTAATGCTTATTTTGCATGCACAAATATGGTTAGTATATATTTCTAATAAAATTTACTAACCATCTCCATTCTCTCCATAGCCAAGGAAAGGTGGCAAGGTGATGATGCGCTTTTCTCCCACACACATTCCCAAAAGCCCTTGGTCCATTCCCGCAATGAGCCAGCCAATCCCCACGTAAGTGTCATAGGTGCGCATACGTGTGTGACTGCAAATGAGAGAATCAGAATTACTAATTGGGAAATACATACAATTCAGACATCCACATATTTGTTTAAATTATATAAATATTTTCCTTAATTAATAATAACTGAATAAAATAAATAGTGAAGAAATGTGGCCAAGTATGGTGTACCATACTTGGAATTTGTGCTCTGCATTTAACCCATCCAAGTGCACACACTGTAGTGAACACACACGGAGCAGTAGGCAGCCCGGGGAGCAGTTGGGGGTTTGGTGCCTTGTTCAAGGGTCTCACCTCAGTCGTGATATTGAAGGTGGAGAAAGCGCTGGTTATTCACTCCCCCCACCTACAATCCCTGCCAGACCTGAGACTCGAACCCACGACCTTCGGATACAAGTCCGACTCTCTATCCATTAGGCCACGACTGCCCCAAAATAACAATCATAAGAATTAAGATTAAGATGTTTTAACCTATTTATGTCCAAAAATTAAATATGTTCATGTTAATTCCATGTTTATAAATTAATTAGGAATAATTTTTAGATGGATTCTTTAAATTATTTTTACATATTTAATATTTCACATATAAACCATATATTGCATGCACACATTATTGTGCTGTTAGTTCTGGTCCTCTAACCTGATTGGTCAAGAGGTCCAAGAGTCTATAAAGACCTCATTTATACTATGAAATAAAAATATTATAAATATGTTTTAAATATTTTTTTGGAAAAGATTTTGTTTCCATTATTAATGTATACTCATTAATGTTAGATGTATTAATTATTTGTATTTATTCATCTATTTTTAATATTTATTTATAGCGACCAGTTTTTTATTATATTATTTCATCATTTTGTTTTAATCCCATTTAATTGAATAGTTGTTTAATAGATGTTACATGATTACGCCAGTAGGTGGCGACATGTGACTGTCTTCATTCAAAACTACATGGAATGAATGAGTCTTTGAATCATTGGGCTAACTGATTTGTTCATAAACATTCAAACCATTCCCTCGATGTTGTAACACGCCGGTTGTGGAACTATTGTTATTGGCGAACCAAAATGATGTGGCAATAATGTGTAAGTGTAAGTGTTTATTCAATATAAAATGTTAAATAAAAGTTCTTCAATAGAAAAATTGAGTTACTAAAAATATCTAACTTTTTTTTCTTCTTTTTTAGGTTCACATGACTCATCTCACCTGGAGTCGAACAGCGTGCCATCGAGCAGAGTACCATTGTAGTGGTAACGGACATAATCGGACACTTCTACAGTGCGGCCACAGCTCTCTGGCTTGTGGTAGGTCTTTATCTGCACCTTGTCCTCGGTGTTCCAAATGTCCAACATCAACACATCAAAGTGAAGGATGGAATCTGCAGGGATGATATCACCTGACAAGGAATTACATAAAAATACTGTGAGAAATAAAAACCAAACCAGCTTTGCAGTTTTCAAATCTGCCCACTGAAGCAACAATTAAAACTAGCTACTCCAAAGATGGACAATAAATACTTATTCTTTGAGTTTACTATTAAGGCTGCATTATTAGTTGTTGTTTGCTCACTACAATAAAACTGTGCAAGGGGAAGTTTGCCACCCTGTGTATTGTATATTTTACTGAAAGAGCTGATCATGAGATGAATGCATATGAGATTACTTATTTAAGTCTGTTGTATACAAGTACACATCCGTTTGTGGCTCTTGCAGTTGAATTGAGAAGACACACATTATCTTCACAACTAGTTCTGACAAGTGGGCATGGCTCAACATTCTTCTTCAAATCACTCCCTTTGGGAGTTCACACCCCCGTCTGTTCCACTTCCCCCCTCTCTCTCTCCATCTCCATGCTATGCTCCTCTGACTCAGCAGGAGTTCAGAAGAATCATGGGTATTGTAGGTCTCAGTGAATTTCTCGCATTAGCATGTTACCTAGGGGTATGTGGCTATTTAAATGTAAATGTGCTGATGGCACCTACACTGAATTTTTACGCATTAAAATGAATAGAGAGTTGTGTTTTTAAAAAGTGCTTTTACCGTAACCATCCTTTCCGTAGGCAAGCTGTGGAGGGATTTTGATCATCCATCGTTCATTAACACACATGCCCACTAAAGCTTTGTCCATCCCAGCAATCAACTTCTTCTGTCCAACAAACACATTATAGGTGGTGCTACGGTCATAACTGCAAACACACATACCAACAAACATCAGTAAAAACATTTAAAACTGATACACAAACATATATATAAAGACATAAGATAATTACTTTTTAGAGAATATATTTTATTTTTTAATCATTTGGCAAATAATTAAATAACTGTCTTGCATTAAAACGATCAAAATCTTGTGAACTTAAACAGTATTTTTTATTTTATTTTAAAAAAGATTTCTTTCTTCGTAAGAAATAAAAATTTGGTTAGTGCAATAATAATTGAGCAACAATACATTTGCAAAATGAATAAACAATTTTACATTTTCTTTGAAATATTTAATTCAATCTACACTGATTTTTTTGGGGGGGTAGAATAATTTTCACTCACAAACTGCTAGTAAATATCACAAATAATTACAAAGAAATACCATGTAACACTGAATTAAACATGAAATGTTGAAGAAGAAAGACTAAAACAGTATTTTCTTGCACGATATACTTCAATGATCTTTGTTTTATTTACAATTTTGAAAATTATTTTAAGAAGCTGAAAAAGTATACCCTTTCATTAAGCATTATGACAATTACAGCCATTCACCATACTTCAGTTCATTCATACATTCATATTCATTCGTTGGTTCCCTCAGTCACGTGTACATTCGTTCTGTAGGCTATTCATTCACTCACTTCTGCAATCATTCCATATTAAAATGTACAAAATGGTAGCTTATTCAGTAAGTAAATGTATACGACGTGCTTTTACAGAAGTCAGTGTTCATAGTAATTGAGCAAGTCCCATCTGCTCTGCCTGCGTGGCTGTGAGCTCCACAGACTGTGTACTCTACAAACGCAGATGGCTTCAAGCCAGGTGAGAAGATGAACAATGGAGGTCAAACATGCATTTTGCACTAACCTAGAGTCAAACTTCTTTCCGTCAGGTAACATGCCAGTGTAGTGATACCGAACGAAGTCTCCAGACTTGACCATTCGGTCGCAGCGCTCCGGAGAGAACGTCTTCTCAATCACGATATCATCTAACGGTACTGGCTGCGGGTTGCACGCCACGAATGTCACTAGGAAAGCAAGGAAAATCATCTGAACCGTTAACCGTATCATCTTCCGTTTGTGTTTTGCAAAGAGCTCGTTGCTGCTTTCGGGCGCTGCAGCAGTTTCCTCAAAATCCTCTCGCTCACTGTAGTTGAGAGGGGAAGTGTGTAGACGTGGTGGATGGGTCCTCAAACTCCCTCTAACTTCTTCCTGTGACTCCGGTGGCACTTTACATGGAGAATGCGCAGGAAAGGGCTCCGTTTTGCGGGGATAATGCGGAAATGCAGGCCTAGAGGCTGGAATGCTCTACGTGGCACAGAGAGGGGCGGCTCGCGCTTTATGATGGGGGTTCACGAGCATGTAATTATAGAGGGCTGAGCAGTGCAACAGGCCTTTTTATATTCAATAGATCAGATGTCTCCTTGTTATAGTTCAGTACGTTTTGAATAATGTATGTATTATACAAATTCAGATATAAATTCGTCTGACACCCAAATGCATCCATTCGCTTTAGTTTATTTTATTTTGTAATGTGAATACTGTTCTAATAAATTACTACTTCAAACGTTTAAATTACATAATAGGCTGTATACACCAGATTTTGTAATTATATATCTATATAATGACATATTTTACATGCTTCCTTGCAGAGTTTGGACACCATATCTTTTAACGGGACAAAGTGGAATTAAACTGTTGTGGTGAAACGTTAACTACTTACAGCAGCCATGAAAAAAGTTCATAAATCAAGAGAGTGTGGACTTTAATAGTTGCAGAGCCTAACTAGGCCTATGTGCTATTTTCGACCCTTCAAACTTAAAAGTAAATGTTTTGACGAATGCATTTATATATTTGAGTAAATCACTGTTTAGCTGCATGGGGGAAGGGTGTGTTCTGACTGACTTTGGGGACGTGGAGAGGCTGCGGAGCGGGCGGGTCTTGTGCTCTCACACTCCTGCGTACTTTGGGATTCCCATACGGGACCATGGCCTCCTCGTCGCACTGCCTCAGGCTTGCATTTCTTTTATTCTGTTTTTCTTTTTGCGTTCTTGCGCAGTATGAGAAATACAACTTTCGCAGTTTCCCACGGCACGAGCTTATGCCCCTGGACTCGGCGTACCGACACGCTTTAGACCAGTACACTGAGGAGAAGTGGCCCGAGAGCGTGGAGTTTCTGGAGATGAGTCTCCGGCTGTACCGGCTGCTCAGGGACAGCGAGGCCTTCTGTAACCTCAACTGCAGCACGGTGCGCCTCGACGACGAGACGCGCTTCAGTGACTTCCCCGAGCTGCACGCCTTCGGTAACGTGATGAAGCGAGCTCAGTGTCTGAAGCGATGTAAGCAGGGCTTACCTGCCTTCAGACAGACGCTCCCCAGCCGTGAAACCATCGAGGCGTTTGAGAAACGGGAACCTTACAAGTATCTGCAGTTTGCTTACTTCAAAGTGAGTCTACTACAAAACATTAACTTTCTCTTATTACATCTAGTTATTCCTAAAGCTAGTTTAAGGGTAAGTGAGTGTTTTACAATACTGTAACATGGTAATAGATAATAGGACTGCAGATAGATCACAGATATGGTATTACGATGGTTGATTTTTGTTGTAGATAACAATGGCCCGGTTTCTTAGACAGGGTTTAGCCTATAAACCAGGATTAGGCCATAGTTCAATTAAGAAATTTTAGATTTTTTTTTTATAAATGTACCTTAGTAAAAAGTTAAACATTGCTGGTGTGCATCTTGAGACAAAACAAAGGCACTGATATATTTTAAGATCAGTCAGTGTAAGTTCCTTTCAGTTGAAACAGCTCAGACTATCATTTTAGTTTAGGACTAGGCTTAAGCCTTGTCTGTGAAACCGGGGGTATTTGTTTCAGATGGTAATACCATGGTACTGAACCATATATCTAGTATTTATCAAAATGCAACCCATAAAGTAGGCTACTTAATGTGCAATTCAATGTGCTAGCTAATACATGTGGAAAAATCCCTATATATTACCACACAATACCATGTCAGAAAAATTACATTTACATTGTATTTTAAAAGTTTTTGTAATGCAGATGGCATCACATAGTAATACCATAGTACTGAATGTTTACCTTATTCATATACTATTTACATTCATATACACACCATTTACATGGTATTTACACAAGTGCATGGTATTCTAAAGTAGGCCTACTTTACAGAAAAATATACGTGGCTAAAAACCAGTGGTTTTAGTACCGTGATTTGTTTTAATATTTTTATGTGGAGAGTTTTGGTTTGGAAATGTTTGACAAAATGGAGTATTATGAATTATTCCAGAGTGATAATTTGGCCAAAGCTGTATCTGCAGCGTACACGTTCCTCCTGAAGCATCCTAATGATGAGATGATGCAGAGGAACATGAACTATTACAAGAGTTTACCAGGAGCTGATGAACATATGAAAGACCTGGAGACCAAGTCATACGAGGTGAGACCCCATACACAAAACACTGAATAAAAGGAAATCAAATCCTCATATAAATCCTATTGTTAATGCTCCTTGAGAAATGCAAAATGGGGTCAATCTAAATCCAAAGAAATCCTGAAATTCATGTTTGTTTTCAAATTAAAATTGGATGTGATACGAAAGCTTTGCCATCACTGGACTAAATAACATTTTAAAATCTATAAAATTAGAAACAGGTATTTTAAATTCTTATAAAGTTTCACAATATTACTTATTTACTGTAATTTTGAGCAAATGAATGCAGCTTTGGCGAGCATAAGAGACACGGAAAAAAATCACAAAAACACTTTTAAACAGTAGTGCATATATAATATTTATCTATAGTAATATATGTCTATATTTGTGCAATCCAAGCTCAGGTAAATGTATACAGCTGTAAAACATCTGTTGAATGTAATAAACAGAGTTGTAGTTTACAGTTACTTATGGTTAATGCCGGTTCTTCTTATTTAGACGCTTTTTATTCGGGCCGTGCGGGCGTACAATGGTGATAACTTCAGAACGTCAGTGTCAGATATGGAGCTGGCTCTGAGAGACTTTTTCAAAGTGTATGATGAGTGCATCGCAGCGTCAGAGGGATCCAGACAAATCAAAGACTTCAAAGACTTTTACCCGTCCATTGCAGGTTGGCATATACCTGCTACTCTTGTCGTGTCTGCCTCTGCGATCCTTTGTAACTCTAGCTGAAACATAACATATCTGTTTTTGTCTTTAGATCATTACACAGAGGTTCTGGAGAGGAAGGTTCGCTGTGAGAGCGAGCTCACGCCGGTTGTAGGTGGATTTGTTGTTGAGAAATTTGTGGCAACCATGTACCACTACCTCCAGTTTGCTTATTATAAATGTAAGTCTAGAAAGTTCTCTGTTCACATAACAACTTACGTGAACCATGAATGTGAATAACTGAGATATGAAACACACGCTTCCATTCAAAAGCTTCTCTCCTTCATTCTCACTCAGTGAATGATCTGAAGAACGCGGTACCGTGTGTGTCCAGCTACATGCTCTTTGATCCCAGTGATGATGTGATGAAGAACAATGTGGATTATTATCGGTACCACAGAGAAAAATTTGGCCTGTCCGATGAGGATTTCTTCCCTAGAGCGGTAGGTGTCTCTCATCATGGTAAATAATGAATAAACACATTTATTTTTCTTTAGATGTTTGATGTTGTACTCAAGATACATTCTCACATGACAGGAAGCGGTACGGTACTACAACCAGACAACGCTACAGCTGCAGATGCTAGAATTTGCCGAACAGAAGTTACTGTCAGATGATGAGGTGAGATCTGAGAGTGTTTGTGCATGGGTTATTTGGATGCTTGCTGAATATTCACAAACATGAAGGTGTTTTCAAATATTCGGAGCAGTGCTGAATACTTGCAATGTGAGTTTTGGCCACTTGGGTGCGCACTATACTTACTGATTTACTCCGAGCCGTTTACTGCGTCACACCGTCCTCTAGTGGCTGATAAATCAAAGTTTATATGCGTATTTAACTACAGCGCAGTGTAATTTTAGTATCACTGAGATACTGTTATGCTGTTAATAAACACCATTCTTTCTCTAACTCTTCCTCCAACCGCTTTTCTCTTTCAGGGTGAAGTCTTAGAGGTTCTTGATCAATATCTTGATGCTGAGAATGAATAAATGATTTAATTTGCATTGAAAATGCAATGAAAACATTGTGAAAAATACCATACAGGTATTCTCCATCCAGGATGGACCATCCTGTACCATTTTGTGTTCTTGTATTTATTTAGGGGTTGGTGATCGGAAGTGTTGATATCTTTTTATTGTAGACATCTGTACAAAAATATGTACTTATATTTACACATGTAAGTATAGATTATGCACCACAAGCCAAAAGATTATAATTTTGAATCTTAGTCCCGGTCAATTTATTGTATCTCAGAGAAAACAATGATGTGTTTTTATTTTGTTGGTTGGATTGTTTTAATGAAGATTGCTTTTCCGAGCAATGTTGTTACCATGTGAAGATATCCAGGCAGAATTGGGCCCCAAGAACTGCTTAAACTCTGAAAATGTATTTTTGGGCTGATTGTTACAGATGCGGATGCTTTTGTAATTAATAAATAATGTGGATGAAAATGCACAACGCTTTTGTGCTGTGAAATACTGGTTAATTAATATGTCGTTTTCTATATCTGTTGTTTTAATTAATATCTCAAGTGTTACGATATCTTTGTACAATCCTCCTTCTGGTGGAGAAGTTGTGTATTTGGCATTTCAGAAGGATTGACTTACTTTAAGATCCCGAGCTTAGCAACGTTTTGGTTATCCCAAGCCTCACACAATCTGTTTGGACCAAATATTGGCACTAATATGTTGTTGTTGATAACTTCACAAATGTTCGCTTGGCTATTATTCAAAATATGTGTTAAATGGTGCTGCATAGAAGAACTCAAACGAACTTGTCTATTTCAAAGGCTGAACCAGTATTACCTGCCCTTAAGAGCAGTAAACATTCAGACTAAATATAATAGCAAAAGACTAAACACTAGACCTTTAGCAAAACACTTTTACTTTTAAGGGTGCATGTGGATGGTCATTTTTAATCCAGACTGCCTCCACATCTCTCGGTCCTCATCCCCCACTCTTTCTTTCCTTTTCTCTGTGGGTTTTTCCTACTATGGTGTGATAAACTGCACAGATACTCCATGTTTAAACACATTTAAACAAGTCTCTGTTCTCCCGCTGTGTGAGTATTTGTATGCAGGAGTGTTTCTGAGTGTTTCATCTTCATTTTGTGGTAAAAACGACCCTCTTTTGTGATATCAAGTTTGGCTCTGCTGCTCTTACACACATACAGAGACACCTGGCAACGCTACACAAATGGTTGCAGTCTTATTTTAGGAAGGACATTTCTTTTTCAGCCTATTTAAGTAATGTTGACACCAAGGAAGACTAAAGCGGCCATTTTCCCCCCAAAGTAATTTATTGGTTAATGTTCCGTTAGTTTTCCACAGCGATGTTTAGTCAGTTACCCTCATGTCACATCTAACTGATATTGTTACAGTTTAATGTTGATATTACCAAGCAGTTTTAGCTTTAAATGGAATTGAAAAGATTACAGATTAATAGAACAAAGAGTATGAAGTCTCACAGTTCCTCATCACAATAAAAACACTTTACAGTTCAGAAAATAACCTTCAGAAGATATCAGAGCAAATAAAGTAGTTCCAATGGCCACATTTACCTCACATGTAGCAAATTACCAATTTTATGTAGCTTAAAATATATCTACAGCAGCCAACTGGAACCGATTTCTTGATCTAGAAAGTAGATTATTTTGTAAGCAAATGAAAATGTTTTGGCTCTTGTATGATAAATTGCTTGTGATTTTCATCATTTGTAAGTATCTTTGGATAAAAGCGTCCTCAAAATGCTAATGTAAAATAAGACTGTGCTAGCTTCTCTGCTAAATAGAGATGTCAGGGCTGGAAAACATATTAAAAGACAACAACAACAACAGCAAACAATCAAAAATACCCAAACAGTTAGATAATGTTAATACTGTCAATCGATTATTAATGGACACTTACAAATGACCCTGCAAAATTCATGAAGTTTTACTCCACTTTTCCTCATTAATAATTCAATCAAACGATATAAAATGCTACATTTGCTCTAACAACACCTATACAAAAATTACTAATATTATCTAAAAATAGCATACTACATATTTTACCTCAGTATGACAATTGAAATAAAAAGTGAATCTAGACATATCTGATTTGGGTTTTTGTTTTAATTCACTAGTTCTACAATCAAGATTTTACGTTTATTATAGGCCTACACACGATATAAACGCATCATAAACGTCGCTGGAGGTGATGAATGTACTGAATATCTTGTATAAGAAATGGCCAAAATTTTGCACTGAACATCAATGAGATATTTGGGAAAATGTATGTAGAAAATAGTCTGCTATGATATAACTTTTATAGCACTATATATTTTAAAGAAACTGAAACTCAATAAGCTGTAAATGTGTTGAAAGCCAATCAGAATCCACCTTTTGTTCCCCTGAGAAGAATGTCCAGCCCGATCTCACCGCAATTCGTAACGTTACATATTTTGCGAGGTGGCTGAGTGTGGGAACTATGACGTCAGAACCCGGAAGAGTAATAGAGTGGGGTAACTATGACGTCACTATGTAGGCGGATCAGCTGTTAGCATGAAACTGGTTCCCTCGACAAAAAGCCAATAGGATTTTTCCATAGGCTTTTGGGTTTATTGCAAAACATAAGCTCTGTGTTCAATCAAGACGTTTTGTCCATCAAGATAATCTTCACAAAATAATGTAACTTTGACGAATTTTGAAGCCTAAATAAAAGCGCCAGAACTGAAAAGCTAAACTTAGGCTATAAACGAATGAGCATGTTCCATCCAAAGCCTTGTGTCGCATTTCGGGACAAAGCAAAAAAATAAAAAACATTGTCGAACAACAATATAAAATGCGGGAAACTTTTTTAAGAAACGTAACAGCTTAAAAAAATAAAGAGTGTGGTGTAACTGGTGTTTTATGTCGTAGAATAAAATGTGAAAGTATCTTGAGCTTGTGTGAACCATGGACCTTATTTAAGGGATTTAACCAAAATCCCATTAAAAAAACCCATTGACTCTGGGACGATGGAACCGGTGCTAAAATCGCTTCCGGGTTTTCACCTACAAAGTGACATCATAGTTCCACCATTCTATTCGCCACGGGTTCCTTCGATTTTTTTCCTATGGGGTTTTATAATGTTTTTTTTTTTTTATTAGTAAAATAAAGCCTGTGGTAAACATAACTTGACGATACTTTTACGTTTTATTCTACAATGTAAACTGCACACACTCGCAGCCCAAACGTTCTTATCTAGTTACTTATTAAAAACATATGTTTTCAAAAATGAACACAACTGCTTCATTTTTAGATTTGGGTATGGATGTGTGTATTTATGTTGTAGAACAAAACGTAAAAGTATCGTCAAGTTATGTTTACCACAGGCTTTATTTTACTCATAAATTAAAAAAACATTATAAAACCCCATAGGAAAATCTCCAAGGAACCCGCTGCGAATTACTCTTCCGGGTTCTGACGTCATAGTTCCCCCACTTCATTCATATGAATTTGTACGAATAACCCCGCCCCTAAACCTACCCGTCACTGGGGTTTAGAGAAATCGTAGTAAATCGTACTAGTGAGGTCTTACGAATTCGTACGAATTAGCCAACTCATAAAATATGTACGAATTGCTGCGCAATAGCGTTGGAATGTCTCACATATCTGTGAGTGTGAATCTTGTCCTGAGCTCAACCCCAAGAAACTCACTTATTTATAGGAAAAAGGTCTGAAATGAACAAATGCTCATTGTTTTCTAAATGTAGGGATGAAAGCTATTTATTCTGCCTGCTCTAGGTCTATAAGAGCTGATAGCCAACCAGAATTCACCCTCAGTTCCTCTGACCAGAATGTCTCACCTGTCTGCAAGCTTGAAACTCAACTGCGCACACAGTTCAACCACACTATCTTTTGAACTGACTGCTCTCTTTCAAAACCAAAATACACTAAAGTCACAATGATTCTCTTACACACACTTACTCACTAATGCACAAAGCTATAAACACGTACAAATCTGGACAGATGAGCACCACATACACACATGCACCGACCAACAGTCCAATGCAGTCCGTCCAAAGCAAGAGAAGACATTATATTCATGATATATTAATTATCAATACAATGAAAACATAAAGAAAAAGAAAACGCTGTAAATCAGAAATTCTAACAAAATAAGCACTAAACAATCCAACCTTCTGCGATAAAGGAGTGTTAAGCAGAGACACCTTGTGTTAGTGTGAAAGTCAGGGTTGTGTGGTATTCAGAATATAATTAAGATTATTTTCCAATGCAATTCTTGAATTTGAAGGAAATTTAAGTGAATAAAAAATTTAAAGAAATTAATATAACTATAATTTCACTACAAAATTAGAAAAGCTAAGTTTGTCAACTTTGAATGTTGGTTACAGAAAGTTTTGTTATCTAGAAAGACAGACTGAAGCAGATTAAACAATGACAGACAGACAGACAGAAAGACAGATAGACAGACAGACAGAACAGACAGATAGGACAGACAGAGACAGAAGATAGATAGAGAGATAGATAGATAGATGATAGATAGATAGATAGATATTTAAACTTTTTCTAAACTGTAATGTTCACACATAAATGGCTATGTATGGATGGTTGAGTAAACTGTGTGGCTTTATGAGGATCTGTATGACTTTCACACCGTCTGTTGTAATTCAATGCACTGCGTTTGCCTGTTAGTTCCATTGAGCTGGTAGTGAGAGCTCTTTTGTTGCCTTTTTTTATAACACCACACCCCCAAGACCACACCCACCACCGCTGCTATGACGCCAACGATAATGGCCGCGATCAAGGGCACACGCCCTGAACCGTGACAGGGGTCTTTTGCACAAGCACCCTCTCCAGCCCGCTCCTGTTGATCCAGGCTCTGTTCTCCACCTCGTTCCATCACGCTCCGATTTTCAGGGTTTTCAGTTGGGACGTGACCTGGGATGTGCTCCAGGAAGTGGTCATCGAAGGTTTCCCATGGATCCTTGATGATGGGTGTGGGCATGCTGGTGATATAATCAGGTTGCCCATCCAGATGTACCATCCCAGAAGGTGTGGATGTGTTCTCAGGGCCCAAGCCGCCTTGACTGGTGCTCACGCTTTCAGGAGCGGAAGCCGGTGTGTACGGCATGGGCCGCTTGTGCACAGCAATGTCATCTGGACTGGGTGTGATGAAGGTGGTGGGCTTCACCTCCACACCATTTGGACTGTCAGTAACACCATCAAACCTCAATGTTTTGGATCCATCAGAGTCTGTTTTCTCTTGTGTGTATGTTTCTTTTGCCATTTCATCTTCTGAAAGTCCTTCAGTTGTTTCCTCATAAGTTGTTACAACAGACTCTTCCTTTTCAAATCTGGTTGTCCCTTTACCAAGCTCCTCCTCGTCTCCTTTCCTGTGGATTGTGTCCTCAGGATTTTTTATTTCTCCATCTTTGTCCTCCTCAGGGTTGTCAATCAAACCACCGGTCTCTTCTTCCACAGGGTTTTTGGTTACATCCTCAAACACCTCAACTTCCGAGTGACCAGTCAAGGTCTCTGTTTCTGACTCCACACCTTGTTCTGCCCCTGCCTCCCCTGTGGACTCACCTCCATCTTTATCTTCATCCTGAGTAACAGGGTATCCATCTAGCCAGGACTTGTCTGAGCCACCGGCACTGGGACTGGTAGGTTCATCGGTGGGAGGATCTGTCATATATTCACTTTCCTCTGCGATAATGTCAGGACCAGACTGGCTGTTGGTTGTTTTGACCGTCATGTGACTCTCATCTTCATTGGGGTTTTTAACAGAAGAGGAATCAGTGGTGATAACCAGCTGCTCCTTCTCTTCCTGGAAGGCCTCTGAAGGGAACCAGAACATGTGCTTCTGACTGAGTTGAGACACTGGAGATTCAGTGACTGATACAGTTGAATCTCCATCATTCTCCTTCTCCTCCTCAGACATGACTGTCCGCTCAGGCTCTGGCTCAGACTCAGGCTCAAGCTCAGGAGAGGATTCTTCTACTTCATGAACAGTGGACTGCGTTCCTCCTGGATTCAAAGAAATATGATGCTCCTCCCTCGGATTCTCAAGGAGATCTGTGAACTTATCTTCATAGTCGATGTGGCCTTCAGGATCATCTGCAACAAATAAAACATATTGAAGACTATGCAGCTACACTCAAAAACCAATTACACCCTTTGAACCTCAAGAATAATGCATCTTGGAGCCTCTGTCACATATTCAGTATGGCTCCTTTTATTTTTTAAATTGTATCATTGTGTTCGCAGCTCACCTTTCACACAATGCTGCACCAGGCCGTACCATTCTCCACAACTGTCACAAAGCAGGCTGAAGCCCGTATCTACATTGGGAAGTTTGTATCCTTGGTCACAGGTATACAGAAGTTCATCCCCCAAGTCCAGACCAGTTTTCCCCTGCAGATGTGAGTGTGGGAATGAAGGTGGCTGCCCACATGGAGCATCTGATGGATGAAAGGTGAAGAGCGTGTGATAAATTATAAAATACAATTTCATAAAGTGAAAAGGGTAAATTACATGTAAAGCCAGTTTCACACTGCACATTGTCAGGCTCACATTGTGACAGCATTCTATTGTGACAGTTATAGAAAAGAAAAGTAATTTCTGGAGTAATGTATTGAATAATCCCTTTATTAACAACATAAATGATAAAATCGTTATAGGAGGTTGGCTGCTGAGAATCTTTACCAATGTGATAGTAGTGAAAAATATATACTAAAATGTTTTTGAAATACAATCATATTTTTTGAAAACACAATCATATTTGGGGGTTCTTGGCATAAAAAGTTTTAAAACTCCTCTGTGCTGGCGCTGAAACTGAAACGTGATTTTCTGTTTTCACATGCGGTATGAAACAGGCCAAAGTTTTTTAGGTATGGGTTACATGAAATATTCCCTAATGATCCCTCATAAGTGAAAAAATAGTCCCCTTCTCCAGTGTCAGTGATTTAAAACTGACCGCTATCCTTCACGCAGAACACGCCCAGTCTCTCAATGTCCGCTGTTAAATTCTCCAACTGCACATCAACTGGCCTCAAACTCCTCGGGACGCCGCTGCACACTGTAGTCCTGAAAGTAAATTAGAGGAATACGTTCTACATTTTTTTTATCTTTTCCATTATAAAGGCATCAAACATGATGTCACTGTTAAATTCTGCTTACATAGTCAGCTCATGTACTATTTCAATAGACACACTTTATGCAGTATATACCCAACACATTACTATGTCTCCAGTGTTTGTATAAATTTACATCACAGGTCTGTTCCCTCTCGAGCTTTCACAAGACATCACAGAGAAATTCTCCGTTATGGGAACTCCTTCCCTTCCAACCTTTCCTGAAGTCCTATTGGCTCACACCAGTCCAAATGACTGGCCAACAGTATGAAAATCGCATGCAAATACTGACAAGCTGAGAGGCAGTATAAAACGCGGTGTCTGACAAATACATCAGAATCTTTTCCTTCACTTTACTGAACAACCTAGATTATGGCTTATAAACAATTACAGCTCACAGTTGAGGTTCACTCATCAGAGGGCGGTGCCTGGATTGTCACTCCTCTGCAGCATTCAGGTGAATATGACATTTTCTTAAAACAGATGAGTCGGTCTGCCCTCGATCAGTGGTGGACCTTAAGGACTCTGGTGATGAGCTCATGCAGACTAAATGTCCGCATTCCTCTCACCCATCGAACTTGCAGGACAGGACATTAGCCCGGCTTCTCACATCCCCTTTACATGGCGGAGCGGAGAGCCGAGGGCAGATACAGGAGCTACGGATTCTCATGTCGCCGCAGATGCCGCACGGCCCACTGTATAAGCATGCAGCCCCCCGCCTCAGAGCAGTGTTCTGCCGTGTGCAAAGCACAATCACTTGGCTCCTCACTCATTCACACGATACCAGCCCCTCATCAGCGGCTGCCGTGTTTGGAAGACACTGCTCTAATATTCACACGATACCAGCCCCCCAACAGCGGTCTGCCGTGTGTAGAGGACACCCTCTCATTCATATGATACCAGTCCTACATCAGCGGCTGCCATGTGTAGAGGACACCCTCTCATTCACATTATAACAGCCCCACATCAGCGGCTGCAGTGTAGAGGATACCCTCTCTTTCACACGATACCAGCCCCACATCAGCGGCTGCTGTGTGTAGAGGACTCCGCTCTCTCACTCATTCAAGGCGATATGGGACCCTCGCGGTGCGAGAAGTCACCTGATGTCCCTGCGCAGAAAAGCGCGTGAAGGCGAGGAGGTCACTGATCATAGACATAATGTCTATGTCACTGATGCCCCTGTGTGGAAAAGTGCGCGAAGGCGAGGGGTTACTGTTGCCCCTGCTTGGAAAAGCATGCGAAGGCAAGGAGTCACCTGATGCCCCAGCGTGGAAAAGCTTGCAAAGGAGAGGAGTAACCTGATGCCCTGGTGCGCATCCTATCAGCCTTCCAGATTTCGCTGGACTATTATGTCAGTTGTTCACACCCCTACAAAGTGGTGTTCAACTAGGTCGTATAGCATAGTCACAGTCTGTAGTGACAGCTAGGTGCAGATGCTGCTACAGCTCTGCACAAGGATCGGGCGCCACTCGCCTGCCTCACAACCGCCACCCGC
Source organism: Ptychobarbus kaznakovi (assembly GCA_027422405.1). Lineage (NCBI taxonomy): Eukaryota > Metazoa > Chordata > Actinopteri > Cypriniformes > Cyprinidae > Ptychobarbus > Ptychobarbus kaznakovi. The sequence goes on along the minus strand of CM049802.1, from coordinate 11,774,082 downwards.
ACTGGTTAAAAAGCAGCAGACCGCGAGATCGAGGTCTTCTTTAGCGCACGGCTCATCGCAGTGCAGGGACACCAGGCACGCAACCACTGCTGCCAGGAGCCAGATGTGCTGATGAAAAGGGTATAGAGATCTGGGAAGAAGCGCTACGGCCAGCAGGGGAGCCCGCAAGCTGTCTCAAAATTGTTCATATTTGTGTGATGGTGTACGTTCATTAAAAGGCATACATTTGCGCAAAATAGCTCTTTCCTCCTCACTCAGTCAATACAACGCTGCTCGCCCTGCCTCAGAGCGGTACAGAGCCGCCCGCTACCAACACGGGTTATAGCCTCGCAGCACTCACCGGTGCATCCAACGATCAAGCCGCTAAAGCCGCTATGTCAGTTCCTGAGAGCTTGGAAAACTATTCCAAGAATCTCACGCTGGTTACTTGGCATAATAGAGCGTGGGTACGCTCTTCAATTCAGACGCAGACCAGCCTGTTTCAACGGCGTGGCGCAGTCTCTAACATTGCAACCTGCTCGAAAAAGGAGCGATAGAACGAGTCCCAGTGAGCAAGCTGGAGAATGGAGGGTGGACTCACCCGCTTTTGTTGGGGCGTATTTGAGATTAGAACTTCCCGCCGGAGGCTAGAGGCAAGGTTATGCAGGCCCTTCAACAGAGCGCTCCTGCAAGCATCCTATTCCGTATGAGAGCCCTGGTAACTGATCCTGGCATAAGGCACTCGGGGACTGTTTGCATCCGTTGAGTATAAGGACGCATAAAAGTTGCACATCTTCTTGCACTTGGGGAGCATCACAGGGGCTTTACACGGTTTGCTCGCGAGGGCAAGCGTACCAGTAACCCTGTTCTCCGGTTTGAGCTGCTTTGGCCCCGCACACTTGTTCTCGAATGCAGGGAAGCTCTCTTCCCCCCCTAAGTCGAAAAGGATGCCTCTTATCGCAATATTTGGAGGGACCTGGGCTGAAGCTTAGTGCTGTCCTCGGGACACGCCAGGATTCATCTCAGCAGAGAAACTGCTTCATCTCTTGATTCCTGCAGGCGACGGTGGAATATCGTTAGAAAAAAGCCAGGTCTCGCCCAGATGGGAGTCCTAGAAGGGTTCGGGGAGTGTGCTTGACCAGACAATTGGTGGATATGCCTCGCGCCTATTCTTCGCGGAGCGCTTGCTCACACATTTTGTCTTCAAGGGACCATTGAGATGGACAATTTTCTACACATGCGTCCCACTGCAGTTGGGGGGGACGTCACGTGTCGGGGTCAGGACAGACCTATGCGTCCCGAGGCCAGGGATTGTCGGATGTGCTCCGTTTTCTAACAATAC
>CM049802.1:11605560-11772661 GCA_027422405.1 Ptychobarbus kaznakovi | reverse complement strand
AACTTATGAGTTATAGCAAATGTAAAAATCAGCATTCACAGACTAAATTTAATCGAATGCTCTCACTCATGAGACAGGATGTCACAAACTCTCATTGAAAATGAATGAATTGTCTGTGTGACAGGGACTGTAAGATCAATCTATAGTTGTGTTTCTTGGTTAAGAGCGTGTTTTGTGTTCCACAGGTACGAGAGGCAGCTATAACATCCCTAGTGGAGGTGTATCGGCATGTGGGAGAGAAAGTGAGGGCAGACCTCAACAAAAGAGATCTACCATCTGCACGGTTAGTATGGTTTACTCTTCAACCCGCAAGCTTTTTATCAATTGAATTACACTGTGCTAAGCCAGCAAGCACCTTTCTGTCTCAAACCCACTCACGTGTTTTACCTACACCACAGTTGTGTTGATAGTTTCAGGAATGGTATAATTACTCCATGAGTCAGTTTGAATGACTTCGATCTACCAGATTGTTTGTGTGCATCGTGGGCGTATTGAGGGTCATTTATTATGAAGAATTGTTCAAATGGCAGCACATTCACATAGATGGGTCACACCTATATTTTTCTTAATATATCATGCAGCCTTGGAAAACAGTCTAATAATATGTTTTATGGATTCTCGTCCGTGAAATGCGCCACTTCCGGTATTTTTTCGGTTAGTCGACGTGAGCAAAAATTAAGTCGGCGATTTTTACAAATCCACTATTCACGCGAATCGCGACAGACCTAGGTTAAAACTAACTTGAAAGCTGAAGCTCGCGATGGATAGAAAATTACGAGCTCTTTTTTTCTCTCATTTTTCTTTCTTCATTTATTCTTTTTCTATGGCTGTTCCTCAAAGTTTAATCTTTTTTCGTTTTTTTCTTTTCCTTTATTCATTCAGTATTTTTCCTTTTTTACTTTGCTAGTCAGTCTTCTTCATTCTCCTGTGAACCTTCTTTCTGAATTCGCATTTAAAGGGGCTTTCTCAGTTGGCCAATTGGAGTAGAGTAGAGTTGTGCGCTTGTCGGGACTTTGTAGAAAACGAAGCGTTTGAGAGGGGCGGGGCATAGAGGACCTTCAATATGTGTTTTTTGAACATTAAAGCATGTCAACATATTATGTTACACAAAATACACAAAATAATGATCTTTAAAAAAAAAGTACCATATGATCCCTTTAATACACTAGACATTTGTGTTTGCAAATTTTTTTGCATATTTTTTATTCACAAAAGCTTTTTGTAAATCAGAAACCATGAACATTAATTATTTTTCTGCACAGAAGCCCTTGAATGGATTACTGGACCATTTTCTCTTGACATCAGCCTTTTGATTGAATAAAAGACCACTGAAACGGCATTAGATTATTACAGACTCGATTTATTAGTCTGTCATTGCAGTTCTATTGAAAATTTCAGTACATGCACTCTATTACTTGCTGAACCATTCTAAGAGGTTATTTGTAATCTTTGTGATACGTTTATTTTATACATTCCAATACGTTAAGTTGTGGGTTTCCTTTTATAGAATGATGACAGTCTATTTACATTGTGTTTAAAAAAGGATTCCTTATAATCTGATAAACTCTTGCAGGCTGACATCAGTGTGCTCTGTTGATCTGTGGTAAATTGAGTTTTTAAAGACTGTCTAATACTCCTGCATTCCTCTCTGTCTGATGTAAGATCTTTTAGGTGCTTGGACAGACTCCATTGGCTGCATCTTGAACATTTCATGATCAGTTTTATAATGCCAGTGGATGATGCTGAATCAAGTTTTTTTTGTTTAGTTTTTTTGTACATAATGGATTCATTTCTGGAGGAATCTATGTTATTTTTTTTTTCCTTTTAAGATTTCATGGTCCTAGATTTTGGCACTTTTGCACTATATGAATTATTCCAGGAATCAGATTTAAAGTTTAGAATGATTCATGTTTAGTAGTCCAGATGTTTTAAAACAAACCGAACTATATGGGGTCTAGAATGACCCACATGTTCCACCTGTTTTCCATAGCTATGGTTTGATTTGTCAGATTGTCTGGTGTGTGACCTATTTGTGACTCTGACACATCATTAACTCGGACAATACTGCTGGTCAAGAACATGAGTGCTTGTGTCTGCCCATGTGAGAGATATGTGAAAGCCTTATTGATTTGTAATTTGTGCATTTCGTTGCATCATATTTTGGCTGATACAAAAAGATGATATATATTTTCATGTTGTTACCAATGACCAATACATTTCTGAAATGAATGTTAATAATGTAAATTAATTATACATATATCTATGTGCACACAAAAATATTATATATATATGTTGTTTAAATTAAAGTTTATATATGCACAAATATATTTTATTTATATTTACCAATTACAACAATTATGTAGAAAAATAAAAATCAATGCAACAGCAATTTTAAAAAGTCATTTTATATACAAAAAAAATCTCTTGAGGCATATCATGCATATTAAATTCTTCTGTAGAGTTGCTTTATAGCTGATTTGAATTTTTTATAATTTATACATTTTGCAGCATGGACACTTACTGAATTAATTAGAATCCACATTGAACTGACTCAAGTAGGAGCCTTGTTCACTGACAAGCTAAGCAATATCGTGTTTATTATCGCAGAAGAAATCGCCTTTGTATATGAACAACGATATTAAAAAAGCATTCGTAGCTTGTCAGTGAACAAGCTCTTGCTGCGTCCGAAAACGCAATACTACTTTTGTAGGGTACTCATGTTTCAAACGTATTCTCGACTGTTAAAAAAGTACTTCTATATGGTATGTAATGAGGGTAGTATGAATGGATTCGGACGTACTCCCGCCATGTTTTAACTGCGCGATGCGTCTCAAACCGCGAAAATTATAGACGCCTCCTCTCCCGTGCCTCATGCCTCATAAAGTTCCATCGTAGCCTATACAGAATTCGGGCAGAAGTAGTAGGTTCCCGGGTACTTCTCCGCAATGTTTTTTCGCTTATATATAGTAGAAGTATGCATTTCAGACGCACCTAACATGTATTAACTGCCGCTCCATTTGAAAACAGGTGATGGAGATTTACCTGCAATCATAGAACCGGCTTTACTGACCAGATGCACATAACATTTGCGTTCGATATATCGGCCAACCCAAGACTCAAGCTGAATAACGACACTACTGTCTTGAGTATAGCTGCTTTACAGCAGAATTTGCCTCATATTTAATAACTTTGCATCATTAATTCTGTTATTTTCCTGTTTAATACTGTGAAGCTACTTCGAAACAATCTGTTCTGTATAAAGTGCTATATAAATAAAGGTGGCGTGAATATTAAGGCTAAGTGATATATTAGTTTCTTTATCTTTAATAAACAAAATGCTTAGTTGATTTAGTATATTTTATTAATCTTATTTATTTTATTAAATTAGTATATTATCTTATGTAGCATTTATCACCCAGGAAATGAAAATATTTTTTTACTGCTCATTGTATCAGACAGGAATTTATTATCAGTAGATCCCTATTAAATATCCAGTTTTGAACAATATGCAATATTTCTTTAAAAAAAATCCAATAGAGGCCAATAACAAATGTTGTATAACAAATATACATGATTTAGTAGAGTATTTGAGTTCACACTTTCTTTCTGCATGTATAATTTTGTGAGGGTTCGATGTTGTTTGTCTCTTGCACTTTGCCTTTGGAATCCTGTTGCATCACATCACATTGATATGATGCGATATGATCTGATCCCCCACACTCGAGGGTGGGCACACAAGCCCGTAAATCACTCTAAGCTACTTTACATACAAACACTGTAATTCAGTGTCTGCGCTACCCTCATCTGACCAAGAGATAACAGCTACAAGATAGGACATGCATATTGTTGACATGGATCTGGTTTGAAAGGACCGGGCCGTGAGCTCAGGGCAATGTCAGTCAAAACAGAAAGGAAAGACAGCGAGAGGGCAATCTGAACCCAGGCAAGACGCGGGGGGCAGCAGTGAGGAGAGGGGGAATGCGGTCAGTGCTTAAGTGTGTGTATGTGTGTGCCCGTGTCTGGAAGGGGGAGGGGTGGGAGCCCTGTCTCTGAGCTCCACAGCTTTAGCCCCACCCACTGGTGTGTGTTCCAGACAGGAGGTTATGTAAAGGGGAATAGAATCCTTGCGCTGTCTATCTCTCGCACACAAACACATACACACACACATCGGTGGGCAGTTTCTTAGTTCTCCGTGGCACACACACAGACACACGGCAGTCGAGTCTTTTCAGCGCTGTTCGGCCACATATGAAGGGCAGTATGTCTGAGCAGGTGGGTGGGACCTCGCATGCCATCCCTCTGTACCCTTTTCTCTTTCTTCCTGTCGTCGCATGTTCTCTTTCTTCTTGTTCTTGTCTGTTCGTTCACTTTCTCTGTTTCATTTCATTTTAGCCTCTTGTCATAGAATAGAAAGAGCAGAGATTCTAATTCGTTTGCGTTAATAGGGATGTGTGTGTGTGTGTGTGTAAGAACATGCCAGATTCGTCTAGACTGCAAGCACTGCATTAAGCACAAACATGCAACATCTCACATGTGGCCTTGAATGTGCATTTACATGCATATTGCATGTGAGAATGTGAACGTGTGCATGTTATTGCAGGTTATTAGTTCATGGTTGTCTGTATGACGATCTGCTGGTCCAGCACATTGACCAAATATCATTTAGTCTGGGTGTAAGGATCATTTGTAGCTGCACTTTTGCATTTGATCTGCTATACATTGGGTCAGTGAGGGACAGTAATTAGGCTGCGGTGTCTTGTTAATTGTTCGTTGAGCTGAAAATAGTCTTGGCTGGCACTTAAAGATAGTAATTAAGCGATGACTTTAAAGTGCACACCACAGATGTGCTGTTTTAAATGTTGGTATTTTTTTGTAATGCATTCATTTGTTGCAGTGTTTACAGAAGAACCACAAGCACAGTGCTTGTGGTTCTTCTGTGTGGTGTTATCTTAGCCTTTGCATCTTAATTGCCTTTAATGCATATCTTTATGGCTAAAAAAATTTTTCAAGCTTAAAGGAAAAGTACATTAAAGGCCTTTTAAAGCTACTTAGCAGAAGATTTTCTGTGAGTGACGTTGGTTGGGCTCTGACAGCAGTGCATGAACGTGAAGAAAGGCAGACCTGTCTGTATCTGTTTCTGTTTTAATCAGAAGCAGCTTTATAGTGATGGACAGATTAAGGCCTTTGGTGCAGTTGCCACAGTTTTATTCTGTTTGAAGTGTGCAAGATGTGTTTTACTTCAGAAGGCCTTTATGTTGTGCAGTGAAAAAGAACAAAATACGTTTATTGCATTGTCATTGCCCCATACCATCCCATTAGGGTGGGTGATATTACAAAAGAAAGGAAGAAAGAAATCTCAGTATTTTTGAGCCTTTTGGTGAAATTCAGAATGAACACTACCGTTCAAAGGTTTGGGTTGGAAAGCTTTTTTTTAATGGTTTTTAAATCTCTTATGCTCATTCAGTAATTTGATATAACTTTAAATGTTTTCTGTTTTAATATATGTTAAAATGTAATTTATTCTTGTGATGATCCTTCAGATATTATCCCAATATGCCGATGCTTATTCGGTGCTCAAGAAACATCTCTTTTTATTGTTGAAAACTGTTGTGCTGCTTAATGTTTTTGTGGAAATGGGATTCTTTGAATAGAAAGCTCAAAAGAACATTTATTTGAAAAATAAATATTTTGTAACATTATATATATCTTTACTGTCTCTTTTAACAGTTGTAATGCATCTTTGCTGAATAAAGTATTGATTTCTTTTCAAAATCCTGACCTGAAGGTTTTGAACGGTAGTGAATCTTCCTGCTCAAAGAAACCATAATTAAGTAATAAGCAATATTTACCTATGTATTTTTTTTTTACTAAAAATATTTTAAGTCATGAAAATTGTTGTTCACTCTTATCATCTTTTTGAGTGATATCACAATTGAATCTTTAAATCTGAATTTTAAATTGATTCCTTGAAATGGAAAAAGTTGGGTTGACTAAAACATCTTTAACATTTGTGTACTTGTAAAAAAAGAAAAGAATAAAAAGGGCAAAATAAAAGCACATTTAAAAAAACTTAATATTCACTGTTAGCACATTGTACTTCACCAGCTGAATGCTGTGCATTTGCTATTGCCCACATTTACAATTCATAATACATTTTTGTTTTTCATAATAATACATTTTTCTTGCTTAAGATTTCAAATTATGACTAAAATATTCATGTTAATGTTATGTGCTGTTTATTGAGATATTGCGTATTGTTTTAATAGTAATCTCACACCATTACTGTTCTGCGTGTTTCAGGTTACAGAGCATTTTAAGCCGTTTTGATGAAGTACTGAATTCGGGGAACATGGCTCTAAGCCTGAGTCAAGGTAAGTTAACTTTACCCCTGTTTGCAACACTTGTCTGCATTGGCTTCAGTTACAATGCTAATATTAGTCTTTGTCAGTGTCTTTGATCACAGTACTCAACACAAGCCTTTGACATCTGAGTCCCAGCTTTAACCGCAATGCTACTTTCATCTAAATGCTAATCCTCATGTTTTTCATTACCATTACTAGAGGGTTAACATCAACATAAAGTGATTGGCTACATCTAAATGCTGGATTTCTCTGTGTCCCTTCGGTTTCCAGTGAGTTAGATTTAACGTGAGTGCTGGAATCTAAATAGGGGAGACGGTGTCAGACTTCCACGGCCTTGGAAATCTCCATGATGTGTAGGGCTGCAACAAACAATTATTTTGATGATCGATTAATCTTACGATTATTAGAACGATTAATCAACTAATCGTTGATTATTACACTGATTAATCAATCGACTTTGATTGATTATTCAGCTTTTGCAATTAGTTAAAATATTTAGTTATACATATTCTAACATAAAGGTCACTTCAGCTTTAGAAAATCATATTATGTAATTACAATTATTATACAATTAATTGGTTACACTTTACAATAAGGTTCATTAGTTAACTTGATAATGTTAATTTCAGCATTTATAAAAATCACAAGATGTGTTTTTTAACGTTGGTAAATGCACTGTGAACAAACAATGAACAACTGTATTTTTATTAACCAACATTAACAAAGAATAATTCTTAAATGTAATAAATGTATTGTTCATTCATACATTAACTAATTTTAACAAATTACAACTTATTGTAAAGCTTTACCAATTCATTATAAAAAATAAATGTATTTGGCACACAAAATGAGATGCCAGACAGAGACACTCTTTCACCATTTAATTAACTACATGAAAAAAGTAACTCAATGACGCATTATTAGACGCCAAACATCTCCTTTTGTAAGTAATTTAGATAAGAAACAAAATAAAGGTAAAAGTGATAAGATGCTTTGGATAAACTATTTTATTCACAACATAATGTCTTAAAATACTTATAGATTTATGATAACCAAAACAGTCCTGAGCTAGATCAAGCTTTGATCTCTGTAAACCAAACTGTCACTTTAATTAAATAATTTCTTTCCAACTAATACAAATATTTTATCACTAGCTAGCTCCACACTGGAGAGCTGCTTTATAACAGAAAATCAAGACACTGACTCTGGTTTTTCATGTTTAATACTGTAAAGCTGCTTGAATTAAGGCTATCTATTGCATAAAGTATTATTTAAATACACATGATGTGATCGGACTTTACTGGAGTACTGAACTGCAGAGCTCATGCAAACATCCACATCGTTGTAATCAGATGCATTTTTTAACTGCTGCTTTCACACTGCTGTCAGTTTTTGTTCGTGTTTATTTTGTTACTGAGAGGAAAGCGTGCAATATTTACATATTCATCCAAATGCCGCTCAAGTTCGCATGCATTTTCCCTAAAGCGTTGTGAATGTCTTCTCTTGAATTGCATCCAGGAGAATTGAACTACAGTTTTGCACTACAGCGCCACACTGGTCAAACCACAGTATTGCAGGCTCTTACATTAGGTCATATGAGATCAAACGACTACTCGACAACAAAAATATTTGTCGACAATTTTTTATTGTCAACTAATCGTTGTAGCCCTAATGATGTGTTTGGCATATGTCATATGATGGAAGATCTGGATCTCCAGGCGGATCACTCTGCGCTGCCGCTCACATTGGGTTGTGGTGTAGTGTTGTATGTGGTTGTATAGTTATGTGTTTTACAGTGACTTAACAAGCTATACTATGGTTGTGTTTTTCATGGTTGCAGCTTTTGACTTTATGGGGGTAAACGTGTTTATACTGGTGTTTATGGGTTCAGCAATATCTTTGACTTGAGTGGAGGGACATGGAGGATTTCAGATTAGTGAACAATCAAAATGCTCAATATCTGTACTAGGGCTGCAACAACTAATCGATAAAATCGATTATTATCGATAATGAAAATCATCGACAACGATTCTCATTATCGATTAGTTGGGTCTGCCCACAGTGCACGTCCAACTTCAGCCGGTTGCGTCCAATTACAGCACTGAATAACGCATTTCTATCGACAAAATGCATCTAAAAATAGTGGAGGAAACAGAATGAGATGATGATGGCTTGCCCCGTCAGGCGCTGTGACACATGCGTGCACGTCCTCAGTGCAAACACGTTCAGTTTACGGTCATATCCTTATCTATAAATGTCACAGATTCACGCAAGCATTTCCATTTTTGCATGAAGGTCCGTCCTGACAGCCTGTGTTAAGTTTAAAATACAGAATGAGCACGTCAGACAGATGGAACACAGAGGGAGACAATTAAAAGACTATTCAGTGCAAAAATTTCCTTTGTGTTGAAATATCTGTTGTTGAAAGTTAAATTAAGGCTTAAGTCAACATGCCGTTGCAAATATTTTATGGGAGTAGGAACTGTTAAGGGATAACAGCATCAGCAATATAAATATCAGACTCTTCATAGCCGCCTTATTACAGGATAAATAAATGACACGTGACTGTGATCAAAGTCAATGCGTGTTCCTGCAGAACATTCCTCTCACCTGTTGGTTAACACGGAGTTTGTGTTTTTATTTGTCTTTATTATCTTTTATTATTATTTAAATGTTTAATAGAGATTTAAACTATATTCACTATTACAGTGCTTAATACATTTATTAAAACACATTTATGTAAAGTTTTTAATAAATGATGTAAGGTTTGTGCCACTGCTGCTCTAAACTAACAGCATTGGTGATTACTAAAATCATGTTTAAGCTTTCTGTATTGGTTAGTCCTCCAATATGCGTAAGCTCTTTAGTAACAATAGTAGGCTATTTTTAATGCTATAATATAATTATTGCTGTTATCTATGAAAGAAAGGCAGAGCACTTCATGGTGTTTTTTTTCAGATACCCAATTACAGTCAAAAAGTATATAATGGCAGTAAGAATGCAAGCTGTTGCAAGGCATAGGAGGCCATTCTTGTTATAGAGGAATTAATACTATTTGGTTGTTTCAGTTTGTTATTTGCCCAATAAATGACAATAACATTTTTATATTTAAACAATTTGTCGACAGAATTCTACATTATTTGTGTTTTCTCTTTATTATGATAGGTGGTCTAATAAATTAAGTACTGTATGTGTTTCATTCAGTTGGCACGTTTGTTTGAAAGACATTGGACAGAATGTAGAGTAGTGTGTTTTTGTCAAAAAAAAATAAAAATAAAATGTTTTAATCCGATTAAGCGAAATAATAACCGGCCAACTAATCGATTATCAAAATAATCGTTAGTTGCAGCCTTGATCTGTACCATATTGAATACTAGATTTTTTTGTATTTAATTTTGCATGCTAATTTAACCTATTTTTATATTTAGATTGTTTGCTATTAAAATGATATATTATAATAATATATTATAGAATTATACATTTTTAATCTGGATCATATAACAGTGAAAAATCAGTTAAAGGCAAATCTTAAAAGGATCTATTTACTACGGTTTATTATGATACCTACATTCGCTAGTAACCTTTACAAGATTAATAGTATTTTTTTGTTTTAGTTTGTTAACCTGTTAAGCTGCACGAGGACGATGGCGCACTGAACGCTCATTGTTTACAAATAGATTAAATGAAACAGGACAAAATTAATCTTGACAAACTATATATCATTCTGAAGGTCTAAGCATCAACCATCGACGATAGATCACTTTTTTCGATGGAAAGCTTATAAGGAATGTGTTTGCTAAATTTTTGTAAGCAGTACACATCAAACCATCCATAATAAAAAGCAGTACATTCCAGCTTCGTATAATATTGAGTCACAAACGCATCCACTGCTGTAAATCCTGGTTTAGTAAGAGAGGTAAGGGTCCACGGAACAACATCCCACCGAGCACTTTAGTCCAATGAAGCAATAACATTGTTATATGGACGGATATTACTTTTGTTTACGTCTACTTTCTTCAGGGATAGTTATTGTTTGTATCCGTTTTGGAATAGCTCACGCTCAAAAAACTGCATCTTGGTTGTAAAAACCACATGGTTTTGTATTTGGTATTTTTTGGTATTTTTATATGAAATACATTTTTTTTATTCAGTGTGGTACACTTTTTTTCAAGGCACTTCAGTCTCTATAACTTTTTATCTTTTTGAGCATTATCAACTCTGGATGATGGATAGTAAAGCCCAAAGGGTCTTCTTTGTGTGTGTGTAGCACACTGAAGTCAGGACCTGTTATAATTTTAAGTTTGGTACGTTTTTTTCAACTGTGAGTCCCAAAATTCCAAAATGTGGAGTGCTGGTTAACAGGTTAATTTGTTTAAAAGTAATATTAATAGAAAAAAATTAAATATTAATAACATTAATAATATTTGTATTGTTAATTTTAGCATAAATACATAAAGTATTTAATTTGTATTACATATTTATTATTTGTTTATCAGCTGAACTGTATTAAATTAATTTTATAATTGAAGCAATTTCATTATTAACATTACAATTAATTTATAATTATTTAATTTCATTATATACATTTTTACATACGGTTGCTCCAACCTTGAATACTGAGTACATGCTTAGTTTAACAGTATAAGTATTGATTATATGCAGTGTTTAATTCTTTTCCAGTCACCTCTTCCTTTGTCTCTGCTTCTTTGGTCTTACCGGAATTATTTATTGTACTGCTTTGTGTTTTGAAACATTTATTTATATTTCTTGACCTTTGACACACATGAGTTTGGGGTGTTATTTATGACTATGGAGGACATAATGACCCTTGAGTTTGTTAATATCTCATCTTGAAGTAGTAACTAGGTAGCTGCTACTTGTTTGTTAAAAGAACTCCAAACCAGACCCATTGCCTGTAATCTGGAAAACAGATTTAAGACTCCTCCTCCGCTGCTGTAGGCCATTAAATGGATCAAATCAGATTCTTATTGGTCTTACAGACCATTCACATTTCAACGATATTTCCTCAAAAGTTTTGTGAACTTCCAAAAGTGTTACAATGATTGTTTCACTTGGCTATTTGGCTTGAGATGCATCTGGCCAGAATTCAGTATAAGAACAGGAAGGGGGTCGATTGCCATGCAGCCAACTTCCTCACTAGTCATTTTTAAATTTGGCAGAAGACAAAGTAGATGGCATTCAAAGAGTTTTTTTCCTATCCGTTGGCTTTGCCAATGGAGCCGCTGTGAGGAGAGGGTTATAGAAGAGAGAGAGCTGTGCCTGTCACGGCATTACTCTGACACGGAGTGACCGAGAGAGAGAGACGAGAGAAGGAGAGAGTGAAAGAGCTGCCTCTTCTCAGAAGCGTTAAAGCCATGTCTGTGGGTGACGATGGAGATGGTGAGTGCGTTTATATATTAAGTAGTACAGAAATTACTGTAAGCTGTTGTGTTTGTGTATATGAGGTTTAAAGTGTGCATTATGATCTGTTTATTTGAATATTTTGGACAAAAATTAGTTATTGTCCAGAAAATACTCTCTTCAAGTGATGAGCTGCATCTCTTTCAATTCATAATGTGCATAATGTGTCCTTAAATTCCAAACAATGGAGTTTAATCTGAATAGATTGCATTATATATCTCTGTGATTATACTAGTTATATTAGTTTCTGCGTCTGGGGGTTTTGTCCACTGGGAGCTCAAGTGTGAACCGGTTTCTAGGGCATTTAAGACTCTTCTGCACTGTAAAAAATAAATAAAAGTTGAGCCAACTTAAAATGAAGGCAGCCAGCTTCAGCAGATTTTTAAGTTCTCTCAGCTTATTTTTGCAGGAGATTCTCAACTTTTCGTTGCATAAACTTAAAACAAGTTGAGAAAACTCAAAAATCTGCTGAAGCTGGTTGCCTTAATTTTAAGTTGGCTGAACTCTTTCTTTTTTTCTATTTTTTTTTTTTCTTTTTTTTTACAGTGTGCCCATTATTAGACTCTTCAGTTTTTGTCCTGGAAATTGAAGTACTCAATGAGATGCTGTGTGTCGGTTGACTATAAATGAAGCGTTTTTAGTACGTATGTTCGAGGTATGTTTTCATGGACTTATTGCGCAGGCTGCTCTTTAGCTGCTGTTTGTGTTTCAGGGTAAATGGCTTCGCTTCATTTTCTCTGTAATCCTGATAACCAGATTAAATAGCCAGTTAGGTTACGGATTGACCAGTGAGGACTTAGACATCAACACTCAAGCACCCACCCACCAATAAGCTATATAGTATTACTGCTCGTGTATCCTACCTCTCTCATTCGTCACAAATCCAAATATTACATAATATTTGTAACGTATCTGAATGCTGAACTATTATTTATTATGTAAATTATAGGCTTTGTACTTCAGTCGGTGACACAGAGGCGGGTGCGCTGATGTTTGGTTCACTGTATTTTATTTTGATAAAGTACCAACTGCTCTGTCAAGTTAGCATTGCTGGAACTGGTGTTGTGTGTTGTGTGTTGTGTGTTGTGTGTGTGTGTGTGTGTGTGTGTGGTGTGGTGTGTTGTGTGTGTGTGTGTGCGCGCGCGCGCGCGTGCACGCGATCACTTAAACTGTTTTCTTATACCAGCTCAAAAATGAACTGAAACTCAGCATATATAGGCTACGTTACGTGTCGCACTGTTTTTTTCACTTGTTATCTGTAAACTAAATCAAATATATTTCAATAATTTATTCATTTTATGTATATATGTACTGCAGATTTTATATATTTAACATAATGTAATAATATTTAGTATTTTCACTTCTGGGTGGATGTTTTTTTTTATTTGCACTACGGTCTGTTCAAAATAAATGAAAAGAAAACGAGCATAGTTTTTTTCCCCTGTTGTACCGAAATCGTATCGGACCGTGACCCCTGAACCGAGGTATGAACCGAACAGTGACATCTGTGTACCGTTCCACCCCTAATATATATATATATATAAAAGTTTATGTATGTATATAATATATGTATATTATATGTATATTTTAAGAGGTTTTTTTTTGCTTTCTGCTCACCATTTTTGGCAGACTAAGATTCAAACCAATGTGATTCAGCCATATTATTATCATTTATTATAAATAAAAACGATTCATTTTATTTTTTATTCCAGCTAACCATTTTTTGGATGATTAAAATTCAAATCAGTGTGATTCAGCCATATTGTTAATTATTATAAATAAAAATAATAAAAAATCTAATTTTTGTTAAGCCAACCATTTTTGGCAGACTAAAATTTAAAATTAAAACCAATGTGATTAGTCTTTTTTAATTTTTTTTTAATCTTTCAAATCCACTGATGCGGGCTGCTCTTGTTGTCATGGCAACAGCCTTTGAGAGCGGCGAGCGAGCACGCTCTCTCTCTCTCTCTCTGTCTGTCTTGCTCCATCCTTGCCTTTTCTCCATTTCCCCCCTTTTTCCCTTCAGCTTGTCCCCACATTTTTTCTATCTCTCACTTCCTTTTGCTGTTTTGTTCCAAATGGCCTGCCTCATTCTCGCTTGATCTTGCTCTCCAGGGTCGTCATTGGCCCGTCTTTGTTGGATTGTTGTTCACTCCCTCCCGTCTGAAACAATGGTTAGGTTATGCTACAATGCTAATAATGCTAAACACATAGGCCAACACACAGAGCCCTTTCAGCTCCGCTAGTGGGGTCAGCATCCATAATGTGTCCGTGCAGTCAGCCCTTGGCTTAGAAACGGTGTCACAGTGTGATTGCCCACACACACTCTCTCTGAGCTGTAGGGGTGTGGCCTTTGTTCTCATCTGTATTTACACATTTTATTCAACCATGTGTGCGTTTGACTACGAATTTGTTTAAACTACGATGATCATGCAGCACCATGATGCTAATTAGCTTAGCTTGAGCTCCAGACAAAACAAGCCTCATTTAGATGCGAGAAGCATCCTCAAATCTCAAAGCTCACTGGCTGGTCAAAGATGATGTCATCACTCTCCTGATTGGCTCTTCGGGTGCTTGGATTGGGGGAAGGGGGGGAGCGAGGAGCAAAGTGCGAGGGAGTGATGGAGGAGGAGACGAGGGGGATGGAGCGAGAGAGTAATTGAGAGGGAATATGCCGACCAGCTTTTGGGTGGTGGTTTCTGCAAACCGGGTTACATGCCTTGCTGATCTGTCTCGGGATATTTCGCCGCCGTGAGAACCGCTGTCATGTGAGCGGCAGCTTGGGCGTTGCCTCGGATACGAGAGAGAGCCACGCCCGCCATCAGGCATGAGGCGCCTCATCTGCAAACGCATCTGTGACTGTGAGTGTCTTCTTGAGGTGTTAGAAATGTTGCTGGCGTTTCAAATGAATGTTGACATCTGAACCAGTGTAGAAATAGGGTGCCGCCCAGGTGCCGTGGAGATTTGGGCATTTTTAATAGCTGGTGGATGAAATGAGAGACTGTGTGTGTGTTCTTTTAGCCTTGCTCTTTACTGGATGCACCCGATCTGTTCTTGTGTGCGGGTGGCTTTGTGGAGTCTTTGAGTTGTGCAGGCACTGCTCTATGTTTGTGAATGTGTTTGAGTGATTAATGTTACCTATACTTCCTGTTTTTGCTGTTCAGGCTTCTATTAGGTTTGGTTCTGGGCTGGTCATTGATTACTTAAGATGACATTGTGGTTGGCAGGAAATCAGACCTGTACTTGCCTTGGGTTTCAGTGGGAATGTATTTGTTCATTGCTATATTCTGATTATTATTGAACCAGCCAAATTGGAATGAGAATGTGAGACTGTTGGTACAAAAATAAGTTGTTTTTGCATATCATCATTTTGCTGTAAGTCTATTTTGGAACAGAATTTGAGGCACCTGATCTCAGCTGGTCTATAGATATGCTATGTTCAGACTTTGATATCGTATTGATTCATGTTCTCATTGCTTTTCTCAGATCGTAGTTTTGACGATGATGACTCTGTGGATGGAAGCAGGCCGTCATCGGCTCAGGCTGCGTTTAAAGTGCCCAAAGTACCCAAGAAACCTGGAGACTCTGCCAGCAGTTCCAGACGACCCAGTGCCACTGGAGCTGCCAAGACAGGTGAGACGAGTGTGAGATTGCATTTACATATACTAGGGTGCAGTACAGTTTACCCTTGATGCTGTTAAGCAGCTTTGTTGTGCACGTTATCTAGATAAAATAAACGTGCTGTGTATTTTAAAGTCCAAATGGACTGATGACAGACTCCATTATTCTGTGCTTTCAGGAAGATAAGATTATCAGTTTGGTTTTATGTTTAAAAAAAATTTTTTTTTTTTTTAAACATTTATATAATAGTAACTTTATATTGGTGGAAATGAAAAGGTGAAAAAAAATGGTTTGCCTATTTTTAGACAATCCAGTGTAAAAAAAAAACACTTCACACATGAAAGGTACTTTGAAAGGTATCTCGTTTGATTTTCTCTTTTAATTTGAAACTTGATGGACACAAACTGAAGTATTACTCTTAACCAATTATTCAGTCTGTCATCAGTGCAAAAACAGCTTCACATTACGTAACAATGAGAACAAAAAACTAATATTATAAAATGGATAGTTCCAGTTTTAAATTCTAGTTGATGAACCACATTCAGAGCTGTAGTAAAATAGTGGGTATACAGACATCTCATCAGTTGATATGCTTGGTATCTATAAATGTATTTAGCTTTGCATTATGGTTCATAAATTAATAGCCAGTTTTTCAATGTCTTGACTTGCTTGGGACACATTCTGCTGTATATGTTTTCATTACACTGCATGTTAGGGATGGGACGATACACCTACCTCCCGATTCGATACTTGGGTGCCGATACGATATGTATTGCAAATGTTTTATTTTTTTAAGAATTTCAATTCTACAAGTATTGCAATTCGATATTGCTTTGTGTTGCGATTTTAGTTTTTTGTTTTTAACTCTAGACCATGGGAAAAAGTTGAATGATACTCCTTAATATAAAGACTGTCACAATAAAAAAAACACATCTTAGCAGTTACTATTGTGATTCGATATTACAATTTATTGTGATTTTTGTTTGCTTATTAAAGACTAGACAATGGAAAATAGTTGCTTATACCCTTAAAAGAGACTGCATGTGATGAGTCATATTAATAAAAACAATGCATGACATCTTTCTAAACTTTTATTTCAGGAGCATACACAGTGTATATTTAAAGTACCTTGAACCATGAAACTTTAAAGTACCAAAACCCTGAACTTGCACATGATTATAATATTCAAATGTTCAAAATTAGCAGAAAAAAATACTTTCTGAAATAAAATAAAGTGCTATGTTACTTTGCATACCGTTTTAGTCATGTTAAGTCATGTTTTAACGACAGTTGGGATTCAAAA
This sequence comes from Ptychobarbus kaznakovi, assembly GCA_027422405.1. Lineage (NCBI taxonomy): Eukaryota > Metazoa > Chordata > Actinopteri > Cypriniformes > Cyprinidae > Ptychobarbus > Ptychobarbus kaznakovi. The sequence continues at coordinate 11,755,954 of CM049802.1, read as the reverse complement.
CGTGAGGGTGCAGGAAGAACTCTGGAACTCTGATCCTCTGCCTCCGTCATAGCTTTGCTTTCTCACGCCAGCTTTAAACATATATGACGTCAGCTAATGCAACGGTACTGCGCTCACAGAACGATGGCTGTACGACATCAAAGCACCATGAGATCTACAGAGAACAGACTTCTCCCACTGATCTATATATAACAACAGGCGCGTTCGACTTTAAGCAGCGCTGCGCAGAATGATCAGTGTATGACATCAAAGTACCGCGATAAGGGAGCAGATGGATCCTATGCTTTCGAATCGCTCTCGCGGTACTTTGATGTCATACACTGACCATTGTGCAGCACCGCTTAAAGTAGAGGTTGCTACCCGACGAACCCGCGGGTCCCGAAATACATTCGGGTTTCGTTAATGTTTAAATGGATAGCCTCGGGCTCGGGTCGGGTTCGGTGTTTGTAGCTACCAAAACTATATGCAGAGGCTTCGCTGCTTTCATAGACGCACGCACACACATTGCACAGATATCAGAGATCGCGCAGAGCAACAGCACAGAAACTTTTATTAGTAAAATAGCTTCGACAGGCTACTGACTCGCAAGTCACAACATTATATTTATCTGCAATGAGGCGGCCAAAATCGCTGTTTTTGAGTAAGTAAGCCTCATTGCTTGTAGAGAGAGACCAGACGCAGTTCACATGCACGCGCACGTTCATACCCCCTTCTCTCTCGGTCTATTCTCTCTCTCTCTCTCTCTCGCATCAAAAAAATGATTAATTCATTCAATAAATACAATCTTATTTAAGATCTTATGTCTGATTTAAAGTAGACAGAATGCTAACGAGCCTTAACTGACACAAAATGACCATATTGACGGTGGAGATATCTTCTTGTCCATACAAAATTCATAAACTCGGCAGAGTGCGACCGCTGCACCTTGTTCACAAACTTTCATAATGGTAAATGTTTGTGAAATGGCAGAGCCCTTGATTAATCTGTTTCTTTTATGCAATCGTGAAATGCATTTTCCTTTTTTTAGTTGGCTATTCTTTGGGGGGGATTTCGGGTCGGGTTCGGGCTCTAAATTTAACTGTGCGCTCGGGTCTGGGTCAGACGATCTCGGGCCGGGCCTTCGGGCTTATTTTTGAGCCGTGCAACCTCTAGTACAGTCGAACGTGTCTAACGCTCCGCGTGCTTTCGATTCGCTCTCACGGTACTAGGGCTTGACGGTGGCCGTGACAAACCGCGTCTCCGGCGGTGGTCGGTTGCCACCGCGGTTGTGTATTGCCAAGGCGGTGTGCACGTGACGTCAAACTCTATAACAAGCGTAATACAAAGTTTTGTAAACAAGTGCAATAATAGTAACAGTTGCAAATTGTTTTTTTAGACCATAAATCTGCTAATTCACAAATTACCTCAAACGCCACCAGGGCGCTTCCTTTAGATTGCAGGTTGAGCGCAAGAAAATACTGTTTATTCTGATTCAGCGTATTTATTTCGTGATGAGCGATGGACATTGTTGGGAAACCAATACTAAATCGCTGATCTGGAATCATCTCCATTCATGTCACCCATCCGCTTTGTACAAGTGTCTTCAAGTTCACGTGATCGCAAACGCGGATGATCAGGTGTGTATTGGTGAGGATTTCTCCAAATTGGCCAAATACGAATAAGACCGCGGTAATGAAGATGTTAACAAGAAATGTGGTACATACGGCGCGATTCCTATCCACAGAGAGCGCGTGCAGCAGACGGGAGTTAACGCGCCCGCTTGCTTGCAGAACAGTTGAACCGTGTCTAAACGGACGCCAGTCGCTCACAGGTTGAGTTGTCAGACATTTTACTTTGTTTCAGTTCGTTATAATAGGACGAGACAGTTTACTGCGACCGATTTGTCGTGTTGTATCGCGCATCTGTGTAGACAGCATCATGATTATAGGTTCTGGCCGTGCCGCTCGCGTGAGGTAGACCGGGTGTATTTAACTTTCTCATCTGTATTTATTTATTTAGTGTTTTTGGAGGCTGAGTGTTCACTGACTAAGTGCTTAAATAAACACGTATGTTGTTATAGATGATTGAAGCCTCATTTATTTTTTTTGGTTTCAGAATTTATATTGTGGATATATATAATCACAACACGCAACCGGCGGTAGTTGGTCCATTACAACCGCGGTGGTAAAAATCTGCCACCGTCACAGCCCTACACGGTACTTTGTCAAAAATACAAAAAATGAAATAAAAATCGATTCTGAGGTAAACCAATCAATTTTTAAATCGTTTTAAAAAGATTCGCTATAGTTAGGTGAATAGATTTTTTTTTCTCCACCCCTACTGTTTGTTGCATTACGTTTATGTACGAAATATCTACTACAGTATAGAAAAATATCTCTACTGGTTGTAAAGTCATAAAAATAATCTCTGTTATTGTATGAGATTTACTTTCTAACCACCCATTCCTAAAAGCTTGAAGGAAAAGCTTCTACTGAGAATAAAACCTCTTATGGGCATTTTATGATTGACCAGTAAAAAAGGTGTCTTAAGGAAAGAAGGTGGGCAAAGTGTTTTGTTTGCTTATTTCAATGCAATTCATGTAATTTGTGTAGCTGTATGCATTAATGCTTTTACAGAACAAATCCCTTTTTTGTTAAAAATACTTGGTTTGTATCAGCAGTTTAAAAAGAATTGACATTTTTGCTGAAGCTCGTTACCAAGCTTTCATTTAAAAATGCCACCCAAAATGCTTTCATATGGGGTTTCCTGAAGGCTGACTGATAGCTCGCTGATGCTTATGTGTTTATCAGACTCTTCGGGTCTCCCCCCGTGTGGCAGATCTTACAGGACAAGCCCCCTCTGGGCTTCATGATTGATCTTTCAATTACAACCGGATAGGAAGACAGACAGGAAGTCCATTAGGACTGAGAGCTGTTAATATGTAGGATAAGTTTCTTCCCTCATATAAGACATTAAAAGCCTCTGTATTATGTTGCAAAGCGCTATTTCACAGCATTCTATATACAGATTATATTATTGGTGCTGTCAGTTGATTTTTTTTTTTACTTAATAATCGCAAATTTTTCTCAAATTAATCGCGATTAATCCCATCTAACATTAAAGTTTTTTAATATACATTTATATTGCAATAATTTCACATTCAATCTTCAAATGTACAATGTCCAAACAACATAAAGGCATAATATATTTTATATTTCTTTAATGACATATTTTTTATGACTGAAGGCCAGCATCACTGATATCAATACTACTGATGTCTCTATAAAATAGTTTTTTCCCCTTAATATTTAACCATTGACTATAGCCAATCAGCATTACAGTATAATTGAGAGCTGTCAATTTGAACATTTATTAGACTTAACTTCTAATTTAAGTGTACTTAAAACAATCTTCACATAAACCCATTATAAAAAATGACATATTTTGCTACCTGTGCCGTTCAGCAGAAATATACTGAAAATGAATAGTTACCAAACACTAAATTCTAAATTAAATCTAGATGAACCCCTTAAACCTATAAAAGCTATTGATTTAAATGTATTTCTTTTTTTCTTGGACTAATAGACATCACAGCAGCTGGTTATTAGCTTATTTGCCCGCTATTGCTTTAAGAGCTGCTGCTGAACATGACTAGGATCTGACACGCATCTTATTTTCTCACAACTCTCTTTACCTTTTCTGATCCACTTCAGGTTGTAAAGTCTCTACTAATGAGCGGATGAGTTGAATCGGGTGTTTTAGATGAGGGAGACAGTGATGGGGTGCCTCAGGACAGTTTTAAAAACCATTTCAGAGACATGTTCTTAAATGTGACGCATATATTATATATTACACGGTATCTTTTCCGTGCTTGTTTGACTCAAGTCTGGCGCGGAGGCGACATAGAGCGCACGTCAGAAACGTCTCCCGTTTGATGTGGTCATAAAGACGTTCTGCATCTAAATAAACACAATCCTTTTCAAGAAAAAAGAGACTGAGGCAGGAGTTGTGAATGGGTTGCCAACTGCGTTAACGCACTAATTTTGACATCACTAATATATGTAACTCCCTCCCCCCACAAGGAACACCCTCCCGTTTGACTAGCAGTACAACAGTTGCCATAGGAACACCTCATTGTGCTCAGTTTCGATGGTAACTGCTGCAACTGTCAGTTGTCTCCTAGTCTGACTGAGATTAAAAATGTCTCCAACAGTGACTGATTATAAATAAACCTCATAGCTGTCTCGAGTTTTTGTTTTAATGGAAGTCACTTATGTGTTTTGCAGGTGCCTCTAAGGAGGGGGCAGGAGCTGTGGATGAGGAGGATTTTATCAAAGCATTCACAGACGTCCCCACCGTTCAGGTGAGACACTTGCGTAAAAATGAGGGAGGTGTTACTCAATTCCCTCAGAACCTAGTTACAATCCACCCTTGGCTTTCATTTTTCACGTTTGATCAAAGGCTTGGAATTGTTTGGTCTAAAACTGGTGTCTCTCTGTGCATCTCTCCTGTTACATAGATCTACTCCACACGAGACCTGGAGGATAATCTGAACAAGATTCGCGAGGTTCTGTCTGACGATAAACATGACTGGGACCATAGAGCAAACGCGGTGAGTACAACATACAGTATATGATTCAAACACTCATGCAGGTCATTTTGTTACAAAGTTAAAAAGTTACGCTGGACGATTTCGCAGTTGCCTTGGACTTACACTGACACCTAGTGGGGTGGATGCAGCATTGCGAAAAAACACATTTGCAGTTCCTAATGCCACGTTTTTTAAAAATGTGCTTTTTATAGTCATCCATAATTAATTGATCAATTGACCCTTCACAAAAACCCGCCCCCTTCGTTATGTGCGACAAGCCATGTTGCTCTCACATTCTCACACAGTGAAAAATACCATAATATTAGGGCTGTGCAATTAATTTAAATTCAGTTTCGATTTCGGCCTCCAACGATTATGAGAATACAGTAATCGAGATAAAATGATTATTGCGCCCCATTCCGCCCCCTTTCCAGCGATGCTCTTTTGTTCCTCCAACGAGGAACAAATCAGTAAAATGTGATGTGCAAATCATTTACATTTATGCATTTAGTAGACGCTTTTATCCAAAGCGACAATCAGGCTATACATTTTTTTTTTTATCAGGATGTGTGTTCCCTGGGAATTGAACCCATGTCCTTTTGCGCTGCTAACGCAATTCTCTACCACTGAACCACAGGAACATCAGTGAAATCATGTAACGAGACTTTAGTAAAATGGGACGTGCTTGATTTTAAGTTGATTATTTGTATTTTTGTTTGTAAAAGCGTGACGAGAACATGCGCTTCCTCGGGAAGATTACTGTGTATGCGCTCAGAGACAGAACACAACACAGACATGTAAAGTCATCTTTTAGCGCCTAAACGGTCAAATACACGCAAAAATGTGTCAAAATGCGGCGCTTGGTGATTATTCTTGTAAATACTTATTGGTTATGTAATAAATGAACGTAAAGAGTTGAGGATGAAAATACTTGTGTAACAGTAAATAGGATCCGTGCGGCTCTTAAAGTGACAGCGCGTTATATTCCTGCTGCCGACTGTGCTTTATATTAATAATCAAACAACAAAAGACAAATTCAAAATCACTCTCTGCTCTTGACTGAAGGACTTTTGTAGCTTTAATAAGAAATAAAGGAAGTTTAATTCTTACAGTGAAGACTATACTGTTTTATTTTACATTAGGTTATTACATTTCTCTAGTAGGCTGTTAACTGAATAGCTACTTTAGACTTGCATTAAAAAAACTTAAAGCACAGTTATTTTCATTTGTATCTTTTTATATATATAGTATTCCTGTGCTTTTTTTATTACTTGCAGTTTAATTATGTGCAATAATTTTGAGGACCTGTTTGTTTGTTTTTTTTTTTTTTTACTAATATTAGTTACTCTGGTAATCGTGAGATTTCGCTGATCTCTAAAATGTAGATGTCATAGCAACTTTATTTACCAAAAATATATATTTGATATATATCACGATCTTTAAATAAATCTTTCATATAAAGTTTTGGTCATATGGCCCACTAATGATCATTTTAAATAATCGTGTTTACAATATGGACCAAAATAATCGCGATTATGATCCCATTCATTTACATGGAGAGTGCGGGGTTTATGACCTGTACTGCAGCAAGCCACCAGGGGGGCAGAAAGAGCCCACAGCTTCACTTTTCAGGACGATTCAGACACATCCGGGTTATATCATGAAATAAACGTGCATGAACATCAAAAGGTATCATGTTTCAACCGCGGAAAGACATCACTACACACCATTTTTAAAGTTCAAGTCCACCGATGTTAATATACTCTTCTGGCTTGTTTGTCAGACAAAAATGGCAGATTCAGCGTTATGATTGTTCAGATTGCCTGTCAAGCAAGCTCCCTAGTGCATTGAAATAACTGAAATAACCAAACTATGATGTGATGGTTATGATGGTTACCAAGATAAAGGAACTCAGTGTAACTGGTCAGGTGGTCTCAACATGGTGGCCCATGTGAGAGGACCTGCTTTATGTAAAATAAAACAGTTTTCATTAGGTTACTGATTTAACTCCATCTGTTTTATTGATTTCTTTATATTTAAAAGTTTTTAATGAGGAAACAATAGGCAATTCTTCACTTCAAATTTTCTGCTCTCTTTAAAGTTGCGATGAACCAGAAGTAGCATCAGCTCTTTTCTTCCATATTGTGATACACATTTAAGTGTAAAAGTTTAAAGTGGTCATATGATGCTTTTTAAAAGATCATATTTTGTGTATTTTATTTACCGATTGTAAAAAGTTGTACCGATTGGACAGATTGAACTTTTTGTCTTTCAAAACAAAAGAAAACCATTAACAATTACGTAGCATCTGCCAACACAAAATGACTTGTCCTTTTTTAAAGAAAACGCATTAATTAGGCTATAAGAGAATTACATGCCTTTGAAGTTTTGGTCAAAACAGTACATCTACAATGTTGACATTTTGCATCTTTATTCAACATTTATTAGCAAACCTCTTCATAATGCCTGCTGACGAACGCTTCTTTGATAATGAAGCGATATCTGATTAACATGCACATAAACAGCAGATTTGCAAGCAATCTCCATGCTAACATCTTCAACATACATCGTAAATGTATTTATTAATTCTATATGTAAACGTTTTAATAGGGATATTAGCAAAACACACGAAAAACACACTTTCAAAAAAGTCACCCATAATCATAGACTTTATTTAGTGTAGCTACATGTGTAATATTTATGTGATCCGTTTGTCACTTCGTGGATTATCAAATGATCAATCTACTATTTTCCATCCACACCAACTGCCTCCCATGCTTTTTCTTTGGCTTGTAAATCTTTATACATTACATTTTTCGGGTCATGAATAACTTTTAGATTTTCTACTTCTACGATGAGACGAGTGTCGTCCATTATGTCATCTTCCAGGTGTAGACTTCACCTCTGAAGACCCCCGTCTGGCTACCCCGGGCGCTGTCACGTGCGTTTGTTGATGATGCCTGTTGTCAGCATGGCATCTGTTTCTATGCCAACATATAGGTCTATAAGCTACACAATATATATTAGAACTTGCTACGAAATTGTTGAACTTCATGGTAACTGTTTAAAATACATTACATCCCATTTACAAACTTTAAAGATGTTTTTTGTGTCGATCATGTGCATTTTGGTCATAAAAAATGTCCTGTCACTTTAATTCAGCGTGAGCGGCGCAGCAAAAATAGACTCGGCGCCGAAACGATCGCGGCACTGCCGCTCCTGTTCTGCTCCTGCTACGCGCTGCCACGCCGCCCCTGCGTGCTGTGTGAACGCTCTTATCCGTTAACATGGGCGCTGAAAAAAATACGCGCTGCTTACGCCCTGCTTACGCTTGCAGTGTGAAACCGGCGTCACACTTGAAAAAAAGACAGAACAACAAGAGGCGTTGGATAAAATGAAACATTCAGCACATTTCCCACTTGTTCTTAAAATCCCAAATTCTTAAAAATTATTAAATCAGCCCGTGTAACATGTACTACTTTAATAATTGACTAAAGAAATACAGTTCTTTATTTATAAAAAAATAAACAAATCTTTCCTGTGAAATTCAGTAATTATGTAAAAGTAGTAATACCATTATAATCTTCCCTGCAGAAAAGAAAAAAACAAAAAGAACAGTAGAACCCCTCCCAGACCTCTCCCAGATGTTATGGATTTAAGGGTTGTAATGGCAATTGTATTGGTTTTAATGTAAACTATATTTGATGCATTGATTCTATTGGTGGGATGTAATCTAGCAGATTGCAACCAGTAGTGTTCCTGTGGCTCAGTGGTTAGAGCATTGCGTTAGCAGCGCAAAGGTTGTGGGTTCGATTCCCAGGGAACACGTACTGAAAAATAAATGTATAACCTGAATCGCTTTGGATAAAAGCGTCTGCTAAATGCATAAATTTAAATGTAAATGCAAATTTATGTGATGTTCCTATTATTATTTTTCAGCAGGGTAACGATACCCATACTGTGCTGCACATTATTGACAATACTGAGCTGAAGCTTGACTTTGCTAATTTAAAATCGCAAATCAAATCGCAATTGCAATATCTGTTAAAAAAAAATCGCAATTAGATATTTTCACACTGAAGGCTGGAGGCGATGCTCAGCTAAACACTGAAGGCTGGAGGAGATGGTCGGCTACACACTGAAGGCTGGAGGAGATGGTCTGCTACACACTGAAGGCTGGAGGAGATGGCTACACACACTGAAGGCTGGAGGCGATGCTCAGCTAACACTGAAGGCTGGAGGAGATGCTCAGCTACACACTGAAGGCTGGAGGAGATGGTCGGCTACACACTGAAGGCTGGAGGAGATGCTCAGCTACAAATTGAAGGCTGGAGGAGATGCTTGGCTACACACTGAAGGCTGGAGTAGCTGGTCAGCTTCACACTGAAGGCTGGAGGAGATGGTCAGCTACACACTGAAGGCTGGAGGAGATGCTCAGCTACACACTGAAGGCTGGAGGAATGATGTCAGCTACACACTGAAGGCTGGAGGAGACACACTGGTCAGCTACACACTGAAGGCTGGAGGAGATGCTTGGCTACACACTGAAGGCTGGAGGAGATGCACACTGCTACACACTGAAGGCTGGAGGAGATGCTTGGCTACACACTGAAGGCTGGAGGAGATGCTTGGCTACACACTGAAGGCTGGAGGAGATGCTCGGCTACACACTGAAGGCTGGAGGAGATGCTCAGCTACACACTGAAGGCTGGAGGAGATGCTCGGCTACACACTGAAGGCTGGAGGAGATGGTCAGGCTATCACACTGAAGGCTGGAGGAGATGCTCAGCTACACACTGAAGGCTGGAGGAGATGCTCAGCTACACACTGAAGGCTGGAGGAGATGGTCAGCTACACACTGAAGGCTGGAGGAGATGCTCAGCTACACACTGAAGGCTGGAGGAGATGCTCAGCTACACACTGAAGGCTGGAGGAGATGCTCGGCTACACACTGAAGGCTGGAGGAGATGGTCGGCTACACACTGAAGGCTGGAGGAGATGCTCGGCTACACACTGAAGGCTGGAGGAGATGCTCGGCTACACACTGAAGGCTGGAGGAGATGGTCGGCTTCACACTGAAGGCTGGAGGAGATGCTCAGCTACACACTGAAGGCCGGAGGAGATGCTCAGCTACACACTGAAGGCTGGAGGAGATGGTCGGCTTCACACTGAAGGCTGGAGGAGATGCTCGACTACACACTGAAGGCTGGAGGAGATGCTCGGCTACACACTGAAGGCTCAGCTACACACTGAAGGAGATGCTCAGCTACACACTGAAGGCTGGAGGAGATGGTCAGCTACACACTGAAGGCTGGAGGAGATGCTCAGGCTACACACTGAAGGCTGGAGGAGATGGCGGCTACACACTGAAGGCTGGAGAGATGGTCAGCTACACACTGAAGGCTGGAGGAGATGGTCAGCTACACACTGAAGGCTGGAGGAGATGGTCAGCTACACACTGAAGGCTGGAGGAAATGGAGATGGTTTTTACATGCACAATTGTTGTTTCAATCGGACTGAATTCATTCCTATTGGTGAATCTGAATGTAGTGTTTACATGAACGCTATATAAAACACTGCACAAATATAGTTTCTCACTGTTTGCACATAATAACCACTCTCCTGTTTCTTTATTTGTTTTTTACAGCAGAATTAATATTTTTCTATTTCTGGATACATTTACATATATACCGCTGTGCCGTGCTGCTCATATTTATCACACAGAAAAATGCCCCTCCCCACGCCCAAAACAAGTTGCCTGATGACGAGAATCTGAAACAAGGACTGGTGGGAGGTTGTCCTGCTCCACTTAACAGTTGCAGAGTGAAAGGAGAGTGTTATAATGACAGGACACGCATTCATACAACACTTTATTCACTTTATTCATACGTCATTACGCTATTTCTGCATCATTGCACATGCGCAGTCCTTTCAGTTTCGGTTTTCAATCTGATCGAGTGTATACATGCACGCTCAATTGTATTAGAAAAGGAATAAATCACCCCCTTCGATTTGAACGAAATTTAATTCCGATCAAGCTCAAACGGATCTATTAAGGTGTTTACATGAAGCCTTTTCAGTCCGATTGAGCTGTCAATCCTTGTCCTTGTTTCGGACTCTCATCCACAGGCAACCCGTTTTGTGCGCCGGGAGTGGCATTTTTACTGCATGATGAATACGAGTAGCACAGCACCGCGGTTTATATGAATATTTATCCAGAAATAGAAAAATATTAATTCTGCTGTTAAAAACAAATAAAGAAACAGTGCAGGAGAGTGGTTATTATGTGCAAACAGTGAGAAACTTTATATTTGTGCAGTGTGCGCATGTCAGAAAAAAAAATCTATTCCGATTTGAAGCTTGTGATATATAAATGCACACATAAACCCGATCACTTTATTTAGCGTTCATGTAAACACTACATTCAGATTCACTAATAGGAATGAATTCAGTCCGATTAAACCAAAAATTGTGCATGTAAACGAAGCCAAAATCATTAACTAAATGTAACTTGTGTGTCCGCAGAAGAAAACTGACTGCTGTTGCATAAACTCAGGATTTCTGAAAGTTTTTCAGTGATCTTAAAGTAAAGTATTATAAAGGTATGCCAAACTTGGGAACCTTTATTACATGGGTTCTCAACTCTGGCCCTTGAGGTCCACTTTACTGCAGAGTTGAGCTCCGACCCTAATAAAATACACCTGAACAGGCTAACCAAGATATTCACGATTACTAGAAAGTTACAGGCAGGTGAGTTTGATTGATTTTGGAGCTAAATTCTATAAGAATTGGACATAAAGGTTTTTATTGCCTTATGATGCTTTTCATGTCAGACATAAGGAAAATTCTCACTTCATTTTAAATACTTATGTTAACCTCATGCCCCTCCGATTAGATCTGCCTGCACAAACACAGTTTTTGACAACTGTGACGGGCACAATATTGGACACAGTATAGCAATTATTGACTGTTTTGAGATTTCCACAGAGAAACAATTCAGTGTGAAATTGTGTGTCAGAATGTCTTCTACCACCTACAAGCACTATTTAGTATTTGACAGATCATCTATCACTTCTAAGAATCCATGCAGAAAGGGTCATCAGAAATGTTTGGCAGAAGCATCAAATCATAATCTTCTTAATTTATTCTGCTTTCTTTGTAGTACTTACACTGTGTCCACTTAAGACATCAGTGTGCTGATGATTCATCGTGCTTGCCACATCTTCTGTTAAGCATTTTGAAACTGATGTTTAACACAGTGTTGCATTAATAATAAAGTATTTATAATGCCATTTTTATAAATGTGTTTTTGATTGTCTCCTTGTTATCAGTATTTACCAGTGCTTGTTAATCAGCCAAATAAAGTATGGAACATTTTGAACAAACAGGATAAGGTTTAATGGTAGAGACTCACATGATGTAATTACTTACAATTGTGCAAATCAATGGTACACAAAAAACAGAACATATAAGTAAATTATATTTTTTTTTATACTGTAAACAAGATAACTATATATCCAACATTGACGAACCATGCTACCTATCAGATTGTGCTACCAATAATATATTTGTATTCTTTTAAAGGTAGGGGTAGGTATGGACATTTAAATTAAAACCACATGAATAAGATGCTGGTAGCACAATCTGATAGGTAGTACTTTTCGCTATGGATTTGTGCCACCTATCTTTTTAATGGGAGGTAGCACAATCTGAGCGGGTAGCACAAATTGTCAGAACACCGACGACTCAACCGACTCAACTTTTTGGATCAGGTAGTATGGATCAGTGTTAATTGTTAATCATCAATGACAAATTATACAAATTACGGTTCCTAAAAATAATTGCTGAGATTATCTCGGTACCGTATCTACTTGGTTTGCTTCTGTTTCTCCAGCATAACGATTTAATCTGTCTTTATTGTACTTAAATGCACGTGACTGACAAAGACCGATTGGAGATGCGAACCGTTTCAAACGATTCAGTTCGATTTGGTAAACTGGTTCGACCGGTTCAGTAAGAAGATCTGGTTAAATCGTTCACGAACCGGACATCACTAGTAAACAAGCAGCGCTGCCCTTATAAACTTTAATATGCATTATACAGAAGCAGATGGAAATAAAAAAAATACCATCTAGACTTTTTTAAATACAGTATTTTCCCCTCAGACTGACATACATTTATATAAACTCCTACCCCTAATTGAATCGCGATTCGTTTAGCATCTCAACCGTTTGAATCGTCACATGTTTGAGTCGATTTTCAACCGGTTCATGGTTAATCGTTACATCCCTAACAGCTACATAACACACTAAAGAAAAGGAAAAATAGAAATCGAATCATATGACCCCTTTAAGTGGACTAAATGATTGGAGAAGTTCTGCATGCATCACTGTAAGTTTATGACTAGAGCTGTCACGATTCCCATTGGATTAGATTGTCATGAGTTGTAAATACGAGTTATACGTGTAAGTGCGTGAATGCTTTTTACAAGTTGGTATCTCATGATCACGGTAATTACAATATGTTGTGAACGTACCTTTTGACCGTTTTCCAAGGCTGCATGATATATTAAACCCATTTAAAAAATCATAATAAAGCATAATGTTATTGTGAATTCACAAATGTTATGATTCCATTAAATCAATTTATGCGATGAAGGTTTGATATATGCGCTTTAATTATTTGCATTTGATATAATGCGTAATGTACATTAGCTCTGTTGTTTGTAATGCATTATGTATTTTAACAGTTGTTCAATAAAACTAAATTATTTCTTGCTTTTGATACTTTGTTTGAACTAATTATTGCCTATGTGCTTGAATATATGTATTTTAAGTAATTGTAAAGTCTGTTTTATTATTGACAGCCCTATTTATGACATTTTGATTAAACATTACAAGGCTAAAATAAAAAAAGATATTCATGCATGGAAAAATTGTTCAAAATAAGATCTATAATATGCATTCACCACATACATTTTTGTTTCATACAGACATTGTCTTCATATTCCACTTACAAGTGGCTGAATTTGTTTAATGAACGTATATTTGGTGAAATATGCTGTTATTAGTGTTTCCCATGACAATGTCAAAATTCAAAGGGGTGATGTCATTGGGATGCACCAGACCTAGAGTTTTCTTTGTGAACATACATATGGCTCGTTTATACTTCATGTTTTAAACCTCTGTTCAGCATTTTATGGAATTGCAAGGTGTTCACTGGCTTTTATGTAGTTTTGCTTATGCATTTCTATTAATTTGTAACAAACCCTCGTTGTTGTCTCATTCCCCCTCCTTTTCCCTCCGCAGCTAAAGAAAATCAGATCTCTGCTGGTTGCCGGGGCAACAGACTATGATTGCTTCTACCAGCACCTGCGTCTGTTGGATGGTGCATTTAAGCTGTCGGCAAAAGACCTGCGTTCTCAGGTGGTGCGGGAGGCTTGCATCACGGTGGCGTGAGTGTCTAATTGACCTCTTAAACAATGTGTACTCCAATCTCTGGCACTAGAACGTTGTATGTGCATGGTATGTAGATTATTGAGATCCGTTTTCCATCAGCCACTTAATTAAGTGCAGGAGACAAGGAGGTTATATAGTAATTTAGAGCAAAGAAATTCCCATTTCCAGTCAAATGAATGTTAATTTGTGTGTTGATCTTTTGTTCATTGTAAAAACACACCAATGTTATTGTGGCGTTATGTTTATGACTTTGCAGGCATCTTTCCACACTATTAGGGAACAAGTTTGATCATGGAGCAGAAGCCATTGTTCCAGTGCTCTTCAATCTTATCCCTAACTGTGCCAAAGTGATGTCCACATCTGGCACAGCAGCTATATGCATCATTATACGGGTAAGAAACAGTGGTGTGCATTAGTTTGTTGTGTCTGACTGCACTGTGTGACTGTATGTTTTTGTATTTTCAGCACACTCATGTCCCACGTCTAATTCCTCTCATCACTGCTAACTGCACATCAAAGTCTGTGTCCGTCCGGAGGTGAGACGTTAAAACTACTTCAACACACTACTGCTGGGTTAAAGCAGAGGAAAAGTGATCCGATGTACTTATTTTTAATTTTTTTTTTACTTTTGTGTGAGTGTAAACCCTGACATTATTTTACAGGATTCTTTGATGAATTGAAAGTCAAAAGAAGCTTTTTTTATAGAAATCTTTCTAACAATAAGACTTAACTGCTAAGTTTTATCCTTTAATTTAAAAAGTAAAATGTGAATGAATTATCATCAATATCAATATTGAATAATCAACACTTGAATAATCTTTTTCCCAGTGATTGTTTCTCGCTACTTGCTTGAATTATTTTTATATGTACATATATTACAATGCATAGTAATATAGGGTAACAATCTTAATCATCCCTCCTGAGCTCTTAGCAAGTTTACAGACCTGTGTGAGCACATTCATTACTGAATCTCTTTCTTCCTCTCTCTGTCTGTCAGGCGCTGTTATGATTTCTTGGATCTTCTGCTGCAGGAATGGCAGACTCACTCTCTGGAGAGGTACCACCACAGCGCAGGCTAAACTAGAGCTGCCTATTAGTGTTGAAAGGCCAAAACTGTACTATATAACTGCTCTTACTCTTTTCTCCGTGTCTCAGGCATGTGGCTGTGATGGTGGACAGTATTAAGAAGGGGATCAGAGATGCAGACTCAGAGGCTCGAGTGGAGGCCAGGAAGTGAGTGCCGTCCTCAAATTACTTAATGTATTCTGCCGTTTTATGTTGTGTTTTATGTCCTTTGTTACTCTCTCTCAGGGCATACTGGGGGTTGCGGGCTCATTTCCCCAGGGAGGCAGAATCTCTGTATAACTCATTAGAATCATCCTATCAGAGGACACTTCAGTCATGTCTAAAGAGCTCAGGCAGCGTGGCGTCCCTGCCACAGTCTGATCGCTCGTCCTCCAGTTCGCAAGAAAGCCTCAAGTAAGAATGTCTCACTCACCCTCATCTGACAATACCAGAGACCACCAGTAAATAGTGAATTTGAAAGAGATGTTTTTTCTATTCTTTTTCACAGTCGGCCGCTGTCAAAGTGGTCAGCTACTCCAGGCAGAGGTGAGATCCTTGCGTGTGTGCATGTCTTGTGAAAATGTGTATGTGTAATTAATGCTTATCGTGTTCAGTGGTTAAAAAATCTATTTTCTTTAATTTTTTCACTCCTTACTATGTAAAGCGCTTTGAGTGCCTAGAAAAGCGCTATATAAATGTTACAAATTATAATTATTTTTATATAAAAAAACATAATTATTGAATTGAGGAGAACATCTGTATTTTAGGTCCTGATCATTTATTTTATGCTTTTCACCCAACACCTCTTTAAACGTACTACTTAATTTAAAACTTAATTCTACCCATGTATGTCACATGTTCTACAGCAGGGTTTTTATTGTCAACTAAAACTGAAACTCATTTCGAAATCAAAATATTTTTTTGTTAATTGAAATAAGAAGACCATTTAAGAACTGAAATAAAAAAAATCTAAATAGAAATCTAAAAAAAAAAAATTGGTAAACAGCACATAACTTTTAAAGGCACAATATGTGCAATATGTTTGGATATTAAAATATCCAAAAATCACTATAATAGTGTTATATATTTAGCTGAATTGTGTACTTACATTATCCCAAATGTTTAGAAGAATGTTTAAATCCAGAGAAATAAGCAATTTTAACTAGTGAAATGGACCATGTCCATAGTGTTCTTGTGTCTCCTGCCAATGATGTCATACACCCTCGATTTCCGTTTTGTTTTGTAGAAAACATGGAAACAACAAAGATGCTTTAATATGTTATGTGTTTTATTAGACAGGTGACGACCACACAGAGTAGCATCATAACAGAGCTTTTAAATGTACCTATTATGATAAAACAGCGCTGGCGTACCCCTCATAAGCACAAACGGAAGGAGCGTAAGCGGTCAACTGAGGCATAATAAAAGCTCTGCTGCTTTCGCGCTGTGTGTCATGCTCGTCAAAATCTTTGTGCTGGTTCAGCGGCCTTGTTTCACTTCGACGGCTTTCTGTCTCACTCTCTTTCATACTACGATGTTAATAAATCTTTAATACATTAGCTCATCCATGAAAATTATTTCTGACCGAGTCCTGTCTGATTCCACACTCAGTCACGGCGTCATCAAACTACACCTTCATTTCTTTGTTTATTTTGAATGCGCGCCCTCTAGTGGCTAAAATGACATACTGTGCCTTTAATAGAAGTAAAATGGAAATGACTGGAAATGAAATATAAAAATAAAAGCCAACTTGGAAATAATAATACTAAAATACTTAATACTAAAATATAAATACTGAAATAATACTGGCTCACAGTGAGGAAATGTTATAAAAAAATGTAAATGTTTGCTTTTAGATTCCACTTTTCATGTTTATTTAAATAAATGTTACATACCGAGTTTGTTTTTGTGTTTGTTATTTTAGTACCTGCAAGCTCAAAATCATCAGGATCTCCAGGCTCTTTGCAGCGCTCCCGCAGCGATGTGGATGTCAATGCAGCCGCCGGTGCTAAAGCCAGACACAGCGGACAGGCTGGAGGGGCGGGCCGGGTCATGACAGGCCTTGCCCCTGGATCATACGCATCCCTCGGTAGGAGCCACATAAAGTTGATGCACAGTTTTACCAGATTTATTAACTCATGGAGAAGTCAGACATGTGAAAATAAAGGCTCTCCGCTCTTTCTTACCCCACGCTATAGGAACTGGAGTAAAGAATTGTCTTAATTCTTCAAGGTTACCTGTGTGTGTGTGTGTGTGTGTGTGTGTGTGTGTGTGTGTGTGTGTGTGTGTGTGTGTGTGTGTGTGTGTGTGTGTGTGTGTGTGTGTGTGTGTGTGTGTGTGTGTGTGTGTGTGTGTGTGTGTGTGTGTGTGTGTGTGTGTGTGTGTGTGTGTGTGTGTGTGTGTGTGTGTGTGTGTGTGTGTGTGTGTGTGTGTGTGTGTGTGTGTGTGTGTGTGTACAGGTTTATTTATATATCCTGGTGGGGACTTAAACCTGAATACACACAGACTCATGGGGACTCATGTCACAGTGGGGACTAAATTGAGGTCCCCATGGGTACAAAAGCTTATAAATCATACAGAATTACTTTTTTAGAAAGTAAAAATGCAGAAAGTTCCCTGTAGGGGGTAGAGTTGGTTCAGGGAAATAGAAAATATGGTTTGTACAGTATAAAAACCATTACGTCTATGGAGAGTCCCTACAAGGACAGCTGACCAGACACGCGCGTGTGTGTGTGCGTGCGTGTGTGTGTGTGCAGTTTTGTGATTCTGTTGTATGTTTGTTCTTTTTTTCTAATTGGTTTGCTGTGCTTCTCTCTCTCTTCTTTGGCTTAAGATGATGCATCTGATAAGGATGGTAAGATCATCTGCCGTTTGCTCATCCATTCTTCTAATTTTCTTACTTGCCCTCTCCCCTTTCTAAAGGCTGATTGCCTTTCTATCAGCCTTCCTTTCTGCTCATGTATCTCATGCTTTCCTACTGTTTGTCTTTGAATCGTTGATCAGGATTTTTGGGGTGATTTATATATGTGTCTCTGATCTATATAAAATTTTGCTAGGTGAAAAGTTGTTTGCTTTTCGTTGTAGTTCTCTTTTATAAGTTCACTCAATGCTGCGTAGCTTTACACAGTGGAAACACCCCCAAGTGTGACGATTGTCTGAAGACCTTATAGAATCACGCCAATTAATTGGCTGATGAATCTTACCCCTCAGATTTTCCTCTCTTCAGAAGCGTTTGCAGTTTTTCTTGCCCATTTCTCAACGGTTTTAGTATCGGATTCTTTCCACTTCAGCAACCGCATCTGTGGAATTGCTATTATTCTCCTAGCGGTGAGTGGAATGGACTTCAGTCAGTGCCAACTGCCATGCTCTCGTCTAATCTTGAGCAATGACCAACACTGTAAGTGCGTCAGATGTGTGGGGCGTTATTTTTGGTATTTCTAGCTGCATGTACTGCGAGAATTTCACTTTAAAAACCTTGCACGCTAGACTCGTGATTTTTGACCAAGAATCTGCTGTTCTCCCCCACTGTGTCACTCCAGAGGCCTTCTCCCTCTGCGAAGCCGCGGCCTGGAGTTCGGATGCGGAGCTCGAGGCTATGGAGATTCATTATCTCCATTTTTGGAGATTGTTTCCAATCTCCCTCCATTGCCTGGGCGTCACCGCGTGAATCCTCCTGGTTGAGGTTTTGGCACACACCACTGAGAAGTTGAGCTTAGATTGGCCGGACGAGCCTCGCGAGTCCCAGTCATCTAAGCTTGACGAGTATTTCCTCAGTGGCTCTGGTTCGCGCCCCGGCGAGGAGAAAGCCTTTCTTCCCCGACCTGCATCACGAAATCTCCAGGTCTTGGAAGCAGCCTTTCTACTCCCGTCTCACTAATGCGGCGGCCGCTGACTTCTCCAACCTTGTTGGTTCTGTGGAGCAGGGGTACGCCGCAGCCCCGGGGATTGAGGACATGCTCGCTGCGCACCTCTCACCAACTTCCTTCCGTCTAAGCCGTGTAGGACCACCTCCGCTTTGATTGGTAAGTCCTACATAACAGCGGGACAGGCAGGTGCGGCTTTCCACACTATGGCCGTCCTTCAGGCCTACCAAGCGGAGGTACTGAAGGAGATGGATGAGGGGGACGGTGTGACCCCCAAAGCTGTTAAGGAGCTTCGCAGGGCTACTGACTTGGCCCTTCGTGCTACTAAACATACAGCACGGGCGGTTGGGCACAGTATGGCAGGTTTGGTGGTGGCTGAGCGCCACCTTTGGCTGAATCTCACAGAAATCAGGAAAAAAAGAGAAGGTTTTCCTCCTCGACTCCCCGGTCTCTAGCTCTGGCTTATTCAGCGACGCGGTTATCACCGTCATCGATAAGTTCAGGGCTGCTAAAACGCAGTCGGCTGCATTTAAGCAGTTCATGCCACGGCGTGCACGACTGCCTCGTCCTACAGGGAGTGCCCGACCCCCAGAAAGGAGCCAGTCCATAGAGTGAGCGATCCGGTGCATCCCTTACTGTACACGGTCTGGGAAGCCCATGGTCATCCCGCCACTCGCCAGCACCCTAGCAAGTGGTTAGATTTGAAGCACGCGAACAAGCATCCCGCAGTTTCTTTGGGTCGCTCCTGATATGCGTATCAGGAAGAGGAGAGCTTGATTGTGACGGACCGCTTAAACGTATCTGTCCATCTCCGAGATGCTCTCCTCCACCAACTGCGCCATCCTCGCCGCTAGAGGCGCCTCGAGAAGCACAGGCCACTTCCCCTCATCGGCGACTGTTGAAGGTAAGAGACACTCCATGTTTTCTCCCCCCAGGTCCGCTGCAGATTGCAGGCAGTGTACACATGGTAAGGGACGCCAAGCGCTTTCCCCCTGTATCAGTATCTCCTGCCCTTGCCTTACAGCCTTATTAGATCATGCCTCCACGCACAAGGATGCTGTGAGCTTTCCTCTGCTTCAGCCAAATGCATGTCCCACCCTTCAGGGGGAGGTTCAGAGTGGGTATCCCCTTAAACTGTTCCACTCTGCTACCTCTGTCGGCCTTCCTCCATGCTTGGAGGGACCTGCCAGGAGTGTCGCCCTGGGTCCTTTGTACAATCCAGTTTGGTTACACACTCCAATTCGCAACCCCCCGTTTCAACTGGGTTCTTCTTACTGCTGTGAACAGCGCCGACGGGGCTTCTGTCCTGCAACAGGAAATCTCCTCTCTTCTGCTCAAAGGGGCAATAGAGGAGGTACCTTCTTCGGACCTAAACCGTGGCTTCTTCAGCCGGTACTTTCTAGACCCGAAGAAGGATGGGGGTTTGCGTCCTATACTAGATCTGCGCAGGCTGAATTACTCCCTCTACAGAGGGAAATTCAGAATGCTGTCGCTCAAGAGCATTTTTTCCCAGGTCCAAGAGGGGGACTGGTTTGTCACTGTCGACTTGAAGGATGCCTACTTCCACATTCACATGGTTTAGAGACACAGGAAGTTCCTCAGGTTCGCCTTCGAGGGAAAGGCTTACCAATACAAGGTTCTTCCCTTTGGGCTATCTCTGGCCCCGATGATGTTCACCAAGTGTATGGATGCAGCTCTGGCCCCGCTGAGGATCCAGGGGATCCAAATCCTCAACTACCTGGACGGTTGGCTCATTTTAGCCAGTTACAGGGAGCAGGTGATTCGTCACAGGGACTCTCTCCTTCTCCACCTTCGCGCGCTTGGCCTCCGGCTGAATGGCCAGAAGAGCGTGCTCGCTTCAGTCCAGCAGACCATTTTTTGGAGGGTCTGTCTGGACTCGATGCAGGCCCGTCTGGCCCCTGCTCGGGTTGAGAGCATCAAATCGTGCTCGGCCTGCTTCAGGCTGGGTCGTCGCGTTTCAGTGGGCCTGTGTCGCAGGCTCCTAGGCCTCATGGTGGTGGCTTCCCCGGTTCTTCCCTTGGGGCTGCTCCATATGAGACCGTTCCTCTGGTGGATGAAGTCCCTGTGTATTCGTCTCTCTTGGCCATCCCTCCGCCTACTAAGAGTGTCAGGCGCCTGTCTCCGCATCCTCTTAGTGTGGGGGGACCACAATTTTCTCAGGAGAGGAGTGAAAATGGGGGTAGTCTGCCATCGCCATATAATAAAGATGGATGCCTCCCTCTCAGGGTGGGGGCGGTCTTCGAGGGAACACCGGCTTGTGGTGTCTGGTCAGGCAAGTTCCTCACCTGGTACATCAACAGCCTGGAGTTGAGCGATTCATCTGGCTCTTTTTCACTTTCTTCCTTACTTGGTGCACTCTCATGTCATCGTCAGGCCGAACAATATGGCGATGGTGTCTCACATCAGAATTTGACACCCACGTCCCGATATCTGGAAGTTGTGGGTATGGCCAATCAAAGGTTGCCCATAGACTTTGATCTCTCAGATGGAGTCTGTGAGACCATTAATAGTGCCAGGGCTCTTTCAATTAGGAGGCTCTATTCCTCCAAATGGAGGGTTTTCGAATCCTGGTGTTCGGCTCATGCCGTGGACCCAGTTAACTGCCCAGTTGGTTCAGTGCTGGTGTTCCTGCAAGATAAGTTTTCATTACCACCCTGAGAGTCTACGTTGCGGCTATTGCTGCTCGAAGATACTTAAACGATGTCCCGCTGGGTACACATGTTTTTTTTTCTCCTTTATGCATGGGGTTAAGCGCTTGAGGCCGGTTCGTCCTCCAAGTTTCCCTTCTTGGGACCTTTCTGTTGACCTGAAGTGATTGATGGAGCCCCCTTTTGAGCCCCTAGGGTCAGCTCCCATGATAATTCTGACACTAAAGGTTACTCTTCTGTTGGTGTTGGCTTCTTTTAAGCGTGTGGGAGATTTGCAGGCTCTGTCTGTCAGCGAGTCCTGCACTGAGTTTGCTCCTGTTCTGGTCAAGGCATTTTTAAGACCTATACCTGGTTATGTCACCAAAGTTCTCTTCTTTTCTGTCTTTTCATTCACAGGTGATAGTGTTGCAAGCTTTCTCTCCCTCCTCTTCGAGTGAGGGCGATGATCTTAATCTGCTCTGCTCTGTTAGAGCCCTGAAGATGTATGTGGACCGTTCCAGTCAGAGGCGTAAATCCATACAGCTGTTGGTGTGTTTTGGTGCAGGCCGCAGAGGGCTAGCCGCATCTAAGCACACAATATCCCACTGGGTTAGGGATGCTATTTCATTGGCCTATGAGGTGCGCGGTTTGCCTTCACCTCTAGGCATCAAAGCTCACTCTACCAGGGGGTGGCCTCCTCCCAAGCTTTGTTTAGAGGTGTACCCCTGGAGGACATTTGTTTGGCGGCAGGTTGGTCCTCTCCCCATACTTTTGTGAGGTTCTATAACCTTGATGTGAACACGGCTCCTGGTTCCCAGGTTCTTTCTGTTTGAGCCAGCTATGTTTTGGTGTTCTGGTCTGTAATGAGCCAGATCTGGCAGCGCGCTAGCTTGGCATGTGTGGTATATCATTCCCATTGCGTAAAGCTACGCAGCGTTGAGTGAACCTATGAAAGAGAACGTCTCGGGTTACTTACGTAGCCCATTTTCTCTGAGTAGGGAACGAGACGCTGCGTCCCCTGCCAAGCTCCTCTTGCTATCGACTTGCTTCTTTGACAGGAAAATCTGAGGGGTAAGATGGTGCGAGCGTGGTCTATGTTAGTCACCCATGACATAGGGGCTGTATCTCGTGCCATCAGCCAATGAATTGGCGTGATTCTATAAGGGCTTTGGACAATCGTCACAACTGGGGGTGTTCCCATTGCTACGCAGCGTCTCGTTCCCTACTCAGAGTACATGGGTTACGTAAGTAACCCAAGATGTTTTTCAGTGTTTTGTAGGCATTATAGGGAACCTGATCCTCTCACATATATAGTGGGTTCAGCTCCTTGTGTGTGATGTAGCGCTGGTGGCGTGTGGTATCGCAAGAGTATGACTAATCTGCCTTTCAGCTTGTGGTTGTGCCAATTTAAATATCTTCATCAAAAATCACCCTTACTGATCTGATGCTGTCCTCTAACTTTGTCCATTCTGGCCTGTCTTCTTTCCTTTAACTCAATCATTAATACGTTTCCTCAATCACAGGACTAGCCTAAGTTGGGAGTTTTGAAGGACCAGCGAGACACTCTGTAAATCTCTTATTAGTAGTTTGTTGGTGTCTTTATGATTGACTTGAGGTATTACAGCATGTTTGTTTCTCTCCAGGGCGACTACGGACTAAGCAGACTTTATCAACTGCATCTAGTGTGGGCAGCAGTCAGGTGGACTCGAGAGGCCGGACCAGATCAAAGATGGCATCTCAGTCACAACGTAAGTAACTACCTACACACTGTGTGTTCATACACATTCTGCGTATACAGTGAAGAAGCACAAATATTCAACATAAATATTATATACTATTCCTTACACACCTCTTATGTTGTCGTTTTGCTCACATACCACACCATAAACACACTATATTAACATAACACTGCTCATGTGAATGTATTAGTCTGTAAATGTCTGTAAGTGCAAAATATAGAGGACTGTACTGACTGCAACCTCCTAGAAATGATCCATACTCAAATTTTATACAGAGTTATTCCTATAATGCATTCCTATTATGCATTTTTACATTTATTTGAATGGAAATCTTTTGTAACAATATAAATATTTTACTGTCACTTTTAATCAATTGAATGTATCCTTGCTAAATAAAAGGATTAATTTATTTAGGAAAAATAAGACTCAATGCTATTTTTCTACTCATGGCAAGCGTGCAGTGAAACAGTCTTCACACCATGTGCTGTAACACATTGTCAACTGCGTGTGTGTGTGTGTGTGTGTGTATGTAAAAGATTATCAGGAGTCATCCTGCTCTAAGGATGTAACCCACAGCTCCTCCAACTGTTTCTGTGCCTCTAGGTTCCGACGATTCTGATTGCACGCCAGGTACCCTCGTCTGACATGTGGGCGAGTGTGTTTAGTTCATGCAAACGTGTGTGAGAGCTTTTGTGAGCGAGCAAGCGTTTTATGTCTTGAGTGGCCTGCATGCTGTGTGGTCTTCACTTGGGTGTGACGGTATCAGTCCATTTCTGCCTGCAGGCGTGTAGAAACACAAACTCTCAGACACATCGGTTTAGCGGTGAATGTTGGGCAGCCTGGGCTGCTTAAACATAATGAGAGTATTGATGGAACTAAAGCCACGGCAAACACAACTATGATGTTTTTGATGTTTTGTGTGCCTTCATGGTGATGTTGTGGAGTCACGTCAGTTGCGATGCTGTTGCAGGTCTTTTTTAATCTATGTGCGCATCTCATACTGATGTTTTCATTTGCAGGCTGATGGTTTTATTCATTTGTATGGTGTGTCAAAAACAACACACTGCAACAATGCAGTCAGCATGTTTTTTCCCCATAATGCATTTGTATTCGTTTAATATGCTGTTCCTCCTCCCACCCAATGGGTCTTTTGGACCCGCCCCGCTCCCTAATCCTCCCCCTTCATTGGCTCAGGATCACAGTCTGCTACCCCTGTTGGTGGTAAGATTTTCAACATATTTCACCTGGCACTCATTCACTTAGTCCAGCCACTCCCATCCTGTGTGCCTCCAACCTCTAGTCTTACATCTTCCCTTGTCCTAGTTCAAGGGAGGAAAAAACATTGGGGTTTCCCATCAGCCCCCACTTTCTTCACTGCACGGAGGGTGTGTTGCTTGGATCACTTTGGATGTTTTTTTTTTCTCTCTCTTCAAACCTGTGAATAATTTGTTAAACCTCACTTTACTTCTGGGTGGTATGACGTTATATATCAATTCTATATATCAATATCTACTATGAATCTGCTACACAGAAGCCTGTATATCTGTGACGCGATTTTAAAAAACTTTGGTGTTATGTAATGTGAAGCTGTTTCAGTACTTGCGTCTATCAAGGTAAATAAAGTAAGATGTTCCTTTCACATTTAAATAATTTAAGCCACTAAATTATCCAAAAAAAGATAATTGTGTTACAATTTAAAATATATTTGCTTGAATTTTCAGCAAAAATAATTATTGTGAGGTGTGTATTATTACCGTTACACAAGAATTTGGTCATACCGCCCACACCTTTACATCACTGAGTGGGAAAATGTAATGATTTGGTCACTGGTGTGTCAAAGTGCAGCGTGAGCATGTTCATTTGTGTTTGTGTTTGTGTAGAGTTTGTAGTCGTAGAACATTTTCACTTGTTCGCTAGGGAATCCTCATTCTTCCCTTTTTGTCTCGGACACAATCAGAATCACAGCACTAGCACTTCTATGTCAAACTGTCATCTGTGTCTGTGATTGTTATTGTAATGTAAATTATTGCTGTCTGGATAAACAACAAAAATTTCAGCATTGCTATGATAATTAGTTTGTTGGTGCCGTAAAAGTTTGGCATTAGTGGACAGTCTGTATTTTGTGTTATTTGTTATATATATATTTAATGTTTGTGTTAATGTGTGCATTTAAAAGCATTTATCGTTAGGAAGATGTACATTTTCAATGGTTTCTCAGGCTCACAAAACTTCTGTCTTTGTTTTCTATATATTTACAGCGGGTTCTCGTTCGGGTTCCCCAGGCCGGGTTTTGACCAGCACAGCTCTGAGTACACTCAGTACAGGAGCTCAGCGTGTGAGCGCAGCTCCGGGCTCCCACCGTCGCAGCCGGATCCCACGCAGTCAAGGCTGCAGTCGAGACTCCAGCCCCACGCGCCTCTCTGTTGGTAAGCACTGGCTTCTATCTGTGGTCATCTTGATGATCTCCTCAGTTATGTTTTGTCTCTGATGAATAAAATACTTTTTTTTATCAATGAGTGCCCATTGAAACTGTTGGGGCATGTGTTGCAATTCCACATCGGCTGTGAGACATCAGTAGGCCTTCACATAAACAGGCAATAATGTTCTTACCAAAACTGAAATGTTTTCTTTCAATCAAAGCTCCTTCAAACATCAGCCACATCTACAATGGATCAAAAGGAGGTATGTTGGTCTTTTTTTCCACCTTGATCTCCGCAAGTCATCCCATAATGATAATCCATCTGCCTGTCTGAGCTGGAGCTGTCATCCTAATGGTGTTTCATGCTGGAGGTTTTGCTGTGCTGCGTGTAACATGCTGCTTTGAGAAAGCAGAACATGGCTTCACATTAACCTGCTGGTTCTTCCCTTGTCTGCTGTGATGTTATACCCCACAGCTTGGTGCTGCTCTTTGCAAAGTGAATGAATGATGTCCATCTCATGAATGCAGATGAACGTTGAACATTGGTTAAGACACAGGATATAAAAGCAAAGATCCTGACCGTCCACCTCCCATTTGTTAGCATTCACCCTGTAATTCTTAACCTTCTAATTGTTCTTCCCCGTCACTAAATTTCTTCACTCCTTTCTTATCAATTCCTTTAATGTGGAATTTGTGCATGGACTCTAGAAATTAGTACAAATGTCAATGTTTTATGTTGTTTGTCTTCCTTTTTCTGTGAGGCTCCTCAGGGCTCTGTATTGGGCCCTTTTTTCCTCAAAAAGTTAATAACATATTTTAGTTTCAGTGCTTAGAAAAACTTTATGGAATTTGTACAGCTTTTCTTTCACTGTTGCTCCTACCTTGTCTGTCTTTTGTACCTTTCAATGTCTCTGTTCTTCTTTATCTGTTTTTTCTCTCTGCTCTTATCTTGATATGTTTTCTTGGGGGTGGGTCAGCGAGGGGTAGTCGTATACCACGGCCTAGTGTGAGTCAGGGCTGCAGTCGTGAGGCCAGTCGAGAGAGCAGCAGAGACACCAGCCCTGTGCGCTCCTTCACGCCGCTCGGTGAGTAACCACGGCAACCATTTCATCTATCAGGACCAGTCAGCTTCAATTCAGCAGGGGCCTAAAATTATTAAATCATGCCATGCTGAAAAATTAAACGTGTCCTCCACTTCATTTGAAACTGGAAGTCAAGCTTTTGCACATTTTGCTCGACTCAGTTTGCTTAAAGTTTTGCAGCTACCAAACAGGAATGTTTGTACAGTGATACACAGCACTGCAAGCACATTCACGTTGAATTGCAAATATTTTTGAGGTTGAAAATCCAACACATTGTTCAGCTTGGCCAGGTAGCAGTTATCTCCTGGCCTTGTTTTTTTTGCCTCATCTTACATAGTCAACATTGCTGATGGATGCTGACACAAGCGTCATCTTAAGGTCCTTAAATACAGCACACCAGAGAAAAATTATGTAAAACCACAGACAGGAAGTATTAGGAATAACCCTAATAGTCATCAGTTTTCTTAATACATGTTCCTCATCAGTATCTACCCTGCATTTGTTTTGCCTTGTTGAATATCCTGTTTTGCACAGAAATGTCATTTCTGGAAGGAAGAAAAATCACAAAAGTTTGCGAATGCCTTTCCTTGACTTTATGTATGTACATAATGTGAAAAAGCCTTCTCATAAGTTTGTATTAAATTAAACATGGAGCCTTCAGTGTGCCAAAAAGTGTGACCCCCCCCCCCCCCTTGTTTTTTTTGGGGGGGGTCGACATTTTCATAATTTTCGTTTCAAGTTTGTTTTGAGAGGCACAAACTTCAAAGTGGAATGAGGATAATACAATTTAAGATAGACTCTCTACTGCAGGCAATATTTTTGAGGTTAGGTAATTCTGAAGAACTTTTTAGGGATGCCCAAGTGTAAAAATATTCCTGGTGTTGCGCAGAACTGGACTAATATCCTTGAGCGTTGACACTTGAAGTGTGTGAAATGTGTGTGTCACAGCGGGGCATGTGTGTGTGGTTGGTGATGGCACATTCTCACATTACTGCTAATTGGGAGTTTCTCTGGTGAGCTCTAACACTGGCCTGGTTATTTACGCGTGTGTGCTTGTTTGCATTCTTGTGTGTGTGTTGCAGCATCCCGGCATTATTCTCGCTCAACTGGTGCTCTTCATGCCCCAGATGCCTTCGGGGCAGCAGGTGAACTGTCACCCCAGCCGGCACAGGACTCTTTAAAAAAAGTTTTTTTTTTTATTGTAGTTTTTCATCTCATTCTTCTGCTTCTTTCAGTTTAGCCGCCATCAGACCAGCATGCATTTAAGTTTAGCGTTCATAACAGCTGTTCCTCCCATTGCAATAACAACCGTATTCAAGTAGATTCGTGTGGAACATCTTTCACAGTCACCTATCATTTTTTTCCTGAATTTATCCCAAGTTTTTTTTGTGTACTTTTTTGTTGTTGTTGTTATATGGGCATTTATGGTTAGTTTTATTTGGTGTTTTCAGTCGTAATCATTTGTTTCTGTTGGTTTATAGGTTAATATCTTTATTATTGGTGAATTACGTTTTAATTGATTTCTCAGTATTGATAAGATCACTGCATGCAGTTTTTTGTTTGGAAATGTATTTGTGCATGTATGTATAAAATGTGTGATGTGTGTTGTAGGTTCTGGGTTGGGTATGTCTCAGTTCAGTCATCTCTCATCCTCAGTTAGTGCCATGAGAGTGCTGAACACCGGATCTGACGTGGAGGAAGCCCTGGCTGATGCTCTGGTAAAAATAAATATAGACAGACGGGAACTCTGCTTACACACAAGTTTACATACCCTCTTTTATCAGACAATTACATACCCAACATCTGATGTTATCAGTTTTAAAAAGAGAAATATTTTGTTTTATTTGTTTATACACATTTCAGATGTTTAAGGTCAGCACGTTTTTTTCAGTTTTAAAAGAAATTACTACTTTTATTCAGCAGGAATTAATTCAATTGATCAGAAGTGACTGTAAAGACATTTCAACCATAACTCTCGGAAAAGTTTAGCATGGTGATGGATATGACAATGTTAATGTATTTGGTCTTTGTGGAATAGATCTGCTACACTGCTGCTGAATTGCTGCTGCTGTTGGTTATTGCTGTAGTTGTAGATTATTGCTGCTGCAAGCAAGTACAGGAACTTGCTACTGCCAATGCATATGGCGATACGGTGCCGTGAGTATTTGAGACATACTGCTGCTGCACAAATAGCATATAAAATACCCCCCAACAAAGCTGGAAGAAGAAAACAAAACAATGAATTATGTATGCTGCTGCTATACAATCTTCAAATAATCCCTATAAGGCAGAAGGAATATAAAAGATAAAACCACTCAGACAAGCAGATTATTGCCAAGGCATATGTACTTCTGCTGCTCCGAAGAGCCGTGAGACCGTGTATTTGCTATCTATGTGAGCCTGAGCCGGCTTTGCCGAATGGCTTAACGCTAGTGAACTATTGCTGTGTGTTCTGTTCCTGTGGCTCAGTGGTAGACCATTGCGTTAACAGCGCAAAAGGTTGTGGGTTCAATTCCCAGGGAACACATACAAATAATGTATAGCCTGAATGCACTGTAAGTCGCTTTGGATAAAAGCGTCTGCTAAATGCATAAACGTAAACGTACCTGATCGGTTGACCAGATAGCTTAAACTAGTGACCTGAGTTAAATGTGTTTCTGGGCTAATGGAGCCCAGATAAATTAACTAGTGGCTTAACAATGTGAACCTGGGTGCTGTACCCTTTGGTTTATTTAACTAATGACCTAAATAACTATATGTGTCTGAGCCAATAGCTCAAACTTACCAAGGTAGAAACATGCACTGTGTGTCATTAACACAGGAATCACACTGCAGGCTGATAGAAAGTAACCCCCAGCAACCACCTGACTCAGACAGCCTGAGCAAATAGTTTTAAATTTGTAATACAGTTGTAATTTTTTTTTTCTCAATCAACGTTCCTGCAATGGAAATACTTACCTTTAAATTATTAATAAGCTAACAAAATATTTGGCGAAAGAATAAATCACTATACTAGGGTGTGATGAGACACTTTTCCCACGAGACGAGACTAGGTTCATGAGAATGAGACAAGATTTTCAGACTTAAAAAAAAATCCTCAATGATGAAATGTATATGGAAAAATTGTCTTTTATTCAACTGAAAAATGCAACAAAATGTAGGTGCATTTTGAAATCAACTTAAACTTTATTAAATTAAACTTCTTTTTTTAATGAATTATATGCAGTTGGCTAATAAACAACATGTAAACTAAAGCAGCACGATTCTGGATAAATTGAGAATCACTTTTTTATATATATTGGAGATGACGATTCTCTCACAAAATAATGTAATTTACTAGTGGTTCTGACAAAATGTTCTTTGCTTAAGTCTTTTAAAAATATATATTAATAAAAAAAAATTAAATGGAGTCAGTGTCTCACTTCATAAAGACTTGTTTCACTGACTATTGGAATCTGCTGAATGAATGATTCAATGTCAAATACATTTTTTAAACAGGTTGTCGCCACCACCTGGTGGAAGATGATACACATTGTTACAAAACAAGTGTTAAGATACTTTAGTTTTGATCGCTACTGTAGACAAGTGTTTATACCCAAACTATAAACTTTTATCCCAGTACTTGTGTTATTTAAATGTCTGTAACACAGAAATAATGATGTGTGGTTGAAGAGACTGTTTGTGTTGCTCTTTCTGGATCAGCAGCAGCATGAATGCAGATTTGAATGTCTTTAACACCTGTTTCACATCGCGAGTGTCAGTGGAGCATGAGCAGCGAATGTCAGTGATTGACAGCGTTCACATCGGAAGCGTGATGATGGCCGACCCTCTGATTCATTATCAGGGGCAGCTACAAAACGTGCTTCTCACGCTCCACTGACACTTGCGATGTGAAACAGTCTTAATAGACATAGCTGAATCGTTGTCATTCAGGAATAAGATCGCGTGGGTGTTTGAGTCAAGACCGCAAGCTAAATTTTGAACGATTAATTGTGCAGCTCTAATGTAAACATTGCAAAATATTTTGCAAGGATATCGTCACGTTCTCGCGAAACCAGACGGATCTCACGAGATCTCGTCACAGCGCAGCATTCAAATTTTAGGTGTCGTAGCATTTTAATGCTTTTTTTTTTTAGCCTGTCCAGTTGAACCCACTCGATGCGGTGCTGCACATTCAAAATATTGCAAAATATTGATTCTGACGCACATTCAGAACCAAGTCTGTGAAGTTTAGCGGAGAATCGCAAAGCAAAAGCTCATGCACGTCTGACATCAAAATGGAAATATTTCCATGGCTCTCTAACATTTACAGATGGAGAATATACCTGTGAAATGTAAGTTATGCATTTAGGAAAAGAGCACATAGCTCAAAACAGTGCGTCTCTGTCAAGGCACACGCAGCCTTTCTGTCAGAGCCGCTTTAAACGCAAAGATTTATCATTGCTGATACACGTAATTTATTAACATTTAATCATATGACCGCAAGGTTCATGTTTATGCTGTTAATATGCACGTTTGCTAATATTATATCTAACATTGCATCTGAATTTGCTATGCCATTCTGCTGCTATTAAATTCATTAAATTGTGATCTGAATAGCTATGCAATGCAAGCATACTGCTGCTACAGCTGCACGAAAGTACTTAGAATTACTATAACAGTCTTTATTAAACAATGAAACAAACAATTAATGTCTATTTCACTTTGAAGAGTTCACAAAATCTCTGTGCGCCCTGTTAAATAAACTAATAAAAGCCTATTTCAATTTTTTAGTTACTTACCCCATGTATTATCACTGAAATTTCATGCAATCAGATACTTTCTGCTGCCGCTGCTATAAACAACAGTAATAATTTGACTTGATTTGCTATGCGCATACTGCTATTAACAATTTGCTAATAACGCAATCTGAATTCTATGATACTGCTGCTACACTCCATGAAAGTAATATAATTGCCGTAAGCCCAGCTGAATACATAAAATAGTAAATTCCAGTTTAAGGGTGTCTTATTAGCTACATTGCACATAGGCTACTGATTGGAAATGATTTATTAGTAGTGAAAAGGAGGTAGCAGGTGCTTAGGTAGCTAGCTTAAAGCCAGTGGGGCTGTCGGTAAGATCAGGTCCAGTCTAGTCAAACCCGGTATAGGAAAGTTTATTGTACATCCAAGGAAATTTTGTGTATGTAGATGTGCATGTGGTTTCTATAAAGGGAATAGATATACATTTTTAGTTTACCTATAAACAGTGCTAAATAAGGTACAAGGCAACCACAATGTTACATCAACTGCACATTAAATAACTAAAGCAAATGCCTAACAGGAACTAGAGCAAGCATGAAAATAAACACATTTAGGCCAAACTTAAGTCATACAAAATATTTAATTATTATAATTAATGCATACAGAAGATATTAAAAGCATGTGGATTTCGGGCAATTAAGGTAATCCCCAAACCCCAATTCACTTTTCTGTTCTAAAATCCGTGACCCTTGACGTTGTATTCTCACATAACGGTTTCATGAACCAGGAAACAGCTTGCTGCTGCTACTAATGCCACTACTGTTAAATGACAATACGTGCTTAGTAATTACTCCTCACGTGAATAACCTGCGCGTAGTTTTACAACTTAAAATGCGTTAAAATGTAACTCTAACAAATGCAATATGCACTGAAATCAGAGTGAAGACCATTTACTTACCTAGCTGTTGAGCTTTAGAGAACTCTGAAAGCGTGCTGCAGGATCTGAAGTGAATACTAGCCAGCCATATAAATGCAAGGCAGTAAGCTCATTGGCTGCATATGCAGCATGAACCAATCAGCTTGTGCCAAGATGTTTAACTCTTTGAATATCATCAGTTACGTTAACAACCCGTCAGCTTGCGCCATCTAGAGTTTCATGACTGAACTATTTATTTATGTTGTTGCACAACATTTCTATTTCAAATAATAAAAAAAACAAAAAAATGTCTCATGGTTTCCACAAAAATATTAAGCACCACAACAGTTTTAAACTGAAAATAATAAATGTTTGAGCAGCAAATCAGCATATTAGAATGAATTCTGAAGGATTATGCGTCAATGAAGGATACATTAATGGCTTCTGAAAATTCATATCAAATAAATTACATGTTAAAATATATTAAAATAGAAAATTATTTTAAACTGTAATAATTTTTCACAATAACTCTGTTTTTACTGTATTTTTGATCAGATAAATTCAGCCTTGGTGAGAATAAGAATACTATTAAAGAAGTATCAATTATTTAAAAATCAAGTCAAGTTGAGGTTCATTGTCATTCTGCTACATGTGTGGACATACAGTGGAACGAAACGTCGTGCCTCACAGGACCACGGTGCTACATAAATACAGGCATACAACAATGAAGTAAAAAAGAACACTATAAACCTATACACAACTAACCTACTGACATATTTTGACTATAACTATACTACATATAAATGTTACCCTATACGTAGGCTAAAAAAATACAAACTATGCAAACTCAATGACTGCTTCAAATGAATACTTCACATGTGCAGAGAGAAACATCGTAAGTCAAGCAGCTGGCTGGTGAACAGTGTAAGGGGATTTGTAGTGCATGAGCATGTAAACATACATATACTATTGAGTCTTTTGTGGGATTATGTACACATAGTAATGTGTGAAAATTGTCTATTTCGAATAGAGGAGAGTGTGTTACTACAGATGGTTTGTACAGGCCCACTCACCTGTGTGTAGCACACTTCGAATTGCATAAAAAAGTCTCAGTCAGTTTTTTTTCTGTGATGTGGTAAGGGTTGGGGGTGTGATGGTCCATGTTTCAGGAGGTAGGGGTTTGTTTGGGGTTTCAGAGAGGGGCGGGGTGATTTGAGTTCAGGGCTCTTGCAGCCTGGGGGAAAAAGCTGTTGAGCAGTCTGGCGGAGCGGGATCTGATGCTCCGGTACTGTCTTCCTGATGGTAGGAGCTGGAAGAGAATGTGGGAAGGATGGGTGGGGTCCTTCACGATACTATTGGCTTTGCTGGAGCATCGTGTAAGGAAAATATCCAGGATGGAGGGGAGAGGGGCACCGATGATTTTTGCAGCTGTGTTCACGGTCCGCTGGAGGGTCTTGCGGTCTGCTACACCACAGTTCCCATACCAGACAGTGATGCAGCTGGTCAGCATGCTCTCAATGGTTCCCCTGTAGAAAGTGGTGAGGATGGGTGGATGGAGACTTGCTCTTTTCAGCGGCGGAGAAAGTGTAGGCACTGTTGTGCCTTCTTTGAGATTGACATGGTGTTGGTGGTCCAGGTGAGGTCCTCTGTGATGTGCACCCCCAGGAATTTAGTGCTGCTGACTCTCTCCACAGTCGAGCTGTCGAGGGTCAGTGGGGGGTGGTCAACAGAGTTTCTCCTGAAGTCCATCACAACCTCCTTTGTCTTACTCAAATTGAGGGACAGGTTGTTAGCACCACACCATTCAGCCGGCTGTGCCACTTCCTCTCTGTTGTGCGTTTCATCGTTGTTGCTGATGAGACCTACCACTGATGTGTCATCGGCAAACTTGATGATGTGGTTGGAGCTGAACTTGGCATTGCAGTCATGGGTCAGTAGCGTGAAGAGCAGCGGGCTGAGCACACAGCCTTGTGGGGCACCTGTGCTCAGTGTGGTAGTGCTCGAGGTGTTGTGGCCAACATGGACTGACTGAGGTCTTCCGGTTAGAAAGTCCAGGATTTAAAGTCCAAACTAAAACTAAAAGTCAAAGTTTAAAAATCCTTCTGATCCCATAATTTTGTGTATAAAAAACAACTGGTATGGATATTTCCCTTTTGACATCACTATATATTTATATGAGATTGGGGTTTAATATTATGTAAGGATGTCAAAAGTGTCATATGCATACCAGTTTTTTTTTTTTTTTTTTTTTTGCTATAAACATCTTGCAGATTTTGCAAGGGGCATGCAAACTTATGGAAAAAAACTGTACTCACAAAATTAACCTAACCAGTTTATTATGTGCTAAATGTCCTAAATGTCTGTCTTTAACTCATGCTTTAACCTTTGGCTTTATCAATGCTGCCAGCTATTAGGAGATATGCGGGGCAAGGTTAGTCTGTCTGGCTTTCTGTCTGTCTCTCTGCGTTAAGATTACGTTAAATTAAATTGTCTCAGTGTTGACTTTATACCTAAAATGCAAATTTGGATGTAATTTTTGTTTTATTAAGCAGAAGAAACCAGCTAGACGGCGATATGACACCTCTGGGATGTGCTCGGATGATGATGCAAATAGCGACGCCTCCAGCGCGTGTTCAGAGCGTTCGTACAGTTCCCGGAATGGCAGCATTCCAACGTATATGAGGCAGACTGAGGATGTAGCAGAAGTGCTCAATCGCTGTGCCTCTGCCAATTGGTCTGAGAGAAAAGAGGGGCTGATGGGATTGCAGGCACTGTTAAAAAACCAACGAAATCTCAGGTAACCCATTCAAACACAAAATAAGGTGTGATTGTTTTTCATATACCAGCTTTACTAAAGTGATTGATTCATGTTCAATGAAAGTGTTTAATTTATTCTTTCTATCTGTTTCAGCCGTGTTGAGCTGAAGAGGTTGTGTGAAATTTTCACGAGGATGTTTGCAGACCCACACAGCAAGGTACCTTCGTTTGCCGCTTTCAAGCTCCAGAACACACTTACACTACACACACTTCTGCAAGACATACACCAGCATGAACTCCTGCATCACACAAAACCGCTTGACTGTATCGGATTCTGCCTCACCCACAGCCGTATTCTCGCCACAAACACAGATCCACACTCTCAGGCATGTGCAGTGCACACTAACTCTGGGGTTGAAGACCGTGGCTAATCGCATGGTTTGGTTTGAGTGGATTTCTGATTTCAGACAGTTCACTCATCTTTTTTCAACCACTGTAACGCCCAATATCCAAACTTCCTCTGTAGCCTTCCTTCCTTTCTTGCTTGCACTCATGCATTCACATACTGGAACTTTAACAATTCCCCCAAAAAAATTCTAAATTTCATACAAATCTCTGACCATTATGAAGAACATGAGAGAATGAGAATGCTTGACGTTCAATATAGTCTTATAGAATTTCAGTATAAGCGCTGATGTTTCAAGTGTCTTTTCTATATAAATTTAAACAATTCTTAAAAATTGTACTCATAAACTATTGGTTGAGTTGACAGCCCAGTTCTACACGCACACAGACTAACCTGCGTTTGAGGTGTCTCTCTTTCTCCTGGAACCTCCTTCTGGCATTCTGTATCTTGTCGGGTAGGCCGTAGCTCCACCCCATTTATCTGATTGCTGGGCTCATGGCTCATGGGCCGCCCATTTTTCTGATTTGCAGCGTGATTCCAGAGGCTTCGGCACGGCAGAATCCGGTATCAGTTCTGCCTCTTTTAAGGTACAGAAGTCATTCTCACACTCCTGTCCAACACAATCAGGTTCTACAGCCACCCAAGCTTTTCTTCAGGGGTATGGAAAACCCTGGATCATTTTATGTGGAGAACTAAAAGTATGGATATTTAAATTGAAAAATATGCTTATGGATTTCATAGCATTTTCACCCTTTTTTATTGGTCTATAGTGGTCTTGTTTCAAAAGGGTGCCTTATTTAATTTCTTGTGTTTGAAGTTTTGAACTATTTCCTTTAAAGGATTAGTTCACCCCAAAATGGAAATACTGTCTTCATTTACTTACCCTCATGTCGTTCCACATGCATACAAAATACAGACTTGAGGGGTTCAATCCAAGTCTTCTGAAAAGACATAATCGCTATACATATATGTATGTGTGTGTGTGTGTGTGTGTATATATATATATATATATATATATATATATATTCTTAAGGGATTGGAATGACATGAGGGTGAGTAAATTATGAAAATTTTAATTTTGGCTTGAATGAACCTTTTAATACAGTATCATAACACGTTTAAATGTTAAACTTCATTTTAATGTATATAATTATTTTTGTGTTTTTCCCAAAATGGTTAGTAGTATTGATCTTTTATATCTTTTTACGGATATTCACCAGTGTGTTTGTTTCTTTTCATGCCTTACCCTGTGGTGGAACTGTAGAGAGTAAGTGTGGTTAACTTTTGTGAGATGCTTCTCCAATAAATAGCTGGAAAGCATTTATTCCGTTTTTGGCTGTGTTATGTTTGGGACTGAGCATTAACAATGCAATGCACTTTACTAATGTACTAATCAGTAACATGATAGGATGATGAAAATGTGACACCTAACAAATGACAAAGATGTTTTTGATCCTGCTATTAATCTGTGGCTTTGCTGTTGACTAATCAAGAATATCTAAAAAGTGTCTATATTGTAAATATCAGTAATTTAGATGTTTGATCTTTCACAATATTGGTTGTAATGTAACAATTAGCATGCAGTTTTGTTCATTTCTACATTGTATTTGTTATTAAAGGGGCTAGTCTTCTGAAATACCCAAGTTGGTAAATAACTAAGTAGTGCCTTTATTGAACTAAATAAACTGCAGGCTATATCATAGTGTGTCATTTGGAAAAAAACTTTGATTAACAAATATTGTGAACCAATCGATTTCTGCTTACTTTCAATTTCCCCATATCTCGTTATGTTATATTACTTCCCTACATCACTATTAATTATATAGAGGCCATCATGATGACAGTGTACCATTTGTGCTGTTCCGATTTACTTTTCTTATGAAAAGTTTTTTTTTTTTTTTTAAGTGATGCTGTTCAGTTGGAGTCAAATCAGAATTTATATTAAGTTTTTATATCTTGCATATCACAGTTGTGGGTGATGGCATTGGCACTGCTTAGACATTTTCCTACTGGGAGACAAAAACATTGCACTATTAACTCTAACAAATGAACAGCAAATGTCCTCTGACTGAGTGAGATGAATGCATTAATCAAAACTGAATCTTTGTGTTTTTGTGTTTTTATGTGTTTTTGTAAATGTATTTTTTATTGAATTAACTGCTGTTCTATATTTCTGATGTCTGTTTTGCTGATGGTGTTTGTACAGGTGTTCAGCATGTTTTTGGAAACGCTGGTGGACTTTATTGCGGTTCATAAAGAGGATCTTCAGGACTGGCTCTTTGTGTTACTAACACAACTGCTGAAGAAAACGGGAGCGGATCTGCTTGGCTCAGTACAAGCCAAAGTACAGAAAGCCCTAGATGTCACAAGGTATGTTATGGAAAAACTGGAATCCATTATTTCTGCCATACTCTGATACAAAGTGTCCACAGATTTCAGTGCTGGAGAATAATTTATTCATTTCTTGTGTTTATCTTCAGAGAATCTTTCCCGAATGACCTACAGTTCACTATCCTAATGAGATTCACAGTTGACCAAACACAGACACCCAACTTAAAGGTAAGTGCTTTTTTGGAGACACTTTATCTTCTCACACTGTGTGGATGAGCGACTAGGCTTGATAGTGTAGTGCAACATGCTGGTATCAGAGAATGTAAAGTAACATGGATTGGGCTGCCAGGTCTTGGCTTAAGTGCTTGTTGATTTTCTACAGGATGTCATGTTCTGGGTCAGTGTACTCAGGGTGTTGTTATCCCTCCATAAAATCTCATGCAAGCCACAAGGACTTTGCCTTGCATAAGAATCTCCAACATCTACCTCACAGTGTGTGCTGCTCCTGAAGAGCCACTGTTTTAGTTGTTGCATTGCTAATGCGTTGTCAAATTTGTAAACGAATAGTTCAATTGATACCATTTTACAAAACAAAATAAAAAAAATTAGGGTGCCAGTGTAAATTTTGCATTATTTATATAGTATTATAGTATGTATTACTATTTTGAATTATATTAATATAATAATATTATAATGATAGAATTATAATATTTGTATAGTTCCTCAAATTTTTCATTTGTCATTTTTAGAATTTGTATATATTTTTTATATAGTTTAATTATTTTGGCAAGGGGGGGAATCTTTACAAAAAAAGTTCAATATTCAATGTTTTAAATCAATATTTTGAATGGCCTTTTTTATCTTCAGTTTGTCATGTCATGCATTTTATTTATTAGTTATTCTTTATGTACTGTTTTAGTTTTAGTCATTTCAGTGCTTGAACTTTTTTTTCAGTTCGCATCTTTTTAAATTGTTCAAATTTGTTTAGGTTTTTAAGTTTGTTTTTTATCTAATATTTTATTTGATTTCAGCTTTATTTGAATTACCTGATTTTGTATAGTTTTGTTTAAAATTACAACTCTGTAGGTTGCTGAATTTACAATTTTAGATGAGAGCAGAAGTAGTCTAGATGTAAAATTAAAGGAAATCAACATGAACAATTAAATATCCAGTGTTGGCCAATATTGATTTAAAAAAAAAAAAAAATCGTCCAAAAGAAAAAAATTATGTATCTTATATTAAAATTGTATTGTAATAGAAAAATATTTAGCAACAATTGTGTTGTTGTCTTTGGCTGCAACAATAAAATTCCTTAGGAAACACTTTCCTACACCAATCCCATAAACACATTTCCTATATCCACAAACGCAAAGACCCAACTCCCATCTAACCAAACCATCTCCCCTTCATCTGCTTCACATTCAGCATCTTTTTTCAGCAGCATTACTTCATATCGCATCCAGTTTTCCCTCCTGTCCCTCTGTCCCTCCTCTTATCTGCGTGTCTGTCTGGGGCTTCCTTTCATTGATGTGCTCTCCCTCTCTCTCTCTGAAGCCGGGGAAAAGGCGCTGTTGCTGGTACGGGGGCGGGGCTATAGAATTGCTTCCCCTCAGAAAGCGACGGCATATTTGCACACTGCAGGAAAATATCCAAGTGTGGAACCAAGCAGTACAGGTCAGTGAGATTCAGGGGAAGCAATCCTATAACGCACAGCTCCCACAACTAAAATCCCTCAGCTGAGCTAGCTCAACTTAAATCCCGCCAAATCCAGTTTCTAAAGTAACCGACAGTTTACCTCTTTCACATAAACTCACAGATAGGTCCGCAGATTTCAACTCATAGTTCACAACTTGAGAACCCTGCCCATTGCATGCATGTTTATTTGAATAATGCTTTAGTGGCAAGTGCTAGTCAACCTACACTACCATTTAAAAGTTTGGGGTCAGTAAAATTAAATTAAAACTAAATTGATAATTAATTTGATCAAAAGTGACAGTAAAGACATGTAATGTTACAAATATGTATGTGTTGAGCACCAAGTCAGAATATTAGAATAATTTCTGAAGGACAATGTGGCACTGAAGACTGCTAAATGACTGCTAAAAATCAGCATTATCATCACAAAAATAAATACTTTAAAAAAAAAAATCTAATTCAAAACAGCGGTTTTAAATTGAAATAATATTTTACTGTTTTTATGGTATTTTTGATTAAATAAATGCAGCCTTGGTGAGCATAAGAGACATCTCTAAAAAATAGATATATTTCTGATCCCAAAATTTTGAACCGTTGTATAGACAATGTATGGGGGAAAAGTGATTTTTCTGGGCCGAGTTATTACCTTTAGTCAGTTTTGACAGAAGCAGGCTGTTTTATCGAAGGCATGATGTTCGAGAGAGAGGGAAATCACTGAAAGAGAGCAGGACACAACACACACACTCTTGAGACAAGCTTTTTTGTCTTTGAAACTCTGTGCTGAGCCCAATCACACCGTCATGCTCACGCCAACTTCCCCCTGCTGTCTTGCTTCATTTCATGGATTTAAGAATAGCTGTGAACGTGTGAGTTTGTGTGCTTGTTTGTAACTGATGGACTGCAGCTGTGATGGTGTTTTGATTCTGACTGTGGCGAAGTTTGATTGAAGGAAGGATTGTGATTGAGGTAAAATGTCTGAAGTAAATCTTTTGGAGTGAATGTTACTGTTGAATGACATAATATGTCTTAGTTGAATTTGTTGCACAGTTGTAACACGCGGATGATGTTTCAGGTGAAGGTGGCCATTTTGAAGTACATAGAAACACTCACACTACAAATGGAGCCACAGGATTTTGTCAACTCGAGCGAAACCAGACTGGCAGTGTCACGTATTATTACGTGGACCACCGAACCCAAGAGCTCCGACGTCAGAAAGGTACATGATGAGACATTACACGAGTTATATTTCCTGTGTTTTCAGCTTTATTATGTGAGCTCTGTTTATTTAGTTTTCGATCTCTTCTGATGGTGTTGATTGGTTTGAGGGTCTAATTGTGTTCTTCATTTTGTAGGCAGCACAGTCTGTGTTGATCTCGCTGTTCCAGCTGAACACACCAGAGTTCACAATGCTTCTAGCTGCACTGCCTAAAACCTTTCAGGATGGAGCCACCAAATTGTTGCAGAACCACCTACGCAACACAGGCAACACAGCCCAGGTGATAAATACGTTACTAATATCAAAGTCTCTTTAAGACAAGTCATGTCACTTGGCGGCCATCTTTGAAACGCCTCTCGGGCATCCAAATGCAGCTCCTATCACTTTGTATGGGGAAACATCAAATTCTCCAAAACTGTTCACCAAGCTTACAATAAATTTCAGATTTGAAATCATCAATGAAATCGGACAACAACTGTGTCATAAATGTTGGTTCTTTGGCTCAAATAGCATTATAAAAAGCTTATTTTTCAGGCTAAACCAGCCAGTGTGCATGTGCAGTCCTGAGCGCATGCGCGTCTCTGAGCACTGACCGTTTCTATAGCAACCGGGACTTTCTAACGGCAGCTGCAGTGACGCGCTGACTTTACCGATTAGCGATTGGCTCTTTCATTCAGAAGGCGGGGCTTCCTGCGTTTGAGCGCCCATATTAAGCGTTGCATTTTTCCCCATTCAAAACTATACGAGTGACATGTCTTGGATATTCTATAGTCTTTGCTAATATACCAACCAGAATTCAACATGGAACAGCCATAAACATGCTAGAATAAGTAAGGAATAATTGATGACGGGCCGTTGAATTATTAGAAAAATAGTGCACACCCGATGCGGTCATGACGCAAAGCGGCCGTTACACCTCGGGTGTGCATTATTTTTCTAATAATTCAACGGCCCGTCGTCAATTATTCTGCTTATACTTCGGTTGCCATACCTCAAGACATCGATCAGATGATATATTTCAAGGGATTCGTCAGTTTTTTCTACTTCAATCGCGATTGTGAGTAGAATTATTTCTTCCGCATCTCATCCAATGCCTCTCTTTGCTAAATCCAAAACGTCATTTTAAACCGTAACGGATGCTTGTGCCATTAATAGCAGACTAATGCAGTTAATATAGTTAATAACTAAGTTATGAGACACAGAGAGAGAGAGAGAGAGATTAATGTTAACTGTGAGTCAGTGATTGGCAGAAATGTTCATTTTCTTCACGAACAGCGCCATTGCTGCTACATCGCTTGTGAGAAGCATAGGCTGTAGGGTGAGAAGTCATGTAGTTTTTAAGTTCTTAAACAATGTTGCTGATAAAATCGTCAGAGTAGTGATAACTACATTAGCGCTTATGTTAAGGTGTGTGCAAAACTATATGTGTCTATGAGGGACAGACCGGGAGAGAGAGAGAGAGTAGGCTATGTGCTTTCCGTACATAATAAAACGTAATTTTGTGGCAAAAACATGGACAAGATCTGTCGATTTTATCCTTTTGTTTACTGTATTTATTTGTTTGGCCAGTGTTGTTGTGGGTTTTGGTTGTATTGCTGTTGTAAGACCTTTTGAAATAACTGAAATCATTTGGCGAAGTGATACGGAACTGTAATGCGGTCGAGAGCTGCCTGGAACTACGTTCGCCGTGCGTTTCCCTGAAAATAATTGCACACCTTAGAACGTTCATCTGCCAATCAGATTCAAGCATTCAACGGCCCCGTAGTATAATGTGAAATATGATATAAAAATTATAGAGGTGACACTGTCCTGTAGGCATCTTTTTAAATTATACAAATTAAGCTGTAAGTAAAAGTTTTAATATTATAAAAATATGAAATATTAAGTAAATTACAAAAAATAAATATTAAATATTTTTACAGTACACAATTATTACAGTATTAATATATTTCTTTGATATTTTTTTATAATTGAAATAGTAATAAAATAAGTAATATATTTTTAAATACTACTACTACTATTAATATTATTAGTAACGAAATGTTTAGGTTCTTTTTTCTTTTTGTCAAACTGCTCCAAAACTGATTTAAACTGATTTGTTAAATGACACTGAATAGCAGGAAAGATTCAGAACCTGTGTGTTTGATAAACACCATAGCTAATACATAAATCTGAATAGCTGTTTGAAAACGTGTAAATACTGCACACTGAGTCCGAAATTTTCAAATGTTTTTTTTTTTCGTATTCGTCATCCCTTCCTATCAAAATGCTTGTTACAGATAAGTAAACGCAGAAAATTGAACCTGATACGAATTTTTTATGACTGACAAACGTTTCGGAGGCAGTGTGTAAACATGATTGACATAACGTGAGGTCATATTCATTTTTTTTTACGTGTGAAATGAGAATGTGATAGGCTGATGATACATGGGGAAAACTTTTTGAGCAATTTTGCCGGACAACATTTTTTGAGCAATGTTGCTTGGGCACTTTCCCATTGAGAATGGATAACAAATTTCTATCTGGATCATTTAGTTCAGTCGTTCAGTGTCTCACCTCAAAGTCAAGTTGCCCAGCAACATTGCTCAAAAAGTTGCCCCGTGTATCATCAGGCAAAGAAATTTTTTTTTTTCTTGTAGGCTCCAATGGGAAGCCCGCTCACCCGACACACTCCAAGATCACCAGCCAGTTGGTCGAGCCCTTTAACGTCTCCT
Organism: Ptychobarbus kaznakovi; assembly: GCA_027422405.1. Lineage (NCBI taxonomy): Eukaryota > Metazoa > Chordata > Actinopteri > Cypriniformes > Cyprinidae > Ptychobarbus > Ptychobarbus kaznakovi. The sequence continues at coordinate 11,712,333 of CM049802.1, read as the reverse complement.
ACCAACACATCACAAAACACACCTTCACCATGGTATGCCACTGAGTCACAAATTACAAACATGGACATAGATTAATTTCACAAATGCTGTAATTTGAGTTTGCTCAGCATTTCTCCATAACTTATGTCCTGTGTCATTTTGTGTGTGCACAGTGCATTTGATTACGATACCGAGAACATGAACTCTGAGGAGATCTACAGCTCCCTGAGAGGAGTCAGTCAGGCCATCCAGAACTTTAGCGTCCGCAGCCAAGAGGACATGACGGAGCCAATGCGAAAAAGAGATGGAGATGGTGGAGAAGAGGTAAGAAAGACTAAATAAATTAAAGCTAAATAGAAATATAAAAGAACTAATAATAATGACAAAACCGCATAACAATTACTAAAACATTCAAAATTAAAACTGTATCTATCAAAATGAAAGCTATTTCTAAGTGGTGAAATTTAAATAGTAAAATTACCATTGTCTTTAAATAAAAGCAAATTAATTAGGCTATAAATATTAGTATAATTAAATACTAAATAAATTATTATTTTTTGTACTATTATAGAGTATTTATATTTTATTTGTTTAATTTGATCATTTAAATACTAATTCTAGTATTACTAAATACTAACTTTAACCCCCCCCCCCGTATCATATGTAAATATATGGGGGGGAAAAACATTTTGACAAAATAAAAGCTATTTCAAAATACTAACACTTTAACAGTACATACCAAATAATACCAACAGTAATACCAAAATAACTGCAGTTTTAATATACCAACTTGTTTGTATAAAAAAACGAGAGACCGCACTCATTAGATAAAACGATATTTGAATTTTCATCATTAAGATTGACCAGTTAGAATGAAGTATTTCAGAGAGCCGTATTAATAAGGCTATAATGCTGATGTGTTGAATTATAGCACGGATGTGTTATGAATGTGTCTCTGTGCAGGGTGGAGATCAACCCACAGACTCTGGTCGGATGGCGCTAGATAACAAGACCTCTCTGCTAAATACTATGCCACTCCTCTCTTCGAGTCCCCGCCCAACAAGGGAATACCAGCCAGTCAGCTACTCTGACTCCTCCTTCACCTCCTCCCCTTTCAGTAAAATCCTGAAAGATGCAGACCAGGATGCGGAGTCCATCACTGATGGTAAAGCATTCCCATAACTATTTTTAGCTGCTTTGTGAAGTGTGTACATGTAAGCACATGTGTGTGTCTGACTTCCTTTCTGCTGGTGGTGTTACAGACAGTGGCGTGGACCAGTCTGAGGTGGTTGCTGAGCTCCTAAAAGAGCTGTCGAATCACAGCGAGCGGGTGGAAGAGAGGAAAGCCGCGCTGTGTGAGCTAATGCGTCTGATCAGAGAAACGCAACTGCATGTTTGGGATGAGCACTTCAAAACCATCCTCCTGCTGCTCCTAGAAACACTCGGGGATGGAGAGGTGCATGCAAACATACACTCACTGCTGTAAACGCACTCTAATCTGAATCATGAGGACAACCAAATGCATCTTGTTTACTTGCTGATCTTTATTTTTCTCTCTAAGCATGTCATTCGGGCATTAGCACTGCGGGTGTTGAAGGAGATGCTAAACCGGCAGCCGTGGCGCTTTAAAAACTATGCGGAACTTACCATTATGAAGACCCTGGAAGCACATAAAGACCCACACAAAGAGGTCCAGGCTTCTTGACACACACATGAAGCACGTTAGACTGACAGCTCAGACCAAAGCGCAAATCTAAACCTAAACACAAAATGTCCTTTTGCCTCTGTATCAGGTGGTACGGGCTGCAGAAGAGGCAGCGTCTATGTTGGCGACCTCAATAAGTCCTGATCAGTGTATTAAGGTGTTGTGCCCCATCATCCAGTCGGCTGATTACCCCATCAACCTAGCTGCCATCAAGATGCTCAATAAAGTCATTGACCGGCTGCCCAAAGAGGGTCTCCTTCAAATGCTCCCTGAGATCGTCCCTGGGCTTATTCAGGTAAATACTGTATTTTATATACACTAGGTTTGTGGTCAGTAAGGTTTATTTTTGAAGAAGAAATTAATACTTTTATTCAGCAAGAGTGCATTTAATTGATCAAAAGTTAAAGACAATTATAATGTTAAAAACATTTTTTTTTTACATATGGTAAAATGTGAATAGGGCTGTCGTGATTCGTCGATTTGTCGCGATTAGTCGATTTTTAAAAATCGTCGACTTAATTTTGCTCACGTCGACTAACCGGCAAAATACCAGAAGTGGCGCATTTCACAGACGAGAATCCATGAAACATTAGACTGTTTTCCAAGTCTGCATTATATATTAAAACCATTTAAAAATCACAATTAAGCATAATTGTGAATTCACAAACGCTATGATTTCATTAAATAATTATATGCGCTTTAATTATTCACATGCGTGTATGTTAAGTACATGCGTCACACAGCAGCTCAGTTTACAGTAGCTCCACAGAAACTGTTATCATTTACATGTGGCGCGTCTCAAACTCCATCTCTGCGTGTTGTTGTAAGTTTGTGTTTATTATAACGTTCATCTGGGAACGCAATGTGCGCCAATTCATCAGATTTGTAAGGTAGATAATTTATAAACCCAAGCAAACACAGGAGAATACATCGCGATTTCAAAATAAAAGCTCAAACACTCACTCTGAGTTTACACATTTTGATGTCCACATATTCATCTAATTACAGCGGCTATAACATTTATTTCCTAAAGAAATGGACAAATATTAAAGATTAAGTGGACATTTGAATGAAATGGTGCTTGGTCAATATTAAACAAGGATTAGATCGTGCAGTAATGTGTAGAAATAATTATCAAGTGGTCCAACACTTGTTTCCTTTTGGTGATATAGAGCTAATCAGTTAGAAGAGTATTTTTTGTGTCATTTAAACACTGCTTTCAACTGTGAGACTAAAAGGGATAGTTCACCCAAAATTCAGTCATCATTTATTGTTTTCCTCTGTGGAGTGTTTTTTTGTCCATACAGTGAAAGTCAGTGGCTGGTCACCAAAACTGTTAGGTTGCCAACATGGCAATGTCTTCAGAATACCTTCTTTTGTGGTTTGTTAACAAAAATGTCTTACAGGTTTTGAACAATATGACCGTGAGTAAATGACATAATTTTCATTTCTGGGTAAACTATCCCTTTAAAATCAGTGTACTTTACCATCAAGGAATCTGAATTGTTCAATTATTCATTATTCCCATTCCTAATGATTTAGAAAAATATAAAGTAAAGTTCCAGTTAATGGCTTTACATGCTTTAGTTGAATGGTTTGTCAAGACACATATTGTCTGTTCTAGATGCTGTGGAACATATCAAACTTTGATAGTTGCCTTTGTACATAATTTAACCCCCGATGATACCCCTAGAGGACATATTTAGGAACAAACGAAATACATTGACTTAACCTAATATTAAGCATCTTTGTATGGTTATAAGCTCTTGGCTATGATGGTCCCTGCTTGTTTTGATGATCTTTTGCTCTCCTTTGCAGGGTTATGATAACTCTGAGAGCAGTGTACGAAAGGCGTGTGTATTTTGCCTTGTGGCCATCTATGCTATCATCGGAGAGGATTTGAAACCTCACCTCAGCCAGCTGTCTGGCAGCAAGGTGAGCCGTTTCCTCTTGCAAAACCCAACCCCTTTCCCTTTTCCACCTTACTCTCATTATCTCTTGGTTTTATATTTCAAAACATCCATAACATGTACATGCTTTCTCTTTTCCCAGCTGAAACTGTTGAATTTGTACATAAAGCGAACTCAGAGCGGCTCCAGCGGAAGTGACCAGTCTTTAGATGTGGGAGGGCAGGGCCTGTAGCCATTCAGAACTACAGCACTCTCTTTGTGCATTGGGACCCTAGCTGGCTTTTTAACTCACATGCATACACAAACAAACACCTACACACGCTTGCCTACAGATACACAAAGCCGCATGCACCTACACTGCTGGACACCCTCCTCCGGCCCCACAAAACCTTCCAGTGGGATATGCTTCGAGGAGCGGCGTCGGACTGAAACTCTTTCTCCAAACTAAGTAGTTTTGTTGCCTTGTCAATGAGAAGATCGTGTGTGTGTGTGCGTGCGTGCGTGCGTGCGTGCGTGCGTGCGTGCGTGCGTGCGTGCGTGTCAGTCAGACGGGGACAAACCCAGCAGAAAGGGGTGTGTCTTGGGTGTCATTTTGTGCAACATGGAAATTGTTTCTTTTTATCAAAGAGCTTTTTAGAAACTCAGATATTTAAGATGAAGTTCAAAACTTCTTGGTCTGAGCGACTTGTCATTAACGTTCCTAATTGCTCACTATCGATTATTATTAACGGTCATTTCAATTCATAACAGTGAGCTGTTGGTCCAGCTTTCTCTATTATAAGACATACTTTGCTTGGCTTTATGCATGTCATGAATAAATCTGAACCTTTTTATCTGGTTGTGTACATGGCTTAACGGGCTACGCGTCAGTCGCCCCGCACACCCGAGATTCTCATCGCAGCAAGGTCACATGTGATACCACACCACATAGGCAATATGTATCTATATATACCATAACAAAGGAATATTCAAGAAGATCTTGTGATGTCCTGAGGGCGTGTGGATTCTTTTAAGTAGCATAGTGTCATTCTTCTCTGATGGGAAATTTGTAGAAATGTATTTACGCATCTAAATCCCACAACTGTCTTGTCACTTCTTTCCTGTAGTGTCGGTCTTCCTCCCCCGTAAGGAAGTTCTCTCTTCCCACTGCATTTCTAGAACTGTGCTAACAATGAAATTAAAATAAAGAAAATGTACAGTAATGAACTAAATGTCTCATTGTTGTTTTTCTAAATGTGCCCCTGGACCACAGAACGAGTCTTAAGCAGCACGGGTATATTTGTAGCAATTGCCACATTGTATCGGTATTAATTAAAGATCATGTTCCATGAAGATATTTTGTAAATGTTCTACCGTAAATATATGAAAACTTAATTTTTGATTAGTAATATGTTGATTAGTAATTACTAAGAACTTCATTTTGACAACTTTAAAGGAGATTTCTCAACATTTTATTTATTTTTTTTTGCACCTTCAGATTCCAGATTTTCAAATAGTTGTATCTCGGCCAAATATTGTCCAATCCTAACAAAACATACATCAATCGAAAGCCTATTCAACTTTCTCAATATGTATATATGTAATTTTAAATCATGACTGGTTCTGTGGACCAGGGTCACATGGACTTTGGCTGTCAGCTCCAGATCTGAAGTTTTGAATATAAATGTGTTGATTGTGTTAAACATTCTATGATTAAAAAAATAATAATCTTACATATTCAATAAGTTTGCATTTCTTCTACCGGATGACGTCACGAGTCGTTTGATTTATGCGCTACAAGATAAATGTTATCTCTAACGAACTAACGTTGTTAATGAAGTCTCTTAAAGTTGTGAAAAATGTAAAAGCAACGAATATTGTAAGATATTTCGAATCTGTATTTGGCGTCTTGTGAATGTCTTTTTTAATTTATTTTTTTTTTTGTTCTTCAAACATCTTTGGAACTTCTGTTTTTGATGACTGTTTTTCTATAATGTTGTTTTCATGTTCTTAAAATAAATAATATAAAAAAACAAGATAAAGGTTATATTTTGTTTAGAAGCCGAGAGTGATGCAGTGTATCGGAGCGCTAGCCAGGGAGACGATGACGACAGATCCTCGGAAGCTGATTGGCTTAGCGCGGCTTGCAGAGCAACGTGATTGGCTGTCAGATTCCAGACCCAGATCCCTGCTGCAGCTCTTTCGCATTTGGGGTTTGAATGGTGGCAGACGCAGAGCCGTGTCCATGTGTGGTGATCTTTGGCCTTTTTCCAAAGACCAAACGGGCGAGTCAGCACGATGAAATTAGGCGAACGTTTTCGGAGTATGGAGAGCGTAAAGACACCGCACTGCGCGTAGGATTAGATGAAAGCGAGTGAGCGAGCTCTGCCAACCCTGTTAACGTTACTCGAGCGGACATTGTGAATGCGGTGACAGTCAACAGCGTCCTCCCACCCTGCTGCTTGCTTTATATAATAATGGAAGATCGCATGCAGATATGATGTACTGCTGATGTATACGGGATAACATACGGAAGCTGGAAACAGATAATACACGAGGAGGTGTTGCGTGGAGGGTTGAGTTGACTTCGCGACGCCTCGGCTCATCCCGAGACTGTTATTTCTCGCCTGTGTTACTGTGAAACTCAAGCAATGGCGAGGTACACGGCAGTCAGGGCTAGAGCTGTTTGCCCTGCTTTCAACAGCTAGCCTTCCGCTGGTGGCCACCTAACCAGCTCTAGTAGGACTAGCTGACTCCTGCGGCAACGCCAGCTCCGCGCAGGGGCTGTCTGTACGAGGCGAAGCTGGCGGCGCTCCGGTTAGAGTCGGAGGAGAAGGATCTGGGCGCCATGGCGTGGGTGCTGAAGATGGACGATGCTACCATCGAGTCTGGGCTAGTGCACGACTTCGATGCCAGTTTGTCTGGCATCGGCCAGGAGCTCGGGGCTGGCGCGTACAGCATGAGGTTAGAGCAGCATGCAAACCGATCAGCAGCTTCCCAAGAGTCCCTAAGCCGGGGGCGATGCATCTATGACGGCGGGCTAGTTATCGTTAGTTGGCTAGCTGTCTTTATCGCATTGTTTATGTTGCGAACCTCGGGATTCCAGGCGGTTTGTGTTCATACGTTTCAAAAAAATCGTAATTTGATACAATTATAAATCATTTGGCCCTTCGCGAGTTTGTTTTTGTCGTCTGCTAGATGCAATATGGCTATGTGAGAGTTGCTAGAGCTAGCTCAAAACAATAAACAACGAGTTGGATCCTAATGTCTGACCACCCTGAGAGCTAACGAGACCTGGCATTTGTTTTAATCTTGTTGTAAAGTGTTAACGTTAATCAATATTCTCGCGCTCCTTTCGAATAGCCATAACGTGTTAGAACTGAAACGATAACGAGCGCGTTTGAAGCAATGCTACTTCCTGGAACAGGGTGTTCTTTGAATTCTGTTCTCAAAAGCGAAATTAACAGTTATAAAGAATTAGTTTGCATTTTATTTAAACGAATCTTTGTAAATCTTACATCTTCGCACGCAATGTTTTAAAGGGCATGAAAATGTTTCGTGAATAACACGTTTAATGCTTGAAGAAACTGAGAACGTTAAACTCCACGTCATATGATACTGCGCATTGAAGCTATGATTACGTCATTATGCTGTTAGGCATACTCTGAAACGGTTGATACAATACTTAAGATGATGGTCATATCCTCGAGATAGTATGTCTGCCTTTTTCTATGTACCTTTAAAATAAGGAAATTAAAGGTGAATTGTGTTTTCCATTATCAAATATTCATATCCCAGTGTATTATGCAGGCAAACAAGTAAGTCATTGGACAGTTGATTCTCCCAAAAATATGTAAATACTGTGGCTCAACAGTACCTGCTCAGCCAATGATGAGAGTCTGGGAGCGGGGCTCTTTCACATCGACCAATGACACACAGGGGGATTGGTTCAGGAAATCCTTAGAAAAAGCCATTATTGTGTTAATGTTTGATTTTGTAGTCATAAAACTGTCATTCTAAATAACCCAGATAAAGAAAAAACTAGGATCCTGTGGGCTGCGCTGTTACAAACATCATGTCATATAACCAAATATATTCCCGAGGGAGCTTGTAGAGCGTGACAGGTGGGTTCTGGAAGTAAAAATCCCATTCATTTTCTAATTTGGGGGAATTGATAAAAAAATAACTAAACCTACCTATTGTTAATCATTAATAATCTGCATTATTTTCAGTTTAAAAAATAATCATGTTTATCAGTGAATTTCTGGTGAAAAACTACATTAACTATGATTCTGCAGAGAAGGTCCACCAGTCAAAGAATCGAAAGCAGAAAATCACACCAATAGAACTTGTGCGCGCCCACTGCCATGTAGAATGACATACGTGTCAGTCTCCCTCTCTCATAATTATTACAAAAAACCTGTTAACTGTCAGTTCCACTTTTTGAGTTTAGGGCTGAAAATGACATTTCCAACTTAAATTGTTACACATTTTGAATGCTTTGGAGCAGAGACTTAAGGTTGATCTCTTTTTAAAGAAGACACTTGGCAGAGTATTGTAGAGATGAAAAAAGTTGTTTAAGTTTATGAAAAATAAAATTTACAAATTTATATTTTATATAAAAATATATATTTTACAAAACATGTTTTACTCTAAAACTGTTACGAATCAAAACCAAAATTTGAGGTTGATATCTCAAAAAATGAGCTTTCAGTGAAATTTTGTTTGGACGCAGTACCAAGCTTCTTCACTAAATGACCATCAAACCCCATGGGTAACCATATAAGGGCGGCTCCATTTCCATTTATGGTTTGAGTGATCTGAAACATGTTTTTCTATACTTTTCTCAGTATTTATGATGTAGACATCACATTCAGAAGTATTAAGGGTAGTATGGCAGTATTTGATTTCAATTCAACCTCTAAAAAACACATAAAAGACATGCAACAAGAACCCTGGACGTGCGTTATAGTTCATGCTGCACCAAAAATTGAGAACCTTATTGTTTTTTCTTTATATTCGAAACACCTTTTCTAAAAAAATAGTGAATGTTATCTTTTGAACACTTGACATGGACATACATTTATATATGTATCACTATTTCAAAGTAAAGGTAAGAACTCACTCTCGGAGTCTGATGAATACTCCTCTTACAAATTAATAAATTACAGTTGCTCTGTAAAATATAAAAAAAATCTGTCACCAAATATGAAAACAAGAGTCTTTAAGCTTTCAAACGATATATAGTTTGTCAAGATTGCTTTAGGTTCAGACTAAGATATTACTGTTTAAACCTGTGGGCCCACCGGTGGGCCCGTGACAATTAACAAGTATAGCAACAACATGTAGTTGCTGAGAGGCTAAGTAACAGGAAAAGAAATCCCTGATGTGTTTACCTTCTATAAACATTTATTGACTTGATCTAACAAACAACTGCTTGCATGTGTAAAAGGACAATTAAGAAGGATTAAAAATGTCTAGAGTGGTCAACAGTAATTGAGCATTCCTTGCTACTCGCACATGTCAAACAGGAAAGACAACCAGGGAAATATCCTCTTGCACCCATGTGACCAAACACCTGGAAATACATAATCACATCACAAATTAAAAGACGAACAGTTCCTGCACCTACATTAACTTACAGGTTGGCCTACTAATTGACATCAGAACTAAACAGCTCTGTTTTGCTTAGAAATTACGTGGTTCACCTTTACTATTGGGCTTTTTTTTTTTATATTATAATTGGAAAACATCACAATATTTAATGTTTTTTTAATCTTGTTTTCAGGCGCTAGTAATATTGTTATAGCCGTTTGTTATTAAGTTGAACCGGACCTGTATCAAACTGTCCAAAATATCACACACTAGTACATTTTATTCATATATATATAATGTTTTTTTTTCATGATTTCCAACTGCATGCCAGGTGCTTCAACATCCACCGCATTGGAAGAGGCAAACCCCAATCCTACATATGTCACAGTTTCATTAGGGTATTAAAGGATTAGTTCACTTTTAAATAAAAATTTCCTTAGAAGTTACTCACCCCCATGTTATCCTAGATGTTTGCATTTCTTTCTTCAGTCGAAAATAATTATTTTTTTGATGAAAACATTCCAGGATTTTTATTCATATAGTGTACTTCAAAGGGCTATAAACGATACCAGACGATGAATAAGGCTCCATCTCATCTTCTCCTTCAAGTTCAAAATCGTCCGACATCGTTGTTTTACCTTGTAAACTCGTTGAGCTGTAACTCCCTTTTTTGTAAACAACGTTTGACTTAGTATTTGCACCTTCAACTTGTAAACACTGACTTGGTTCAACGTTTCAACGTTATTACATATTATGTGAAGTCTGGGACGTGCATCGCAGAATGAGCATTTGTGTGTTTATAAAGCATATACATGTATTGAATTTTTTTTTTAAATGACCGATCGTTTCACTGGATAAGACCCTTATTCATCGTCTGGTATCGTTTATAGCCCTTTGAACTATAAACTGAAACTGTCATTTTAACCTTCAACCGTTTGGAGTCCATTGGAGCTAACTATATGGATACAAATCCTGGAATGTTTTCATCAAAAAAAAAAATTATTTATTTTCGACTGAAGAAAGAAATACATAAACATCGTGGATGACATGGGGGGTGAGTAACTTATAAGGAAATTTGAAAGTGAACTAATCCTTTAATGATGGAGTGTATTTAAACTCTATGTGTCGCTTTTCCAAATCACCAGCAGCCTTTGCTATTCCCATTTGGCCACAAGGAGTTTGAAGTGTGGTCACTGCGTGATAGGAATACACATTATGCGCCTGAGGTCAGGTTCCATGGAACGGTTACTCTGGGATGTGGTGGGCTTCTGGAGGTTGTGGTGGAAAGAGCAACATCAGCACTTTCCCTCGAGCGCTCTGTTATTCTGCAAGTGTCTGAAATACTTTGTGTGAGAGAGTATAGTCAGTGGTTGAGTTTACATTCTGTGGAGGATTTGTTAGTGGTGGGAGCACTGTCGTGTGAGACAGCGGGAAGAAGGCTGTTCACATGCTCTCCCTCTGTGATATCACGTTTCTCGCTGCTCTTCCAGCACCCGGCAGATTTGCAGTTGAGACAGTCCACGTTTGGCGTTAGACGACCAGACAGCGTTTTTGGGTCATTGAGGCATAACCTGTCCACAGACTTTAGGTTAAAACACACATACATGTATTAGAGAAAGTGACATGTGATTGCTATTTAATTATTTTTAAACATTTTAATCACATTTTTGCAGACACAATTGTATGTAATTTATTTAGACAAAATTGCAGAAATTTGTAATATTGTCCATTAGTTGTTATTTCCCAGATAATTCAATAATTATTGGCTTATCAGTCTCAGGTAGAATTTAAATATGGCTCCATCCATAATAAAATTAGTTGGTGTTTGTGTTGTTGACAATGCATAAAAATAACAACAGCTAATTGTATATTTTATATAAAAGACAATCTTTTTGCATTGACTAGTTCATTTAAAATGGTTCCGTGACATGCATGCATTTAAAACAAATACAAATATTCCATGTAGTTTCTGATTTAATGTGGTCATGAAACATGCATGCACGATTATAGAATTATCAAAATGCTGTTTAAATTAATTTCAAATCAACTATAACATGTCACACTGCATGTCAGCTGCCCTTATATTTGTAACTTTTATGAGATATGGACAGGAATATGAAACTTTCTGCATTTGCAGTTTGCAGGTGTTTTCAATGAACAGGGTCAGATAAGTTCAAGTTCCAGATATCATGGAGACATGTTTATTATTTCCTGCTGTGTCTGTAAGTCAGTGCAGTGACGGGGTGCTAATGTGATGTTTTCCTGTTGCGTCTGAGGTAAATGAGGGTGTGAGATGCTGATTATCTAACTCCCGATCATGTGGAACGAGCAGCTGTGGAACGGAATGTTACAGTGGAGCTGCTCATATTTCAGAAAACACTTGCAGATTGGTGGGCAGGAAGGATCCTGCGGGCCGCACTGTTACAAACGTCATGTCAAGCAGACTGCCAGCTAACTAACTCAGCATCTTTAGCTGTCACTGCTCTGACCTGATACTGCATGTGTGTGAGTGTGGCAAAGCTGTGTCAAGCTCAGAGCCGTGGTATATCAAATATATATATCAAATATAATACAATTTTGGGCTAAATATTGTGTAAATTAATTGTTTGATATTCCTATTTTAGTCTATTTTATTATATATATAATTTATTCCTGATGGCAAAGCTGACTTTTCAGTCTTCAGTATCACATGATCCTCCAGAAGTCATTCTAATATGCTGATTTGGGGCTCAAGAAACATATCTTATTTTAATGAATAACAAGTTTGGGGGAAAACAGCATTTATTTGAAATAAAAATTGTAATATTATACATGCTTTACTGTGATTTTCGAGCACATTAATACATCCTTCCTGTATTATTTTGTTTTAATAAAATCACACTGACCCTAAACGTTTGAACAGTATTTTAGTCTTTTTACATAGTAAGCACAGTTTATTTATATAGCACATTTAAACATAGCAAAGCTATCCAAAGTGCTGAACAAAATAAAAGAAAGTTTAAACCGGCAATAAAACAAAAAATCGTGATTGTAAATACATACCTGCCTTTTTTATTTCCTAGCCATCTGATGAGAATATGTCCTTTATATGTTTGTGGTTCAGAAGTATGCAAATCGGTCATGTGTCGTGTGGTTTTTAAAGTGTCTATAGGTGTGAGCAGATGGGGGCTCCCCATATACCTGTTTCCGTGACAACCATTTCCATACTGATGGGAGAGGTTCTGTGGTTCTAACCGACATATTTTGTAACCTCCGTTTCTCTTTGTGTCTGTGTTTGTTTTCCTCAGTGATGTGTTGGCTCTGCCCATCTTTAAGCAGGAAGATGTTAGCGCTCCTGTGGAGTCTGACACCAAGAATCCTCCGTTTCAGTATGTGCTGTGTGCCGCCACGTCCCCTGCTGTTAAACTGCACGAGGAGACGCTCACCTACCTGAACCAAGGTATGGTTTTCATTAACTCTATTTCTTTCTCTATTCCTTAAAGAATACCAAGACCTTTGTTGAGCAGATATTCAGTAACACGCTTCCCCTCTTCCTCTGTAGGCCAGTCGTATGAGATGCGATTGCTTGATAATAGGAAAATAGGGGAGATGCCTGAACTCAACAAGACTGTTAAGGTGAAGATTGTGTGTGTTTTATCAGTGCTGTGCACTTGTGGTTTTGTGTGATGTGACTTCTCTCGCACTGGTATTCAGTGAATCTACAGCATCTTGGCAAAATGTATTATATTTTACTCAAGTTGAGAGTTTGCAGTATAAATTGAAATTAGAGCGGAAAAACAATAACAAGGCAATTTGTTCTACAGAATAATTTAAATCAACCAGTGTGTTTTTTATGACTCATGTCTCTCTCAAGTATGATACTGATTATTTTTAGATTTAGGTGTTTTCTTATTTTATAATAGCTAAATGGTTGATCACAAACCTTTCAAGGTGAATGGATGCTTTATAAGACTAAACTTGCGATGAATAATACATATAATATGACACAAAAAGGTAACTTCTGTAACATTAATTGCTTACCCTCATCACATTCCAAACCCGTTAGACCAGGGGTCTTTCAACGTTTTTCAGGGTAAGGACCCCTTAGGCGACAGAAATATGGAGCAGGGACCCCCAATACAAAATGTGTCAAGCAGAGCTACATATAAAGTATACAGCCTTTGATATTAATAGAAACTAATCATATTATGATTAAGAATAAATTATATTATGTGTAACGCAGTTTGTAGATCGGGAAGGAGGAGGCGGGAACCGGCGAACATTTAAACACTTTATTAATAAAATAAACGAACACAAAAGAAAAGCTGCAGCCCCTCGCGGACGACTGCCGCACACAAAACACAAACTAAAATCCTGGCCTGGTCCTCTCTCGTCTTTCCACTGTCATCGCTCCTCCTTTTATCCTTCCGGAGGTCCTCCGTGGGACTCGAGACCGGTGAGTGGCGCAGGTGTCACTCATTATCATTTACTCCACCGGCTTCGCTCCGTTCCCACGGCTCTCGGCCCCGCCCCACTCGTCACAAGGGGTTTTCAACCTTTTAGGACATGCGCCCCCCCAAGTTTGTCTAATTTCACTCGTCCCCCCAACACAACCCCGCCCCCTATTATTGTATTCACACAATCACACCGAATTACTTTATTAACATGAACATAAACACAAATATCCATTAAAGCTATTAAAACAGCGAATTATTTTTCTTTTGCTCTTTTTGATTTACATAATTTACATAAGAAATGCATGGATCCGTTATATTGATGTACATTTGATATTTATTTTACTGTTTACGTTCACGTACAATAACCGACTGTGCTTACGAGGATACTCCTCTCAGCGGTTCTCAACCCGCGGCCCGTCACGAATCCGAATGCAGCCCACCATGCTGAATGTTACAGTCTTATGTGTTGAACATAATTAAAAAATTACTTTCAGTTTTACAATTAGTTTTAGTTTTTACATTCATTTAAAAATGTACTAAACAAATATAAGAATGTTTTTTGTAAAATAATTTTGTTTTGCATTTATTATTTTCAGACATGAGCAGACCTATGTACTCACGTAATTAATGTTACGCATTTAACAAACACTTACAAGCGCACACTTTGGCAGAATTAAATTCAAATAGTCATCAGCAGCCATTAGTTCTGTAAAATTGAGCATCAGAATGGACACACTTGTTAAGGGGGAAAACGAAATGTGGAAAATGCCAGCGAAGAAATGCATTCAAACAAGAATAGTCATCAGCAGTGAAGAGAGTGCTGGACTTACTTTTGGTTTGCACCCAAAGATGTTCAGGCAAAAAAGAAACATCATAAACTACTACGCAGCAATCATCCTTATTACAGAAATGTGGCAAACATCTCTGGAGTAGGGCTGTCAAATTGGCTGAAAAACTACATTCAAATTTCTTACCAAAGTATTATCAAAATTCAAATTATATTAGAATTTAAAAGGCAGTTACATCGAGCAAGGTAAAGTCTTATGGCTCTTCAGTCATTGTTCACGGCGAGCTGCAAAGTGCACTAGCTTAATTGACATTACAGTGGCTGAAATTACAAGTGTAGTTTAGCGGAGAATTCGTTCTGACCATGGAAGAAGATGGAGAATATACCTGGAAATGTAAGTTATGCATTTAGGAAAAGAGCACAGCTCAAAACAGTGCGTCTCTGTCAGGGCACACGCAGACTTTCTGTCAGAGCCGCTTTAAACTCAAAGATTTATCATTGCTGATACACGCAATTTATTAACATTTAATCATATGACCGCAAGGTTCATGTTTACGCTGTTAATATGTACGTTTGCTAGCTAGCTAATTTCTTAATCTAGTAATTAAATGTTTTTTTTTAAAGTTGAACTTACATTAATTTGACATGGCTTTGGGCTCTCTTGTGTGAGACGCGAGTGCAACGATGATAGATGTTCCTCTACATAATGCCATACATATGCGTTCTGTGTGAACGGCTTGGTTTCAGTTTTGAGGTAAACAACATCTTCTCCACATTGATGTTCTCTTTTTCCGCAATATTCTGAATGTGCAGCTGCACCGCATCGAATGGGTTCAAGTGGACAGGCTAAAAAAAAAGCATTAAAATGTAACGACACCTTGTCATCGCATCTCGTGTACCAAGCTGCCTGACGGACATCTAAAATTCGAATGCAACGTTTTGCATTCAAATGTGTTTTTTTATTTTAAATTCGACGAATATTCGAAATTCGAATTTTTATTTGACAGTCCTAGTGGGGGGAGGTAAGTACATATGTGTGAGAGGGATGAAGTGTGTGTGTATGAGTCGGTGTGATGAGTGTTATAAAAAAAATGCACATTCAGTCAGCATTCATTTTATGTTGTAAAAATCAGTGCACTAATAAATATATAGTGCACTGATTTTTATGGCATAAAATTTACTGACTGAATGCAATTTGTTTTATAAAACAACACTCTCACCTTCTCATAAACACACTTTATCCCTCTCACATATATATTTACCTCTCCCCACACACATTATATTTTTAATGATATACATTGATCACAGAACCCTTGCACAGTATCTTGGTTGAGCAACCGCATCATTTCACTGTCTTGCTGGATATCACACAGACATGCACGCACACACACATTGCTCACACACACTTTCTTTCTCACACACACACACACACTCTATCTCTCTCTCTCACACACACACACTCTCTCATGAACAAATGACTCTTAGGAGTCATTTCTTTGAAATATTTGTGTCTCAAACTACTGTTTTGAATCAGTCTGAGGAATCCTTCACTGAGTGAATGCACTGGTTTAACCACAGTGGACATCTACACTGTCTTTTTATATCATCAAATTCAAACCTGGCTACAACATTGCAAATAGGATCAAATCTCATTTGTTTTGCCATGGTGGTTCAGCAGTACAGGAAGGACTGGTATGGTGAATGGCTCTTTAAGAGTGCTTGTTCTGATGGTTTTGTGTTTGTGTGTGTTTGGTTTGGGGTGAATTATAGAGTATAGTTAGGGTGGTTTTCCATGACCGAAGGCTTCAGTACATGGAGCACCAGCAGCTGGAGGGCTGGAAATGGAATCGGCCTGGCGACCGCCTCCTCGACATCGGTGAGAGCTTATGTGTTTACTTGAGTTTGCTGCCATTCATTTGCTCAGTCTTTTTGATTCATCAGGTGAATAGCATCAAAGGAGCATAAAGGCTCAGGAGAGGGAGATTTTACCATGCGTGATGTGTTTGTTACAGATATCCCCTTGTCAGTTGGCATCACGGAGCCCCACACAAACCCGTCACAGCTAAACGCTGCTGAGTTCCTTTGGGATCTCTCCAAGCGAGCGTCTGTGTTTGTGCAGGTAAACCCAACTTCAAGATCAAACCACAAACATGCAGCCATGTTGTTATAGTTTTAAGGTTACAGAAACATACTACAGAGTTTCAGTTTTAAAATGTCATTTCCAAATAGCTCTTGGGGCAGCCTATTTTGTGATTTACAATGTTGCAACAAGTGTAATAAAACAGTACAGTAGGGCTGCAACTAACGATTATTTTGATAATCGATTAGTTGGCCGGTTATTCTTTCGATTAATCGGATGAAATACAATTATTTTATTGACAAAAAAACACACTATTCCACATTCTGTTCCTTCAAACAAACTGAATGCTATGAAAACATACAGTGTTTAATTTATTAGACCACCTGTCATAAAGAGAAAACAAATATTTTAGGAATCTGTCAAAAAATTGTTTAAATCTAAAAATGATATTGTCATTCAAAATTACAAACAGAAACAACTAATTCGTATTTATAAAAACAAAAATGGCCTCATAACAGCTTGCATTCTTGCTTGCATTGTTTATGTACTTTTTGACTGTAATTGGGTTGTAATTGGCCTTTCTTTCATAGATAACAGTAATAATTATATTATAGCATTAGAAATAGCCTACTACTGTTACTAAAGAGCTTACGCATTTTGGAGGACTAACCAATACAGAAAGCTAAAACATGACTTTGGTAATCACCAATGCTGTTAGTTTAGAGCAGCAGTGGCACAAACCTTACATCATTTGTTAAAAACCTTACATACACTTGTTTTTAATGAATTTGTTAAGCATTGTATATAGTGAATATAGTTTAAATCTCTTTTAAAAATGTAAATAATAATAAAGACTCCGTGTTAACCAACAGATGAGGAATGTTCTGCAGGAACACACGTTCACTTTGATCACAGTCATGTCTTACTGTAATTTCTTTATCCTGTAAAAGGCGGTTATGGAGCGTCTCATATTTATATTCAGAAAATTACACGCTGTTATCCCTTTAAAGTTCCTACTCTCATAAAATATTCACACTGCATGTTGACTTTTAAACCTTAAATTAACTTTCAACAACAGATAATTCAGCACAATGGATATCTTTGCGCTGCATATCCTGTTAATTGTCTCCCTCTCTGTGTTCCGTCTGTCTGACGCGCGTGCACGCCGCTCATTCGGTATTTTAAACTTAACACAGGCTGTCAGAACAGACCTTTATGCAAAAATGGAAATGCTTGCGTGAATTTGTGACATTTATAGATAAGGATATGACCGTAAACTGAAAGTTTTTTTGCGCTGAGGACGCACACGCATCTGTCACAGCGCCTGACAGGGCAAGCCTTTACACTAATGCATTAACTTAAAGCTCAAAATAAAGAATTATCATGTTTTGGTCAGCTTGGATCACATACTTCTCCCGCGGCATCTCATTCTGTTTCCTCCACTATTTTTAGATGCATTTTGTCGATAGAAATGCGTTATTCAGTGCTGTAATTTGAGCAACCGGCTGAAGTTGGACGTGTACTGTGGGCAGACCCGACTAATCGATAATGAGAATCGTTGTCGATGAATTAGTTGTTGCAGCCCTACATTACAGAAAATGTTTTATTACACTTATTGCAACATTGTACATAATGTTTTTCTGCATATACCCGTTGATAATCAACAAGGAATTCAAGTTTGTAACGACACTATTTTACAACCAATTTTACACATTTTAGGACTTTTTTAATGTAAGCAGTAAGCACACTTGATTTGTTGATGTAAATGGGTTGGACAAAATATTTTTTTATTCAAATATCAGAATTGCATTAGACTTTGCACTGTAATTGCAATAGACATGTTGCTGTTTTATTATATAATTAATATTAAGTTGTTTAATAAAACATTTATTTCATGATTTCTGGCTGCTTACATATATATATATATACAATTTATGAAAATATTCATGTATATATGTGTGTTTAATTCCATAAGAAATACCTATAAGAAAGTCATTGTTTTAAATTTAATGTAATTTAATATTTTAAAATAAGAGCATGATCAGTGTTGTATGTATATTTCATTAAATTGCATTTATATTGCATTAAATTGTTAAAATAATATTACCATTATAATATTATCATCCATATTTTGCTGTGGTATTAAAATTGGTATTAAGAATTATGAAAATATAATTACATTGATATCAAGTACTGAAACTTTGGTGTTTATACAACCTTATTTAGGACATATTTCTTGAATATGGTTGAATAGTCATTCGCTGTTTGCTCTACAGTGCTTCTCTGTTGAACTTTCTTATACTAGTTGCCCCTGTATAATATTACAAATTATGTTTCTGCAAAAATTGAGCACATAAATGTGTAGTTGAGCATTCACTGGTGTATAATGCTTCAGGTCAATATTTAATTCTGGCCGTCAAGATCCTCACAGCTGTTTTGTGTAGTTAATGAATAGAACATGCCTGAAGCACAATCTCATTGGCCAGAAATTCTCTCTCACACTCAAAGGAGCTATGCAGATGTTGTGCCAATAGCGTCAGACATGTTTGAGATGATCTTAAAGTACCAGACATGTTGGAGAGAGTCTGATTAGGGCTACTAGCTCTTTGACATTATCTCTTGCCCTTCGATCAAGTTTCACATATCATTTCAGTTGATTAAAGACGTATCTGGCACATGCTAATCTGTGCAGAAATAGTGCAATGGATGCCAAGGATCTTCTCAAGAGTGCTTCAGGAACCGATCATGTGTTCCACATTAATGAACTTTCCTTCCTTCCCTTATTGAAGGTTCATTGCATCAGTACAGAGTTCACCCCGCGGAAACACGGTGGAGAGAAGGGAGTGTCGTTCCGGATCCAGATTGACACTTTTAAACAAAATGACAGCGGAGAGTACACCGAGCACCTGCACTCCGCCAGCTGCCAGATCAAAGTCTTTAAGGTGATGCCACACGCATGCAAACATGCATTAAATGCAAGGAAATATCTGTGGTGTTTTGTTGAAGATTGCAGATCTGAATCCATTTCACCCTTGTGTTTCCTATATTGAATGCTTCATGGGTATGTTTTGAAGCATTAATGTGATATTGATGTCTTTAATATGTATTAAACTGTAACTCATACTCTCCCTATTAACAGCCAAAGGGAGCAGACAGAAAACAAAAAACAGACCGAGAGAAGATGGAGAAAAAGACTGTGCAGGAGAAAGAAAAATATCAGCTCTCTTATGACACCACTATTTTGTCAGAGGCAAGAATATTCAAGTATTTTTGTTTTGTTTTGACACCTATTGGCATAGATACAGCATTACATAGAACATTTTTAAAAATAGCCTCTTCATAGATGTATGTCACCCATGATTAATTTAGACCGATAATAAGGGGTTGCTGAGATGAAGTGAAGAGCATTGAGCTGGTCATGTTACAGCCACCATATGGCAGGGACAACTTTATATCGAATTTAATATCCGTAGCCTAAAATGAACTGTGACTGAAGTCTCCATATTAAGTCAATGTACAGTTAGGTCCATATATATTTGGACACTGACACAATTTTCATAATTTTGGCTCTGGATGCCGCCAGAATATAATTAAAATGAATCAATCAAGATGAAAATGAAGTGCAGACTTTACGATTTAGTTCAAGGGGTTGAATAAAAATATAACATAAAATGCTTAGGAATTACAACCATTTTTATACATATTACAACCATTTTTATATTCCCAGGGAACACACATACTGACAAAAAATGTATAGCCTGAATGCACTGTAAGTTGCTTTGGATAAAACGTCTGCTAAATGCATAAATGTTAATGTAATACACAGCACCCCCCCAGGGGCTCAAATGTAATTGGACAAATAAATATAATCATAAATAAAATGTTCATTTTTAATATTTTGTTGAGAATACTTTGAAGGCAATGACTGCCTTAAAGGCATAGTTCACCCAAAAATGAAAATTCTGTCATCATTTACTCACCCTCAAGCAGTTCCAAACCTGTATGAATGTCTTTGTTCTGCCAAACACAAAGGAAGATATTTGAAGAAAGTTTGCAACCCGGCTGTTTTGGGGCACCATTGACTTTCCATAGAAAAAAAATACTATGGAAGTCAATGGTGCCCCAGAACTGCTCTGTTTCCCACATTCTTCAGAATATATTTATTTTTGTTTGGCAGAACAAAGACATTCATACAGGTTTGGAACTGCTTGAGGGTGAGTAAATGATGACAGAATTTTCATTTTTGGGTGAAAATGAAAGTCTGGAACTCATAGACATCACCAGATAATGGGTTTCCTTCTTTGTGATGCTTAGCCAGGCCTTTACTGTAGCTGACTTCAGTTGTTGTTTGTTTGTGTGTCTTTCTGCCTTTAGTTTTCTCTTCAGCAAGTGAAATGCATGCTCAATTGAGTTGAGGTCAGGATATTGACTTGGCCATTGCAGAATAATCCACTTTTTTACCTTCAAAAACTCCTGGGTTGCTTTAGCTGCATGTTTTGGGTCATCATCCATTTATACTATAAAGCGCCGTCCAATCAACTTTGCTCCATTTGGCTGAATCTGGGCATAGAGTATATCCCTGTACACTTCAGAACTCTTCCCGCTGCTTCTGTCTTCTGTCACATCATCACTAAACACCAGTAACCCAGTGCCACTGGAAGCCATGCACCCTCATGCCAACACACCACTCCACCATGTTTCCCAGACGATGTTGTATGGTTTGGATCATGAGCTGTTCCAAGTCTTCTCCATACTTTTTTCTTCCCGTCATTCTGGTACAGGTTGATCTTAATTTCAGCCATCCAAAGAATGCTTTTCCAGAAGTGGTCTGGCTTTTTTAGATGTTTTTGGGCAAAGTCTAATCTGGCCTTGTTTGCACCTTGTGGTGAACCCTCTGTATTTGCTCTTGTGAAGTCTTGATTGTAGACTTTGACATTGACGTGCCTACCTCCTGGAGAGTGTTCTTCTCCTGGCTGGATGTTGTGAAAGGCTTTTTCTTTACCATGGAGAGGATCATCCTCCACTGTTGTCCTCTGTGGACGTCCAGGCCTTTTAATGTTGCTGAGCTCACCAGTGCGTTCTTTTTTCTCAGAATGGACCAAACTGTTGATTTGGCCACTCCGAATGTTCCTGCTATCTCTCTGATTGAGTTGTTTTGTTTTTGAAGCCTAACAATCATCTGTTTCACCTGTATTGAGAGCTCTTTTGACTGCATGATGTGGATTCACAGCAACAGCTTCCAAATGTAAATGGCACACTTAGAATCAATACCTGCTTAATTGATGTAGAGATAACGAAGGAATAGCCCATGCCTGTCCATGAAATGGCTTTTTAGTCAATTGTCCAATTATTCATGGTCCCTTGAAAAAGGGGGGAGGTACACATTAAAGAGCTGTAATTCCTTATTCTTTCCTCCAATCGTGAGGGGATACCATTAAGCTCAAAATTTGCACATAAGCCCAAGATTATAAAAACTTAAAATCACATGCTAAAATAACAAAAATTGTGCCTTTGTCCAAATATATATATATGGACCTAACTACATAATTTCACACATATTGTAGGGCTGCTCGATTATGAAAATAATCATGATTATTTTGGTCAATATTGTAATCACGATTATTTAAAACAATTATTAGTGGGCCATATGACCAAAACTTTATATGAAAGATTTATTTAAAGATAGTGATATATATCAAATATATATTTTCTGTAAATAAGGTTGCTATGACATCTACATTTTAGAGACCAGCGAAATGTCACAATTCTCAATACCACAGCAGAATACCAGAGTAACTAATATTAGTACAAAAAAAGGTCCTCAAAATTATTGAACATAATTAAACTGCAAGTAATAAAAAAGCAAAGGAATACAATATATAACAAAGATACAAATGAAACAAACTGTGCTTTAAGTTTTTTTTAATGCAAGTCTAAAGTAGCTATTCAGTTAACAGCCTACTAGAGAAATGTAATAACCTAATGTAAAATTAGTGTTCCTGTGGCTCAGTGGTAGAGCATTGCGTTAGTAGCGCAAAGGTTGTGGGTTCAATTCCCAGGGAACACACATACTGATAAAAAAAATGTATATCCTGAATGCTCTGTAAGTCTCTTTGGATAAAAGCGTCTGCTAAATGCATAATGTAATGTAAATTTAATGTAAAATAAAACAGTATAGTCTTCACTGTAAGAATTAAAGTCCTTCAGTCAAGAGCAGAGAGTGATTTTGAATTTGTCTTGTTGTTTGATTATTAATATAAAGCACAGTCGGCAGCAGGAATATAACGCGCTGTCACTTTAAGAGCCGCACGGATCCTATTTACTGTTACACAAGTATTTTCATCCTCAACTCTTTACGTTCATTTATTACATAACCAACAAGTATTTACAAGAATAATCACCAAGCGCCACATTTTGACACATTTTTGCATGTATTTGACCGTTTAGGTGCTAAAAGATGACTTTACATGTCTGTGTTGTGTTCTGTCTCTGAGCGCATACACAGTAATCTTCCTGAGGAAGCGCATGTTCTCGTCACGCTTTTACAAAACAAAAATACAAATAATCAACTTAAAATAAATCAAGCACGTCCCATTTTACTAAAGTCTCGTTACATGATTTTACTGATTTGCACATTAAATTGGCCTTTTATGGAGGAACAAAAGAGCATCGCTGGAAAGGGGGCGGAATGGGGCGCAATAATCGTTTTATCACGATTACTGTATTTTCATAATCGTTGGAGGCCGAAATCAAAACTGAATTTCAATTAATTGCACAGCCCTAATATATAGTATAAAAACTATTCATGCCTGTAGGAACTTTTCCCTCTTTTCAGAAACAGTATTATTTTAGAATTATGTATATGCTATTATAGTATTTAAATATATTTTGATTTAGTTTTCATTTTTATATTTCAGTTTTCATTTTAGTTCGTCTTTGCTTCTGTTTTCTAAATATTTCTATTTAGCTTTGGTTTTAGTACTTAAACTTATTATATTTCATTTAGGTGCCAAGGCAACATTTATTACTTTCATAAAAGTTTTTTTTTTATCTATAATATATAGTTTAATTAATTTCAACTTTTTCAATTAACCATAATGAGTCTTTCGTTAGCAGTAACAAAAGAGCAAATCATGGTTAATTGTTATAACAAGTAATTAATTAGGCTGTTAAAAAAAGGACAAGCCTTTAATACGTTTTGCCTAATCAATTCATATATATTGGTATGACGTAATAATAATCAAACAGTAATCAACATAATCTTCCTGTTTCAGTAGGAAGAACATCAACACAGGTCAGAAAACTGCTTATTCAAATTTACGTGTGTCTGTTTTTCTCTCTTTTCAATGTGGTTTGTCTTTTTTGTGTAGACTCGATTGGAGCCTGTGATTGAGGAGGCTGTAGAACATGAGCTAAAGAAATCCAGCAAGCGGACACTTCCTGCAGACTGTGGCGATTCCATCGCCAAAAGCAAAAGAGGAAGTGTAAGTTCCAAGGTTATTTTAGTAAGCAAAGACTAAGACGAAAACGATTGATGAAAACAATTTAATAAACTGAAATAAAGTAAAAAATTTCTAAATAATTGAAAAACTTAAACGAAATGAAACTAACAATAGTTATTGAAAAACGAACTGAAATAAAATAAAAATTATAAAATAAATATAATATATATAATATAATTTTCGTAATCTCTTACCCCTTGGCGGAAAAATATATGAGCTGTGGTGGTTTAGGGAAATGGCGCATCACGCACAACGGGTTTTCTGACAGAGACGCAAAGCAGTTTAAAGCAGAGTCCTGCACGGGTCCTGTTTGGTAAACGTGCACCAGCTGTACTTAACAGAACACCTGACCCGTTATCTGACAGCAGCACTAATTTAATTTCTGGATTAGACCCGAACTGTTTGACAAAGACGGCGAGTCTCGACCCGAACTGAATCCGCATTAAATCTGTTACATCAGGTAGGCAAACTTATTTCTTTTCTCATGTAACACAAGCAATCAAACCAACATTAGGCATTCTAAGTTGGTGCTTTGAAGAAAAACAGACGCGAAGCGCAACGTGATATTAACAGAAAAAAACAAATGTGCATAGGCTAAATCACATCATATGCTTATAATTCTTCATAAATTAAAAGAACATATTCAAATATGAGCCTTTACTGTTAAATGTGATTGCCATTATTATTGAATTTCATTAGTCCCAGTTATGAATTATGCGCGGCTGTTCACGGAAAAGCGAACAAGACACAACAGTTACAATATCATGATTATGGCTAAATAAGAAAAAAGACATCTAATATAACCAAATCAGCTTACAGTTATTTTGATATTAAATATCTCAACACACATCATTAGATATGACATTAAGTGCAACTTGTGTAGATTTATTTAGTAAAAAGGCTTGACTGCTTCCTTTGGTGTATATTTGTATACTTTTACCATCTAATTAATCTCAGCATGCATTAATTTTGTGTTGCTAGACGTTTGCCTCTCTATAAAGTAAAATTATAGCCTGACTACATCAGACTTCGTACTTCTGCTCAATTTCAGTTAGTCTCTGTACTGTCTGATATAGCAAACCAGCTCCCTGATTATCTCCGGCTCCGCACCAGCCGTCCAATCAACGAACAGAGGGCGGGCTGAGAGCCGTGATGTAGACGCTAAGCACCGAATTTAAGATTGTAGTTTAGGTTTAGGGAAATCTAAAACGACAGCGGACATGGAGACACGGGAGGGATGCTATTCGCTCTGTTGTGGAGAATATTCCCGGCATTTGCCAA
Source organism: Ptychobarbus kaznakovi (assembly GCA_027422405.1). Taxonomy (NCBI): domain Eukaryota; kingdom Metazoa; phylum Chordata; class Actinopteri; order Cypriniformes; family Cyprinidae; genus Ptychobarbus; species Ptychobarbus kaznakovi. Next base: position 11,687,079 of record CM049802.1, on the reverse strand, counting down.
CTGAAGCCCGAACAAGAAAAGTGTTTGGTTCACATTGAATGGAGGTGATGTTGTGGCCCTACTCCTGACAGGTTTTGGGAAAAGTTTAATTTATCAACCGTTACCAATTTTCAGCTGGAAACAGGTCAGTGTCCTTTCTTTTCCAGTCCTTGAATATTGCCATGTCATGCTGTAATCTTACAATTAAGTTGCAGCATTTCCGACAGACTCGAAATGAACGAAGAGCTGTGTTTAACAGAACTAAATTAATCCTAACTTTGACAGTTGGCTGCAAATATTTTCCTTGTTTGTCTTTAATGTCAAATATTAGTTTAGATGCACTAATTGTGCCGTGGATGCGTAGATTTACTTCACATAATCTGCGAAAGTCGTTCATAGCCATCTTCACTCCAGTATTTCGCTCGACGGTCTCGTTTTCGCCGCATACCTGTGTTTACAGCGGAAGTTCGAGGTGGCTGAGTCGACGCATAACATACATCATAACCTAACGTTATATGATTGGCATAGGGGTACACCAATTATTTTAAACTTTAGAAAAAAGACAACTTTTTCTCACATATCTCTCTTTCTCTCATTGTAGTGCTCTCCATGGCCAGATAATGCATACGTCAACCCCAACACAGCAGCTACACCGACCTTCACCTCCAGCACTAGCAGCACAGTACCAGACAGGTAACATGCTCATGAAGCGTCTCTGTGTTTCTTTTACATTGTGTCATGAACCACAGTTATGCATTTTCTAATGCTTGTACTTTTGTTTTCAGTGAATCGTCTTCACCTAACCATCAAGGGGATCTTGGCAGCCTGATGTCAATGGAGGTTTGTACATTACATTTTTACTAATTTGCCTTAAAGATGCACATTTGTTATTCTGTTGCATCTGAAAAAATTAAATCTGTGAACATTTTGCAGTCTCCGAGTCCCACATCGTCTATAAAGGACACACAGAAGTGGCTGCTTAAGAACAGATTTAACTCATACAGTCGTATTTTCACCCATTTCTCAGGTATTTACACAGTTTTTGTTGCCAAGATTAAACTACACTAGGGCTGGGTAAAAATATATATTTATTATGAATTGCAGTCTTCATTTGAATGATCCTGATATCAATTCTTAGTTGTCCTCACAAGCTGTGTGTAAAACCAAACATGCAGCGTATTCTGAATCACAAACAAATGATTCTTATGAACAGGTTCTTTTGATGAATAGTCCAAAAATATAAGTTACCAGTTTGAATCAGTCTGAAACAGGTGCCTGCATAATTAACAATATTAACGGAGGGAGAATCTCTTTCAAACATAAGCTAATTTAGCCTTAAAGCTGAAATATCAAAATAGTCATAATTGGAATTTAATTGAATCTAGAGTTTCTGAATCAGAATCCAATGGAATAGGGAAATCTGTGTCATTATCCAGCCATTACAGACACACAACATTAAACTATAAGTAGGTTTTAAAGAGACTGATTTGATATGATTGATTTTTCATCTTAGGTTCTGATCTACTGAAATTAACTCGTGAGGATTTAGTCCAAATCTGTGGTGCAGCTGATGGAATCAGACTCTACAATGCACTTAAGTCAAGGTATGATTAAAAAAAACACAAGCAATGATAATATATGATTGAGGAGTTTTCTTACCATTATGAATGTGTAAACTAAAGAATTCTGTTCACATTGTGTATGTGTTTGTGTCCCCGTACAGAGCAGTGCGTCCCAGACTCACCGTGTACGTGTCCCTGGAGGCGTCTCAGAGTGAGAGCCCTCTACTGGAGAAACGTGGCCACAGCAAAAACGGAGACAGCAGTGCAGCATCCATACCTGGTATATAAATATCAATCGTGGAGACTTGCACAGCCTTTCCTAACATACCACAATTCCCACGAATGAATCATATCTATTGTGTTGCAACTACAATCATGCAGTGCAGCATTATTCAGATTGCTTGATCTTTTGTACGAACCTTCTTAAACGTTCCACCAAAGTACTACAAATGGTTAACCAAAAGGTGTTCGCTTCCTTTTTCTGATACTCAATACCACATAATGTAAAAAGTTTAAGCTGCAAGACTAAATCAAAATGTTAGGTAGTGCTCTCAGTTTTTTGTTTTTTTTTTTACATTGGCAAAATAAAATAGCAACAGTTGGCAATGTTAAATAAATTCACATTAACCTGTTAGCCAGCACTCCCCATTTTGGGATTTTGGGACTCAGTTGAAAAAGACGTACCAAACTTAAAATTATAACAGGTCCTGACTTCAGTGTGCTACACACACAATTTTGGTGTCTTTTTAAAGAAGACCCTTTGGGCTTTACTATCCATCATCCAGAATTGATAATGTTATAGAGATATAACCAAAAAGTTCTAGAGACTGAAGTTCCTTGAAAAAAGTGTACCACGCTGAATGAAAAAAATAAATAATTGTATTTCATATAAAAATATATTAAATAAGTCCTGGAGCAGTCCAGAAAAGTAATGGGTTGAAAGTCACATGTCTCAAAAGTTTATATTTAAAATCTGTGTTGAGTATTGCTGTAGGGTTAATTATAAAATTATAGACAGAATCTTAGACTCATATAAGTGATTTATTTGACCACTGGTTAGTCAGTATCACACACTGTTGCGGTGAATTCAATGATTAACATACAGTTGATGCAAAATGGCATTGGCATCATCGAAGCTGTCATTCAGTAGGAAAGTAATCAGCCACACAGATGCTAATCATACAGATACAGCCACATGAAAAAAAGGTTTCTTGTTTAAAAAGCCGATCGCTAAATTCCGCCCCATCCGTCACAGCGTGCGTCACAGTCCTCGAGAGAAAGAGCAGAATTATTTTCCGATTTTTGTTTTTCATTTAGTTTTTTGAAAGAAGAAAGGAGACGTAAATATATAACAACGTTAGCTTCAATAAAGTTATCTGGTGTTGTTCTGTGGACCCTTAACGTTCCTAACCAGATTTACAAAAATATACACGTATGTACTGCTTTTTTATTGGATGTTTTGATGTGTACTGCTTACATTTAGCAAACACATTCCTATAAGTTTCATCGAAAAACAGCAATCTATCGTCTATGCTGAGGCTTAGACCTTCAGAATTATATAAAGTTTGTCAAGATTAATTTTGTCCTGTTTCACATTTGTAAACAATGACATTTAAACAAAGAGCGTTCAGTGTGCCATCGTCCTCGTGCAGCTTAACAAAAACATTTTTTATCTAATAATTACTGGAAAGTTGTAAGGAATTTGAAATCCCCAAAAATAATTTTGTGGAGTTACTTTGGAAATGTAATAGGTTAAGGTTACAAGTTACCCTACTTAAAATGTAATAAGTTGCGTAACTTTTCAATTACTTTTTTAAAGTAATGTACCTGAATTATTATTAAATGTCTAATGTTTTCATTTAATCATTTTCAAACATGTAAACCAGGCAGGGTAATACAGCAATACTCAATGATTGCTGTCAGTTTTGAATCCTTCATCACTTGAATGAGATTATAATATATTTATTTTGAAGAGACATTGGATAAAAAATATCTTCATTTGATATAACGTGTTTTAGCAGTTTGAACAACCACCCTGCAATACACATATATATACACACAATAGTATGCGAAAAAAAGGTGCAACAGATTATACATAGGCGGGATACACAATGTCATTGATGTGCATTGGATGGTATCCAGTGGTAGCAGATAAGTTGTTGTATTAGTGTGCAGTGCATGGCATATTGTAAAGTGGGAGTGTGCTGTAGGGTGTATTAGTTTTTGCTGTTCATTAGCCTGAGGGAAAAAGCTATCCCTCAGTCGACTGGTGTGGGATCGGATGCTGCGGATACGTCTTCCTGAGGGCAGCAGAGAGAGCAGACTATGGGACGGGTGGCTGGAGTCCTTTATGATCCTCAGGGCTTTCCTTACACACCGCCTGGTGTATATGTCATGGAGGGAAGGAAACTTTGGAGGGGTTTCATGGAGGGAAAGAGCTTTGCGGTTGCCAGCGGTGCTGTTTCCAAACCAGGCGGTGATGCAGCCGGTCAGGATGCTCTCCACAGTGCAGGTGTAGAAGGATCTGAGGATTCTGGGGCTCGTTCCAAACTTCCTCAGCCGTCTCAGGAAGAAGAGACGCTGATGTGCCTTCTTCAGCACTGCATCTGTGTGAGCAGACCATGTGAGATCCTCGGTGATGTGAACGCCGAGGAACTTAAAGCTGTTTACCCGCTCCACAGGTGTCTTGTCGATGGTGATGGGTGTGTGTTCTCTGCTGTCTCCTGAAATCCACCACCAGCTCCTTGGTCTTGTCTCTTGGATGTTCACCCGTTTGAAGGATCGGGTTACATACGTGACAGAAAGGGAGAGTGGACTCACCTCTTCTACAGCAGCCGTGGGAACGCTCTCTGTGTGGGCGGTGTTGTCAGCCTCGAAACGAGCATAAAAAGTATTGAGCTCGTCTGGGAGAGGCAGCAATGTTCACAGTTGCTGGTTTGTTCTCTTTAAAACCTGTGATGTTGTTGATGCCCTGCCATATGCTTCTTGCGTTGTTGGTGTTGAATTGTTCTTCAACTTTGTTTTTGTATTGTCGTTTGGCGGCTTTGATGGATCTCTTGAGATCGTAACTGGCTTGTTTTCGATCGTCAGTGTTTCCGGATTTAAAGGCAGATGTCCGCGCTGACAAGGCTGATCAAACATCGCTGTTAATCCACGTTTTTTGGTTGGGGTAGATGCGGATTGTTTTGGTCGGTACTACGTCATCTATACACTTCCTGATGAAACATGTTACGGAATCTGAATACGCCTCTATGTCGTCATCAGACGCTGCCCGGAACATGTCCCAGTCCACGTGATCAAAACAGTCCTGTAGTATAGCGTCCGATTGGTCCGACCAGCATTGGATTGTCCTGAGGGCGGGTGCTTCACATTTCAGTTTCTGCATATAAGCAGGCAGGAGCAGAACGGAAGAGTGATCCGATTTGCCGAAAGGTGGACGAGGGAGGGATTTGTATGCGTCCCGGAAGTGAGTGTAGCAGTGGTCCAGCACACGATCACCACGTGTGTTGATGGTGATGTGTTTGAAGTATTTTGGCGCTATTGTTCTGAAGTTGGCTTTATTAAAGTCCCCCGTAACAACAAACGCCGCATCTGGGTGCGCGGTTTCCTGCTCACTTATATTCCCATACAGCTCCTTGAGTGCCTGGTCTGTGTTGGCTTGAGGGGGGTATGTAAACAGCTTATTTAATTATTTTGTAATTAAATTACGTTATTTATTTACATGTGAGTAACTAGTTACTCCCCAACACTGGTTATCAACGGCTCAAGCCTCCGTTACTAGGTCTAAAAAGACGTTTTGGAATTAGAAACGCAATGGGTGAGATGCGGAAGAACTAATCCTACTCACAATAGCGATTTACGTACAAAGAACAGACGAATCCCTTGAAATATATCATCTGATCGATGTGTTGAGGTGTGGCAACCGTAGTATAAGCAGAATAATTAACGACAGGCCATTGCATTATTAGAAAAATAATGCACACCTGAGGTGTAACTCCGCTTTGCGTCGTGGCCGCATCACCACCTCGTGTGTGCATTATTTTTCTAATAATTCAACGGCCTGTCGTCAATTATTCCTTACATATTCAAATTATTGCAAGTAAAATTTTAGTGCAGACATGAGACAAATAGCACTACCATTCAAAAGTTGGTAAGTTCAGATGTTTATTTAAATAAATTATTACTTTTATTCAATAACGATGCATTTAATTGATCAAAAGTGACAGTAAAGCTTTTAACGTTGTTACAAGAACAGCACAGACGTTTTTTTTTAACTTGCTATTTATGAAAAAAATATATGTCACAGTTTTCCATAAAATATTAAGCAGCACAACTGTTTTCAATATCGATAATAATAAGAAATGTTTCTCCTTCACAGGAATAAATTACATGTTGAAATATATTCAAATAGAAAATGGTTATTTTAAATTGTAATAATAATTTACTATATTACTATATTTTTAATCAAATAAATGCGGTCTTAGTGAGCATAAGAGACTTCTTTTAATAAACGCTTAAAGATATTTCCTACACCTTCTATAAAATAATATATAATAAAAAATTATCTTACCAACCCCAAAATATTAACGTGGTAGTTTGTAAGATAACAATGTAACAAAAGCCATAATAATAGAAAAAAACTTGTTCCTCATCCTGCTCTCAAAACACAACACCATAACAACTGACATTTGACATGGCAACAAGACCACACCTCAAACCCAACATCATTCTCTCCGTAGCCACTTCTAATAACAGACTTAAAACACTGTGCTTAGACCCCAAACTCATTTACCAACAAATAATCAGGTTACCTAATACATTCATTCTAAAGAAATTCACAGATGGATATGTTTGTTCATTTGCATAAACAAAGTACTTAATAATGTTTTATCAAACACATTGCATCACAGCCAAATGTAAAATCGTTGCAAATTCCATCATGCTTGTCTTTCATGAAATAGGTCAAGCCCGTTCTGTTTGTATTCTTTTGGTAATATATTTTTATATAGGTCAGTGTACTGTGAAATGTTCAGTCCACAGTCCTCTATCATTGTTGGTATTGTTTTAAAGTGTTCTTTGTTTGTGTTTAGTTTACCACGCTCTTTACCTCGAAGAGATGACTGCTTGTGAGATAACTAGGAAAATCTCCAGTGTCTTGGCACTGCCGCTGTCCCTCATCAACCAAGTCTACAAACAGGGGCCCACAGGGATACACATACTACTCAGCGACCAGGTAAACACAGACCTACGTCACAGCACATCATGCAACCACACTAAAAGCAGCCAGAAACAGTCTCTTCTCTTTCCCTGTTATCAGGTATCTGTAATAAGTTGGCCAACTGTGGCTGCTCATTTGAATAATGTTTTGCATTATGCCACAGATAAAACACACTTCATTATAGACTTTTTTCCTGCTGTTATCATTTGTCATGAATAACTGGATCATGTGGGTGAAGAACATCATGTGACAGATTTGTCTAGTGAATGGTAAAATCATGTATGAATGGAACGGAATAGGGCTGCCACTAACGACTATTTATTTCGATTAATCTAACGACTAATTTATCGGTCAATCGACTAATCTAAACGATTAATTTCCCACAAAAAATCTACAATTTTACTTAAGAATATTTTATTAAATCAAATGAAATCCAAATTTCTATGAAATCGTTTTTTTAAATCAAAATTAACGTGCAACATTGAGTGCAGAAGCAAGTGTCCATCTCATAGTCCAAATCACTGAAATCAGTTCAGTATCCATAAGAAAATCCAGAATTTCCAGAAAATAATGGAAAACAGAATTTCCAGAAAATAAAACTGTAAAACTCAATTAATTATACAGGCTTTTTTATTAATGAAATTCAATTTAACCAAAATACAGAGATATGTACCGTATACCGCAAATCAGCCAAAAAATACTGAGATATGAATTTTTGCTCATATTGCCCAGCCCTGCTTTGAAGATACTTGCATTTGGTAATATTTAGCTCGATGCGCCTTTTTGTGGCCTCAGGAGAGAAGGCAAAAGCTTTTTTTTGTTTTTAATTTTACAAATATTTTAGTGAAAAATTAGAATTTAGTTTTTCAGCCAGTTTGACAGCCATAGTAGTGTCCTGCATTAGGCAAAATCATGATAGTCCACCACATGAATAGCTAATCCAATCGCATGTAAAAAAAAAAAAAAAAAAAAAATAATAAATATTCCCTAAAAACACTCAGTAAAGACAATAATGCATTCAGGACCATGGTGCCAGCTTCCTTTAAAATATGTTTGATGATTGTGCCCACGCATGCGCATGCTCCATCCCCGACTTCAGAGAGGATGCCGATTGCCGACAGTAGCAGAGACTGCCTGTTCATGCGTGACAGCATGTCAGGGGAGACGCGCAGTGTGATAAAATAATAGTTAATTATTGATTATGATTTTGAATCAGCATATTAGAATAAAAACAATAGCTTAAAAACGGGTAAACTCCTGTAAACTTTTCAGTCCAAAGATCCAGTAAACAAATGCGTTCAAACAGTAAGTTCAAAACAGCTCTAATACAGAGAAAACCCAAACGATTTCATCAGAGATTGTGGAGATTAGAGTCCAAATGTCAGTAAATTATTATTTTCAGCATGTATTTGGTTTAAAAGCACAAGTGTTATACTGAATGCGGTGACTGAAGGCGTTTTAGATTATGCGCTGGTCTAGTTAATCTGAATGGATCCGTATAGTAGCATGTACAGCATGCCCTGGCCACATCCGGCCCTCTGGCTATACTTGAGGCGGCCCGCATTAGGTAGGCTAATTTGTGAATTAAACGTCAATCGCAAATAGGTGTAAATAAGTGCACGCAATACAACCGCAATGCTTTTATTTTCAAGGCAACAGCTATTATTATTAGGCCCTATTATTATTATTGTTGTTGTTATTGTTATTATTTAATTTACATAGCCTATACGTCCGTTCGTGTGACCGTAGGCTATCTCAAATGTGTTCACGTCCATGTAGGACAGCTTTCAAGAAATGTGAGTTTATTTATTTAGCAGATTAAAACATCTGCTTGAATACATATCTGTATATGAATGAACAGCTGAAGTCACAACCGCATTCAGGACACCGGGAAGTTTTATCACAGCTGACAGGCCGTTTTTAAATAATTGAGCCCAGTCGAGGCTTGTCCTATCCATCACACAGTTAAACAACTAACAATGACTTTAATGCTTTGTTAGTGCATGCAGAGAGTGCATTTGGTGCGTGCGTCTCAGAGCTCGTGCGATCGCACTGGATCTTAAGATGACCGCGAATCATTTCTCCGTCTCTGTGAGTGCATTAAACCCGTCATGATTATATAGGCAACTCGATGTCCCGTGCTGTTCCGTTCATTCAGCGCAGCTTTGAATGCGGTTGTGAATCCTGACAATGTAAAGGCGTCAGTGCGGCTATATATGCGGTTCTGACAGTCGTATAATAATAGAATGCTCTATGAACTCTCTATGAAGTGATGTTGCCATACTAGCATTTAACTTCTGCTCTAGAGTCTTGTTTGTGTTAAACATGGCAGAAAACCAGTCTTAATTAGGGATAACTGCAAGCTCGCGCAATGGGCGTGGCTAAAGGTGCAAAGCATTGACGCACTCCATGCTAATCGACTTATTTTTATAATCGACGTAATCGATGACGTCGACAAATCGCTGCAGCCCTAGTGTGTTCACTACTGTGTGTGCACTTGGATGGGTTAAATGCAGAGCACAAATTCAGAGTATGGGTCACCATACTTGGCCACACGTCACTTCACTTTCAACTGATATGGTTTAATTTAGTCCAAAAGATCATTTTTGGAACAAACGTGTAGTGCAAAGAATACCTTAGTAATTCAGATATATCCTAATATATAAGATAATACCTTACAATCTTTTTTTTTGCTTACAGATGGTTTATAACTTCCCAGATGAGAGCTGTTTCATTGTCAGCACAATGCAAGGTAAAACATTTTCAAATAAAAGAGAATCTATGATGGAAACATTTCATTAAACTCCTCACTGCTTTTCTTGTTCTCCAACATTTCTGTGACTTTTATTCATCCTCAGATGACACCAGTGATGGATATCACCTAGTCCTGAAGTAGAGCTGCTGCAAGCAACGTGAAGCAGAGTGTGATGACATCTCAAGGCTCCATACTGCCATTCTTAAGCATTAAACATGTTCCCTCCATCCTCCTCTCTCTCCCTTTCCTCGTCTCTCTCTCGTTCTTCACGTCTCGCACGTCGGAGGAGAGAGATGGCCGGGGTTGGGCAGGGCCTCCTAACTGTTAGAATCTGACTTCAGTGTGTAAATTGTTTCATATTGAAAACACTTAAACTGATGCCAGTGTGTGCGAGCAGTGGGCTTTTAAGTATGTGTGCGAGTGTGTTATAAAGGTTGAATCGGGAGGGATGGAGGTGGGCAGAAACAGCAAGGAAGTGGAGGAGATTTGTGACCACTTCAGCATGGTGTTCGTGGAAGAATCTGAGCATCCGGCGCCACGATACGGCTGCGCTCAGACTCTGTCCTCACTTTGCTATTTATGAACGTACAGTACTTGAGTTTTTCTGCCTTTTGTCTGTGAGTTGTCAACAGTTTCGCTTCCTGCCCCTTCGGATTGGCCTGCAGGCACAAACCCCTCGGTAGATAGAAATGACCTCTTTTTCAAATGTGGGGGAACGCGTCCTGACTTAGGCATGCGCAGGACGTCTTTATGTCTGTCGGGATGAAATAATTCCTTGAGTTTGAGTAGATGCCCTGCAGCTAACGTGAGGTTGTGAGACTGAAGTTCCGGCTGTATCCTACTCTCGTAGATGTCATTATCAATTCTGATATTGTTTTCCAATTCCTCTCTCAAGACCAATCGTTTCTGGTGCCATTGTTTCTGTTGACTAGATTCTGTTAGTTTTTTAGCATCTATCTTGTGCTTAGCGGGATGAATCAAGCATCAGCTGGTTCCACATGTTTAGAATTAATGATGGTTTTTAGATTGTGATTGTCGTGCTGCAGATTCTCTGTGCCCGGTAACTGCATACTTGCCCTTTATAGTAGCTCCTAGCACAGATTATAACACGATTATTGATAAATGTGCACAGTCACAAGCAGCCATAAATTATATTTCCCATAATGCCTTTGCTTTCTGTTATCTTAATTTTTTGACCTAGGACATGACGTCGGCTGGTGCTTTTCTAAATGCACACGTGGTTTACCATCAGCTGCTCCAGTTAAACCTTGCCGTCATGGCTGCGGTCAGCCAGCCTTTTTTATTCTGTTTTTCCTTTTTAAATAGAGACATCAATAGGTCTTCTATCTCAGTAGGCATGTATTGGGCAGCTGTGCTTTGGCATGTACTGTGCTTATTATCGCCACTTTATAGAGGAGCATTGTTGTAAGAATGTTGACTCCTTTTAATTCTCATAAAAAATGGAAAGGAAAAAAAGGAATTACCAAGTCTGCACTGAAACTGATACCACGATGAAATGGATACTTTGCTGTTGTTGAATGCTCACTTAGACTTTTAGTGTACACAATGTTTCCAGGTTGAACAAATGATCAAAATCTAAATCCATGAAAAGGTGTGTTGTTCTCTTCCTCTGATCGAATGCTGTGGATCACCGGACTGTCCTCTGCGTTGCCGTGATTATAATCATGGTGCCCTCATGTCACTGTCTGTCTAAAGAAGCCTCTCTTCCATAGGGGGTGCTGAGATGTACACAATTAATGTCTGTACCAGAAATAAAAATACTTTTCATATATTGTCTATGAAGTACATTTTATATTGCAAAGTAAGAGGATAATTCATTTTATATTTAATTATATTTAAGGGAAACTGGGAGAAACTTTATATTTAAGCTGTTTTCTAGAAACAAATAAATGAGTGTTAAAAACAATGTTCCTAATTTGAAGGATCTCTGCAATTAAATTAGAAGACATTCATATTTATTATTATTACATTATTAATGCACATATAATTTTGTAATAGTAAGGCAGAGCTATGATGCATGGGGGAAATGCTTAAAATAATAATTCAGGGCACCCCAATGAAATCGCCTCCACTATCCAGTGCGATAAACGCTGCTTAGTAATCGGCTTCCCCGTACAAGTTTTCATCCAATATACGAACAGCTGATCACTCTCCCTGAACCCTCTAGTTCTTTCTGTATAAATGCATGTAAAGCACGCACTGGACACAATGCATTTACATTTATGCATTTAGCAGACGCTTTTATCCAAAGCGACTTACAATTGCATTCAGTCTGTAATACATGATTCCTTTATTATAGCCCAGTAAGTTGACATTCCCCTGTTGGAATCACAAGAACCCACAACCCTTTTGCGATAAACTGCTTAGATCGCTTCCCGTAATGCTCTACCACTGAGCGTAAAGCACAGGAACAATGCATTTAAGTTTTGCATTTCTGATGAAGCAAAAGGTGGTGGATAGAAGGCTCTTAACTCAAGAGGAACTATTTTGGCATGAATGCAGGATTAGGTTTCAGAACTACCCCTGCATCTCCCAGACATGAACTGCAAACACGCTGAATGCACTGAAAACGCGTGAATCTCGTTTATGCGCTTTCCCGATGCTAAAGCTAACAGCAGTGCCATCTTAAATGAAAATATTTTGAAATCAACCTTATCCAGCGGCTCAAATGGGGACATGGAAAGATCATCTAGCACCAATCCCAAATCCCAATGAGGGAGAAAGCGGTTTTGAAACTGGTAAAGTGTGGCGCGCACCTTTCATGAACCTGCATACCAAAAGGATGTTGCCCCACAGTTTTGTTATCAAAACCAATGTGACAAGCAGATATAGCAGCCAGAAACACTTTTATGGTTGAAAACGCTTTCCCTTGGTCTATCAAATCCTGAAGAAATGATAAAACGACTGTCACTGAACACTGAAAGGGAATCTCATGTTTAGTTGCGCACCAGCGCTCAAATACGCCCCATCTGCATTCATAAAGAGACCTAGTCGATGAAGCTCTAGCATTTTGTATGGTTCTAATAACGCTGTCAGACAGACCGGTTGAATTTAAATTGAACCACTCACAGGTTCAGGCCCCATAGTGCCAGGCATTCTGGATGAGGATGAAAAATCTCCCCCTCTGCTTGTGATAAAAGATCTCTGCGCAGCAGGAGAGACCACGGCTCTTCGTACAGCATATGTATTATCCCCGCTAGCCAATATTTCCCTGGCCACCTCGGAGCTATTAATATAAATTTTAGTCCCTCCTCCCTCACTCTGTAAAGTGTTGGGTATATCAAAGCTATCGATGGCAACACGTAAAGGAGAGTGCGAGGCCATTCGTGCGCCAGCGCATCTATCCCCAGAGGCGCGCTCTGATCTTTCAGGGAGAAAAATAGAGGACACTGAGAATTGTCGTGGGACATGAACAGATCATCTGATCAAAGAGGGTTAAAGCCGCTGCATTCAACTTGATCTTTATACAGGTAAATTTAGATTTCAAATTCAATATTGATTTTAGAACTGTTGAAATAATTTACTGTATGTAAAGCAAGTACTTTATAAGTAACTGCAATTAAATTACCTAAAAATGAACAGTAATCCCTTACTTTACTTTTTTGGTGGATAAGTAATTTAAATACAGTAATGCGTTACACACAACACTGGTTACAAGGGCATAATAATTCACATCCTACTAAGGTAATGTTACAGGATAGCTGGGAAAATGGGAAAAGGCTAAGTGAGAACTTTGGTAGGATTGGAAATGACACAGCTAAAGAATTAGGAGTTTTTAATTTGAGGATAAGTTTCACTGTAGTTTATCCAGAGACAGCTCCCTGGAAGTTAGTTTGGCCTGAAGTGGATTGTTTTGTGTTAGAGGAAAAAAGGAGAACAAAGGACGGTATACATTTAAAAATAGTCTTCAATAATCGGATAGTGGAAAAGTATAAAGATTACATACAGGTTTATACAGATGTGCCAAGAAACCAGAGACGGAAGTAAAAGGGTTGAGTGCGGGGGTTCCAAGCAAAGGAATTGGAATTAATAGAAGAACATCTAATATGTTAGGGGTTTATACACTGGAAATGCTGGCAATTTTAATCGCTGTAAGATGGGTGGAACAGACAGGGCAGGATAAAGTTTTGGTTTGTCCAGATTCAGCATCAGTTTTAGCAAGTATAAGGTCATTCTATTCAAAAAGTCGGCAAGATATACTGTTTGAAGTCCTACAGTCAGTGACAAGAATGTCTAATCAAGGAAGGCAGATACATTTTTTATGGTGTAAGAATCTATTGTCTGCCTCGACCTAGATTCCACTCCACAATATATAATTGTTTATGCTCATTTCCCAAAATGGCTTAATTATTATAGAGAAGAAAGTGCAAGAGAAACAAGGAGAGATCAAACTATTTCAGAGACTATGGACAGCAGTTCCACCAAGATGGAAAACAAGTGGGCAAAGGACATACCCACACAAAGACAGACTCACTGCACATGACACTAGAAAGACACAAATATATGCATACTCAAATGCAGAAAATATATTATTGTCTATTGAATGCACACATGTGAACAAAGGATATTCACATTGATAAAGGGGACAGAACACACATAATGAAAACATACACACACACACACACACACCACACACATGTTGCCTGTTGATTGATGTTTTTGCTCCTTTGGCTTTTGGCTATGTTTGTACTGTCATAATGTTTAGTACATTTAGAAAATCCCTTTTGCTGTTATGGTTCTCAAGTGCTCCTCTCCCAAACCCCAAAAAATATTTGTATGTCATTTTGCCAAATTTGAGCAAAGACTTCGATAAATGTTGCTTAATTGGATGGAGCGATAACCAGTGTGCATGAGGTGATGACCCAATGACGGGTAAGATTTCCTTTGGCCAGAGGGGACAACCTAAGACTGGGCTTCACCGCCACTGGGCACCTACCCAGGAAGGGAGGTGTAATCTGTGTAAGGGAGTGGATGTGATGCTTCTTTTGGGCCAAGAGCATCAAAGAGGGGACTGTAAGAATCTATTGTCAACCTCGACCTAGATTCCACTCCACAATATATGTTTGATCATGCTCATTTCACAAAATGGCTTAATTATTATAGAGAAGAAAGTCAACAGATTATGTTGTTTGTAGACCATTTGGGACGATCACATCCTGAGCAAATGGTCACCAGTTGTAGAAGTGGAGCAGGTGTTGGACACTGAGAACCACCTCAGACAAAGTAGTGTCAGAACTTAATTAACATACAGACTACAGCTGTTACGACAGAGCAACTTCATTTACATGACGGGTAGTAAACTGAAAATGTATAAAAGCTTAGAACTTAGGATATTCTGGGTTCATTCTGACTCCGTTGAACCCAAGGTACAACATGTACTTTGTCACTGCTATGCTGCAATAAACATCTTCATCAAGATCTTCAACGTCCTCATCTTTTTTTCTTACAATGGGTACCAGGACATGTAGGTATAAGGGGAAATGAAATGGCAGATAAATTAGCTAAAGTGGTGTTATCTAAAGGAAACATAGAAATGCAAGTAAGTATTAGTAGAGCAGAGGTTAAAAGTGTGATATGGGAGAGAAATAAAATTTGGCTAGAGAGGGGAAAGGAAGACATCAAATCCAGAGGAAAGTTAAATGTTCAGTGATTGTAAATGGAAATCACAGAGAGGGAACAGTCATAACTAGGTTAAGATTGGGATATTGTTTATTAAATAAAACACTTAAGTTGATAGGAAAGCATGATACTGGACTGTGTGAGGTTTGCCAGGAGGAGGAGTCAGTGGAGAATGTGGTCTAGTGATGCAGAAGGTATGATGTTCAAAGAGAGTTGATGAGGAATAAATTGAGAGAGATGGAGGTTCAGGACACAACTTTAAAAGGGCTATTGAGCACAGAAAATAGGGAACAGACTAGAATTGTATGGATTTCTTAAAGGATACAGGGGTTGTTAATAGAGCATGAAGAGTTATAGGAGTATCGAGGAAGGTTAATTATTATTATTATTATAATATAGTAGAATAATATGGAAGTTCTAAGAGGCCATGCATTACTCTACTTCTACCTGACATCTTTTCTAAACCTGTTTTTTTCTTCTGCAATATCAGTGATACATAATGGTTTTATAATGGATATTATCCTTTGATATTTTTGAATGTGGTCTGCTAATAGACCTGTGTGTGTGCGTGCGTGTAAATACTTTTTTGGAGTTACTTTCAAGACGAATGCACCACAGGAGCTGCCATCTCTTTGTTGTGGGTGTGGTACTTTGTTGCAACTCCATCTTGATACGTTAAGACCTCTTTTCCTCATGAATGACCTGTATGAAATAGGAAAGAAACCTTAAAAGGGCTCTGCAAGTTTTCAAGTTCATGTTCTTTTTTTATCAACTTATGTTTCACATAAGTTGCTATGGATTACCTGGTTACATCCTGGCATTTCTTTATATTGCTTTGGCTTTCCCACAGTGGATCTAAGTACAGAGCCCTCTTCTCGTGTGGGATCATCACCTTAATTTTTCATTGTTTCAATATTAGAAGTTGTTTCACAAAAACATAGACATGAAACAGCCCAACCAGATAAAACAAATTGTAGACATGCAATGCGTAAACAAGAGCTTTTCAAAGTGTCTGATGCCACAGTACAGTAATAGACTAAAAATATTTTAACCCAAATTGGGTTATTTGACAAACCAGCGCTGGGTAAATATTGGACAGAACACATGCAGTGTTATTTTGACCCAGCTGGGGGCTGTTTCATAAAAATGACTCAGCACCTGGGTAAAAATAGAAAAAATAACCCAATAAAATGACCCAACAAGCTGAACCCAGCATTTGGGTAAAAATATAAAAAAATAACCCAATAAAATGACCCAACAAGCTGAACCCAGCATTTGGGTAAAAATATAAAAAAATAACCCAATAAAATGACCCAACAAGCTGAACCCAGCATTTGGGTAAAAATATTAAAAAATAACCCAATAAAATGACCCAACAAGCTGAACCCAGCATTTGGGTAAAAATATTTAAAAATAACAATAAAATGACCCAACAAGCTGAACCCAGCATTTGGGCATTTGGGTTTTTTGCATTTCACTTCTGATTATACCCTGTATAATTTAGTATGTGACGAATAAACAAACCTTGAACCTTGGATACAAATATTGAAAAATAACAGAGAGAAGAGTCAATAAAATGGAGCATCCTAGCGTACAATGAGACCAGACAATGTGAAGTGACTGAATCCATGACAGTTACATTTTGTTAATTTATAATTTAACCCCTTTTTATTTATTTAATGTAAAAATGTAATATGTAAAATATGTAATTTATTTGCATTTTTTAAGTTTTCATTATGGGGTGAACTAACCCTTTAAGGAAGTATTAAGTTAGTTATTAGTATAGTATAGTTATTATTGATTACACAATTTTTGTCATGAATAATTCTTTTGATTAGTATTTTCAGTTACCCCGCATTCCTCAGGAATCTCGCACGGAGAACGGCCTCCCTCCCAAACATTAAAAAGAAAGGTTTTTTTTGGTAGCAGGCCAAACATGACAGCATCCAGATGCTTGTCCCAGTCCTGTGGTCGGTCCTTGACAAGCTTGCAAAGGGCTCTGTAGACATAATTTTGAACATTATATATAATGTAAATAACATATACATAATAACATTACTGTCTGTACAAGTGTTCTTTTAGCTAAAACTGTAATGTGTTACTGAGTGTGTAATGACGCATGCCACTTAAAAAGTGTGTTATATTGCAAACATTTATTTTCCTCATTATATAGTGTTATTTGTGTCTATATGAATGCATATACAAGAAACAAATGCGATTAACTATTATTATTATTTATGAACTGGATCTTCATGCTAATCCTAAACCATACATTCAACATGGGTGATTTAGACCTCTATCCAGTTGCTGTGCACTTTCAGAAATACAGCTGATGAGTTTCAACATGCCTCCTCGGATGCCAATCGCTGTAAAATATAAGAAGAAGCAGACATGCCTCCTCGTCCCAAATCTAGGCTCGTAAATCGTGGTAGCAGCAGATCCAGGTTGGTGCTTTACCGTTAATTCCGGGTTTCTTACCACTGGAGCCTCGCTTTCGATTTCAAAATGGCAGCTGCGTGCAATCAGCGTATTCAAGCATTTAAAATGTAAAGTAAAAAAAAATGTCAAAAGTCAATTAAATGTCAGTTGTCACGGCCGGCTCAGAGCCGTGACAAATGAGGGAGGCAACGAGAACGCAAAACGAATCAACAAGTATTTATTTAAAAAAATAAAGTTTACCACTCATAATAAGTAAATGTAAAAACGATACTAAGGGAAAGTAAAACAAAGACTAGGTTAACGCAAGATAATCACAATCCAACATAACCAACAGACCTGCAGAACATAAATCCCAAACTAAACTAATGCATAAAGCAAACAAATAATCACAACAGAACAGCCCAACATAACGAAAACCGAGAAAGGTAACAGAGGCAAAACAGGTCTGTAACAAGGTTCGTAGATAGGGGAAGAAGGAGGCGGGAACCGGCGAACATTTAAAGACATTTAATACGCAAATAAACAAACATAACAGAAAAGCGGCAGCCCCTCACGGACGACTGCCGCACACAAAACATAAACTAAAACTCCAGGCCTGGTCCTCTCTCGTCTGGTCCTCTCTCGCAGGCCGGGATGGTATGACGACTGCGCTCTACTCCCACCCCCCCTCCCCCCTCTCCCGGGGGGAGCCCGTTAGGGCGGCCGCGGCGATCTGGGGGTACGGACAGACGAGGCGAGAGAAAAGGAGACGGAAGGATGAGGAGTGACAAAAAAGAGAGAGGGGAGAGAGAAAAAAAAAACATCTTGGTCCGGTTCCCAGACACACTGTCACTCGGTCCTCACTCCGCTGAGCGGCTCACTCGCGGTGCCATGCGATGGTACTGGACCTCTTTGGTGGACGGCCCGATGCTCCTCCGCCTCCTGGCGGACGGCGATGGCTCCTCCGGTCGAGGGCAGCCGGCAGCGAGTCCCCCGTTCCCTGCTCCTCCCCAAGCATGGCGGATGGCAGCAGGCTTCGGCCTCCAGGCGAACGGGGCGACTCCTCCGCTCCCTCTCCGACGGCAGCCACCCCTCCTCGACCCAGGAGCACGGCAGCGAGTCTTCCATCCCACCTGTTCTTCTTTTGCTCCAGCACCACCGCCTCGGGCAGCCACTGGCGGTCTCCGCTTCTTCCTGCTGCCCGAACTCCTCAGCACCGCGATTCCCCTCAGCAGCGAGGGCTCTTTGACAGCGTGTCCCTCCTTCCTCCCGGGTTTTCGGCACCAGTGTAACAGGGTTAGTAGATACGGGAAGGAAGGAGGCGGGAACCGGCGAACATTTAACGACATTTAATAATCAAATAAACACACACAACAGAAAAGCGGCAGCCCCTAACAGACGACTGCCGCACACAAAACATAAACTAAAACTCCAGGCCTGGTCCTCTCTCCTCTTCCACTGTCGTCACTCCTCCTTTTATTCCTTCCGTAGCTCCTCCGTGGGACTCGAGACCGGTGAGTGGCGCAGGTGTCATTCATTACCATTTACTCCACCGGCCTCGCTCCGTTCCCACGGCTCTCGGCCCCGCCCCACTCGCCACAAGGTCCAAAACCCCTTTTATACTTCTCTGTAGGTGTTTCACATGATGGTTACCCCCAAAGTCCCGCCCCACAGCCGGCTAAAGCAGAACGGGCCCAGAGGCACGTCACATAGCCTACCCCCCCCTTAAAAATAACCCCTCATACAATCATAAAAAACAAAATAATTAAAAATAATGTACAACCCAACCTCCTAACTAACATCACACACTACCTTAAACCTGTTTAGTCTTCAGTGTCTTGCCGAGCTCGGGGCGGCTTTTAAACACTAAACTCAGCATCCACAACAATCCCATAAGCAGGACTGCTGCAGAATACTGAAGTGTACCCCCACTCAGAATTACCACACAAAACAAAAAAAATCCCCAACAGAAAACCTACACTAACTAAACTGGGATGTACACTCTAAAAAAAACACAAATAAAACATAACTATACACACAACTCTCCAATACATATACTCCCAAATAACAACGATGTCAGCATCTTCCAGAATCCACTCATCTCCTCCCCCCATAATACTCATCAACCTCGGCGCCTAGGAGAAGAGATAGGATGGAGAGAGAAAACTAGAAAAGGAAAAGCAAAAAACATTGCAGTAACACGCATTATACTCGTGATAGAGCATCCGCAATCACGTTGTCGGTACCCTTAATATGTCTTATATCCAGATGATACCCTTGTAGAAAGATACACCATCTCATGAGTCGCTGGTTTGGGTTCTGTAAAGAATGTTAGAGGATTATGGTCAGTATAAACCACCAACGGCCTTCCACCTGAACCCACATAAACCTCAAAATAGTTCAGCTTCCAGATCAAAGCTAGGGCCTCTTTCTCAATAACCGAATAGTTAAGTTGATAAGAATTAAACTTTCTAGAGAAATACCCAACCACACAATCTACCTCATCTTCTGAGGTCTGCAATAAAACAGCTCCCGCTCCCACATTACTAGCATCAACCTGTAATTTGAAAGCTTTATCCAGACTTGGTGCAACTAACACTGGAGACACAGTGAGGAGCGAAGGGACACCTTCTAAAGATGTTTCTCCTCCTGTGCTAGCCAAAAGCACAGGTTCCACTCGGGATCCTTTTCGATTCTCAACAGTTAAAACAGAATTAGGGTTTTCCACAATATCACGTACAAAATAGGGTTTTAAAAGATTCACATGACACACACACACACACGTCTTCTTCCTCCTCTCAGGAGTTTGAATCAAATAATTCAAATCTGAAACCTGACGTAACACCATTTAAGGGCCCACAAATTTTGCCTGAAAAGGAGAACCCACGACCGGCACTAAAGCAAGAACCTGATCACCAGGCTGAAAAACTCGAACCTCTGCTCGACGGTCAAATAACTGCTTCATTCTATCTTGTGAATGTCCCATCTTCACTTTTGCCTGTTCCCAAGATTCATACAATCTCCTGCGAAAGTCACTTACGTAATTCAACAAATGTTTTGGAGGATCAATACCCTTCAAATCCTCAGACAAGAGTGACATTGGACTACGCACAGAATGTCCAAACACCAGCTCATTTGGACTAAACCCTGTGCTTTCTTGAGAAGCTTCTCTAGCAGCCATAAGAAGCCAGGGCAAACCCTCTTCCCAGTCGCCCTTCATTTGTGTACAATATGATCTAAACAGAGACTTCAGCGTCTGATGAAAGTGTTCTAGGGCCCCCTGACTTTGAGCATGGTAAGCACTGGCTTTCTGATGTTTAACGTGCAACTGTTTTAATATTTGAGCAAATATTTTCGAAGTAAAATTCGAGCCTTGATCCGTTTGTATATAACCAAACAGAGCAATTATTGCGTAGGTTACAGTGATTGTTATGTTACTTTTATTTTCTTTTCTATTATTTTATCTTTAATTTTTTTGACTTTCCATTGTAAGCTGACTTATTTCCTTACTTAGTACTTAGGTAATGGACCCACACAATACACAATCAAATATTCAAATGGTTGATTTACCACTGGGATTGGAAAAAGTGGTGAAGGTTTCAGGGTTTGGTTTGGCTTGCAGCAACAAGTTGTCTATGAAGGCTTAGACCCACACAATACACAATCAAATTTTTTAACACCAAATGGTTGACCACTGGGAGAAAAAGTGGTGAAGGTTTCAAATGATATGTTTTTTTAACACGAATGGCCTTCTCAACATCACGAATCTTCTTTGGAACAAAAAAAACTTTTTAACAAATCAACAAAGTCCTGGAAGAATCACATACACAATTATACAGGTGTTCTCAAAACAAGATCACTAATCTTCTTTGAGTATAACCAGCACTCTCATTACCATAAGGCAGAAGCAGCTCAAGCTTCACCTACACAATTATACAGAGTCGGTGCCTTGCTCAAATCAGTCGTTGGAGCAACAGCCGAGCAAACCCACAACCTCGGTGCCCTGGGACAAGTGCGACGCTTCGGTGCCTTGCTCAAGGGTCCACCTCTCGTAATGAGGCACCCACTCCTGTTCTTCTCTGACAAGTGCACGCTCTATCCACTAGTTCTGTCAAGCTATGACATGTAACACTTCTCCATCTAGAGATAGTCAGAACTGATGGTATTTCAGTCAGTATTTTACCTTCTTTCTTAACATCTGACTGAGTCACAGATAAAGACTTACTCCCAGCCCGAGTCACCACCGAAGAAACAAACACTTCTGGAAAACTCTTGGCACTTTCATCAAACCCATCTGAAGCAGATAAAGAGGGAGACACCACCAAAGCTGGCAAACCAACTGACCAAACCCTACTTCCAGCTAAATTGTTTCCAAGAATAATATCAACCCCTACAACTGGTAAAAAGGGATGTACACCAAGTGTTACCTCTCCCTGCACCAAATCTGAAACCAACAACACTTTATGTAGAGGAACAGATACTACATTCAGTCCTATTCCTCTAATTAAGACATTACTGCCAGTATACGATTCACTAGAAAAGGGCAGGGCATTCTCAGAAATAAACGATTCCATTGCACCCGTATCTGTGAGGATTTTTATTTGTTTACTCTCTTTAGAGCAAAATCCTGACAATCATCCTCATTACCCTCAGCAGACCATCTTCTAGCTTCCTTAGAAAGTTTCCCTGCCTTAATCAAATCCAATTTATAGAGCTCAAGCTCTAATTTTCAAGTTCATACATTGCTTCTATTTTTCTCTGTTCAATTTTTTCCTTAGATTTTGTTTCTATCAAAAGTAAATCTTTCTGCTGCTCATAAGACAAAGACATTCTGCTAGACTTAACAGTCAACACTATCTGCTCAGCTTGAAGTACATTTTGTTCTACCAAGGCAGATATCAAAATCGATTTCAAACACTCTTTTAATTGTTTATCTGCAACAGAAAGACCAACATCATAATGATTCACGAGCGCTAACAATTGATCTTTTGAATATTCATTTAAAAGATCTTCCGACGGATTACTAATAAACTCTTCAATATTGGAGGTCATGATTTATATTTCTGCTACCTCAAACAAATTACCAAACAAACAAAATTCTAACTCCACAAAAAAAAACAGATAAATGTCTACATTATATCTAAACATTCAATCAGTATTCAATTCATGTAACTTACCACATTCGACGTTTCAAACAACACGCAGCGGTATCTCAAGAGCTTACAAATCTCAACTTTCAAACGAAACATCTACTTTATTTCCCAAGCAATCGCTACTCGAAGCCTCCCAAACAAACTAAACAGCACACGCGGAGCACTGCTCTCGGAGTCAAAGATAATGACAAAGGAAAACCCCTTTTATACTTCTCTGCTGGTGTTTCACATGATGATTACCCCCAAAGTCCCGCCCCATAGCCGGCTAAAGCAGAACGGGCCCTGAGGCACGTCAAGTAGCACCCGTATGTACTGCACACATTATAGCGATCACAAAGAAGCTCCTCTGTCCCAAACGCGTACAGTAGGCTTAAGGCCCAGGTATATTTCTTTTTTTTATGCGTACATTAGCGTATGCGCACAGTCATACGCGCAGCCTTGCAAAGTATACTTCATTTGACTCGTATGCATACACCGACATTCGAAGCATGCGCTTTGAGCCAAATTGCAATACCTCTCCTGGCCTAGCGGGGCCCGTAGGGAGCAGTTATGAAGATTACAGTGTGATGAAGGACACGGAAGAAAAACTCATAGAAGTCCGGTAAGCACAGCGGAAAGGCTAGCCATGACCAAGTATTGCTGCAAGCTACCGTTTGGGAAGCCGGACAGTGTCTAAGCTTATTCCGGAGGTGTGTGAAGCCATATGTTTATGCTGTTTTTCTTCGGCTACCTTGTGAATCGAAACTCCCAGGGCAGCATTCCACCTTGCGGATAAACTAATTTAGCATATATATTTAGTAATAAAGTATACTTTGGCCTTTATGTGGATATACAGTATACAACTCCCCATAAATAGTTATACTGCCACCTGTTGGCGAAGTTGTGTAACTTAGAGAATAACTTTTATGTCGAGATAACGAGAGAAAACAACTTTATGTCGAGATCGAGACGATAATGAAAAACAACTTTTTTATGGAGATCACAAGACGTGATAACTTTTTATGTCACACGAGACGTGATTTTGTTATGTCGAGATCACGAGAAAAAAATAACGTTGTGATTCCATAAGAAAAATAAGAAAGACAACTTTTTATGTTATGTTAAGTCGAGAGATCAGATCAAGAAAATTAAGTCGTTATGTCATCATGACATAACAACAACAACCTTTATGTCGAGATAACATGAGAGAAATTAAGTCGTGATAACAACAACCTTTGTTAAAGATCAACCTTTGTTATGTCGAGATCACGAGAAAATTAAGTCGTGATAATGACAAAACAACTGTTGTTAAGATCACAAGATGTTGTGATAACGACAAAACAACCTTTTGTTCATGTCCAGATGTCCACAAGAAAAATTAAGTCGATCATGAGAAAAATAACGAGTCGAGAAACAAAAACAACCTTTTGTTCACGAGAAAATGTCGTGAGACAAAACAACCTTTGTTATGTCCACGAGAAAAATAAGTTGTGATAACGATGAGAAACAACTTTGTTATGTTTCCTTTAGAAGGAAAAAATATAAGAGAAAACAACTAATGCCATGAAGCCGCAACTTTGTTAACTTCCGCATTTGTTAAGGATTAAGATAACAATGCAATTGTGTGTCACGTAAGTTGTATTTGCTCGAGGTCGTGAGAGAGGAGTGAAAGTATAAGAATTTGATGAGATTTAAGTCTGTTAAACCATATAAGTTGTGATAAGAGAAAACTGATGTCGAGATCACGAGAAAAATAAGTTGTGATAAGAGAAAACAACTTTTGTTATGTCGAGATCGAGAAAAATAAGTTGTGATAAGAGAAAACAACTTTTGTTATGTCGAGATCACGAGAAAAATAAGTTGTGATAAGAGAAAACAACTTTTGTTATGTAGATCACAAGAAAATTAAGTCGTGACAACCTTTATGTCCAGATTTAAGTCGTGATAACGCAAAACAACTGGATGTAGAGATCACGAAAAAATAAGTCATGATAACGAGAAAACAACTTTTGTTATGTCGAGATCACGAGAAAAATAAGTTGTGATAACGAGAAAACAACTTTTGTTATTTTCCTTTAGAAGGAAAAAATAATAATGCATGGCCGCTTTGAACTTCCGCATAAGGATGAAGTGTGTGTAATTGTATGCTCGGGGAGAAGGAGTGAAAGTGGGAATTTGATGATTTAGTCTGTAAACCTATTATCTGATCCACACTCCGGATCAGATGGTGGCGGTAATGCACCAATTCCGCTGGATGCCAACCGCCGTTAAACATTAAAAAGAAGAAGAACCGCCAGCGCAGAATGCGCATGCGTTACTTTGACAGTACATATGATGTGATTACGCACTCCGGAGAACCAGGAAGTGCTCTTGCCTTTGTTTTTGTCCGTCTGCAGTGTTCTCATTCTCCACTAGAACTGTGTTTCCCGCGGGCCCAAATGGCGACGTTTATTTCTGTCCCGCTGAAGAAGTCCTCGGAGGTCGACTTAGTGAAACCGTTGTCGAAATTTGTAACATCCACGTATCCTCCCGGTGAGGAGCAGACGGAGTACCTCCGTGCCGTGGAAGAGCTCAATAAGCTGCGTAAAAGTGCTCTTGGGAGGCCGCTGGACAAACACGAGAGCTCGCTGGAAATCCTGCTGCGGTGAGAGCCTGACAGGACAACTTGATTACGAAGTTTCAATGGGTGTTTATTTCTGCTGTCTGATAAAGTTTGACAGCTCTGTTTCGTGGTTTGTTATTTAATCTGTATGATTTAACGTTACTAAAGTGCCGATTATTTTCTGTTAGCGGATAGCAGAAGATGTCTAAAGCACAGGAAGCTCGCAAATTTAATATTTTTTTATGCCGCAAACGTGCGACAACATGTCTCTATGTTGTGTAGTTTTGATACTATCTGATAACAGAACTGGTTTCGCTGAGAGTTTAGCTTATGTCAAGAGTTTCTGTTTTTGTTTGCATCATAGAAATATGAAACGTGAACTGGAGACGTTGCTCATTCTGGTTTCTAGTTTATTGACGTCTACAGTTAGTACGTTAATATCTTATTGTTTTAGTGTTTAGATGACGTTACGTCATCTAATTTGGGCAGTTGAGATCTGTTCTTTAGCGAAGTTGACATCCTGTGGTGTGAAATGCTACACTCCATTTAATATATATCATACTGGCATATTAAGAGGCTACAATAAATATTTGTACTTTTAAAATTCGTCACTCTATGAGCATTTAAAATAAACTAGTAAACCCAAAATAGTGATTAAAACGAGGGGAAACATAAGACGTTGAGAAGTTACAGTATATAAATTGTACATTCATGCAGTCACATACATTTTACTAAAATCTTCAAGTTTAGTAAAAAAAAGTCCATGAATGCAATGCGTCAACACCCATTTATCAAACGTCACCCGGCTTCCGTGTTTTGCGTGACTCGGGTGTGTCGTTCAAATTGACCTCTTCAAACTTTCACTGTATATTAATAGTACATCGTTCGACACAAATAACAGACATTAATAAGAAAATATGTTCGGAGTGTTATATTATATTCTCAAAGCAATTTGGTCAGTTATCGTCGACGCAGTTTTCACGTGATTCCATTACGTCATGTATTTGCAGTGAGGGGTTGTATACAGGTGTGATTGACGTAAACGTTTTATTTTGGAAAGAATTCATAAGTGAGCTTCATGCTTTATTACTTTATCTATAAACCAGAAGCTGATATTTTGCTTTGAAAGAGTTGAGGAAATGGCTAGTTAATTTGTTAAACAAAATCAGATTTGCTGCGTCATGCTTTCAGTACTTCAGTTGTCCCTTTTATATCCATTGTTTTCAAATCAAATCACTTTTATTGTCACATCAGCCAACAGCACGTGTGCCGTGGTGAGAGAAAAGCTTGGGAGCGTGCTCCAGACAGTGCAGAAAACAATTGACACGTTTAACAAATACCATTATTCACGTTTAGACACTTTACAAATAACACATTTTACAAATGTTTTGGTCTTATTGAAATGTTTATTTATATTATTTGTGACCCTGGAGCACAAAACCAGTCGCTGGGGGGTATATTTGTAGCAATAGCCAAAAATACTGTATGGGTCAAAATTATTGATTTTTCTTTTATGCCAAAAATCATTAGGATATTAAGTAAAGATCATGTTCCATGAAGATATTTTGTACATTTATTACCGTAAATATATTAAAACTTAATTTTTGATTAGTAATATGCATTGCTAAGAACTTCATTTGGACAAATTTAAAGGCGATTTTATCAGTATTTAGATTATTTTGCATCCACAGATTCCAGATTTTCACATAGTTGTATCTCGGTCAAATATTGTCCGATCCTAACAAACCATACATCAATGGAAAGCTTATTTATTCAGCTTTCAGATGTTGTATAAATCTCAACTTCGAACAATTGACACTCAAGACTGGTTTTGTGGTCCAAGGTCACATTTGTTAAATTGTTCGAATTTATTATTTACCTTCTATGATACAATAAGACTTACATTATTACATCATTTTTAATATTGATAAAAGTAACAAAACAGTGTATTTTAATTCTACTTGAAACTGTTGACTTTCATATGAAGAATTAGGCCTTATTTTCCCAGTCAGCGGTTAGATTCTGCATTTAATTTGTGGTTTAATGTAGTCGAGTTAATGTAGTGACTGGTACTTGCACCATCTGGAGAGTGAATGAGAAGTGTGTTGCTATAGGAATAAGCCTCTAGTTTGCTGCTTTGTAGCCTTGCTCAATGGTCAAGATGAATGGCCTGCTTTGTAGGTCCTAGTTAGATTGGTGTTTGGTTTGTATGACGAAGAGCGCTTTGGCCACACCCATCAGCGGTATTGCCTCTCGAGTCTACAGTCAGTTTCTTTTTATAGTGCCGACAATGCTGAGAAGCAAGAAATAGCAGATAGAAACATATGGAGTAGAGGTGTGGGGGAATGCTCTTCTTTCCTTCCAGGAAGGAATGTTTTTGTTACTAGTTAGCTCTGTAACAATGAGGTTGAGTAACTTCATTAACTTGCTTCTTGTGTCAGTCGGACAGTCACATGAGAATGCTGTCATGACTAAATTATTTATCATTATGGTTTACGTTCCATCTAAAGTGTTTTTCCTCACTCTTTCCATTTTAACAGCGTTTTCTCATTGTTTTTCTCTCTCCCCTTTAGATATTATGATCAGCTCTGTGCAATTGAATCCAAATTTCCTTTTACAGAGGTAACCTAAATAAATGATCAGCTCCCGGTGTAACATGAACCCATTCATTTGTTTTATGACAATAATTTAGTATAATAATATAGAGTAATTTGAGCATATTCATAAGTCTGTAAATAACAACTTTTGTTTCCCAGTTATGTCTGACATTTACATGGAAAGATGCTTTTGATAAAGGATCTCTTTTTGGAGGCTCTGTCAAGCTTGGTGAGTTGATACGTGATTTTAAAACAAGATCAGCATATGTCAATGCAAACAAATGCACCTAAGGTGAAATAAATGTATTTATATCGCATACTCTGTTACACAATACTTTCGATTGCACTAAAAAATTGCCCTATGGGTAAGTTGTTTTTAAGGCATTTATTGTCTTGGTAGATGCTTTATTGCGGATAGTTGTATATAGGATGTTTATAAATTATTTATGTAAATAACTTTGGTGTATGCATCAATAAATGTTATATTTCTGTCATCCATATTTAAGGAAAATATGAACTCATTTGAAACAGAGCCAGGCACTTAATCTAGTAAAAAGGAAGGGCAGCACATCTTGTTAACTAAGAATCTTACACAGTGAAACACATAAAAGTTTCGCTTTTATTTTTAATGTTTCTATATGAAGTTTGACATGCTGAAAAACAAATATCACTTTACTTTTTGTGTATCATTAACAGTGGCTAAAGAAATATGTTGACAACTTATAGGCTACAAGCTAATACTTTATTACTCATGCATAAAACTTGCATTGTACATACATAACACTGTGCTAACAACAGTTTAACATAAACCGTTACCAAAAGCGAGTCTTCCAAAACTTCAGAAGTGTATGTTGGATGATTTTTGTCTTTTATGACTAGTCACACAATGTTCTGGAATGTTCCAATTTACATAATGTTACAGAAACTTATTAGAATGTTCCCATCCTTGCAAAAAAATGCTAAAATAGCACAGAAACTATCTGTACTAATCCAGTGTTTCATATGATAGTTCTCAAATTTACCACACTTAAATATTGATGCTGCGTGCAAATAAATATTCCACCACAGAATTACAGAACTACATAATGTTATCTCCAGTAGTTCCATAATGTAATCACATGACTTATTGCATACTTTATTTATTACTTACATGTTACCACTTCTCAACTTTTATTTTTTAATGTAGAGTGTCCTGAGTTAATTAACTAATTTAATTGAACTAACTTTGCTGGTACTTTTGTGTGTGCTTTATATCATATCATGTTTACAGATGCATTATAAATACCTTTTCTATTCATGTCAAATTAAGATTTAATAATCAAAAATTGTAAAGTTACTTGTTATTCATAAATGGAAAAGGTACTAAATACTTTATGGCATTAAGAGTAAAATGCTTAGACAAAGAAATGTATATAGTACGTTTTATATATACATGTTTTATAGTGCATTAGCTTATGCAATATACAAGTCAATTAATTTAAAAAGTTCAGTAAAAATGTCTTATAGAAAATAATTAAGGGAATAGAAAAAAGAACAAACTGAAATACTGATGATAATGCATTGGGGTTTATAATGTTTGTGTGCTTCAGCATTGGCAAGTGTGGGCTATGAGAAGACGTGTGTGTTGTTCAATGTGGGTGCGCTGGCCAGTCAGATTGCTTCTGAGCAGAATCTCGACAATGACGAGGGATTGAAGACCGCCGCCAAGTTCTACCAGGTTTGATTTTGATCTTTAATCCTTCAACAACACAGACAATCAAGAGAAATAAAAATGTTTCAAGCATTTTCTGTCTCTTTCCAGCTGGCGAGTGGTGCATTTGCTCATATAAAGGATACGGTGCTCTCTGCACTAAATAGAGAGCCCACCATGGACATCTCCCCCGAGACGGTGGGCACGCTCAGTCAGATCATGCTCAGCCAGGCACAGGAGGTCTTCGTTCTCAAAGCCACTGCTGGTGCGTCTGTGTTTGTGCTTTTTTTTGCTTGTAGTTGACACAGTTTTAATTGTCTAATGTTTCACCTCACAGATAAGATGAAGGACGCCATTGTCGCTAAACTTGCCAACCAGGCGGCAGATTACTATGGCGAAGCTTTTAAGCAATGTCAGTACAAAGAGAATCTGCCTAAGGTATGTTCAGCTTCCAGTACATTTAACAGACATGTTAGTGGGGAAGCTGATCCACTAGGGGTCACTGTGCAATCGAACTAGGCACTGTTAAACATTAGGCAAAGATGCCCACTTACTGCATGCAGCAATCACTGTGGGTGTGTCTGTATATTAAATCAAGAGGTTTAAGTTTCCTTGATTCCCATTTGACCGCTAGACACCCCTCATACACAGACACACACTCTCACAGCCTCCAGCCTTTGTTTCTTCTCCTATTGATCTTTGAGTGAACACTGCATGAGTGTTGTGTGAGGATTTGGTTGGGGTTCGCTGAAGGATGCGTGCTGATTTGCTGTTCTGTTTTCTCTTCCTGCGCCCTGTGCTGTTTGTCTGTGCTCGTTTGTGGTTGCCCGGGGTGTTGGTTCGTGGTTGCCGTGGCGTTTGTGATTGCTGTGGTTGCCTCTCCCTGGTTAGTATTTTTATTTCCAGGAAGTGCTTCCCGTCCTCGCCGCCAAGCACTGTATGATGCAGGCCACCGCAGAGCTCCACCAGTCAGCCTTGGCCAATCAGAAGAAAAAATTCGGAGAGGAGATCGCTCGGCTGCAGGTGTGTTTAAACAGTCTGTGTGTGACAGACTGTTTATTTTTGGCTGGCCGGTTGCTTGTTTTATTTATTCGCTGTTGAGCTTCATAAATAGGATGTTGACGTTCAGGTTTCTCATGCGTGTCTTGCAGCACGCCACAGAGCTGGTGAAGACTGCGGTTTCACGATACGATGAGTATGTTAATGTAAAGGACCTCTCAGATAAAATCACTCGCGCCCTCACAGCTGCAAAGAAAGACAATGACTTCATTTACCATGACCGTGTGCCAGAGGTCAAAGACCTGGAGCACATTGGCAAAGCATCTTTGGTCAAAGCAACTGCAATTCAGACACCACTGAGCCAGAAGTTCACAGGTCAGAACGATGCATACATGACATGGATTTTTTGGGGTTATTTACCATTTCTTAGGTGGAAAAATTCAACAAATTGCATTATTTTCTGTTTTGTTTGTGTTTAGATCTGTTTGAGAAGATGGTGCCGATGGCAGTGCAGCAGTCAGTGAGTGCAGCCAATTCCAGGAAGTCTGACACAGTCAACAGACTGATTGGCAGCATGAGGGAAGCAACCAATCTCTGCAACGGGTCAGTGTTGCTGCATATATTTGCTCTTACACGAGTCCATTAAAAGTCCATTAACATGTACAATGTGAGCTTTTACTGCTTTGCTTTTAATTGTTTTAAAGGGATAGTTCACCCAGAAATGAAACTTCTGTCATTAATTACTCACCCTCATGTCGTTCCAAACCCTTAAGACCTTTGTTCGTCTTCAGAACACAAATTAAGATATTTTGATGAAATCTGAGCGCTTTCTGACTCTGCATAGATAGCAAGGGAACTACCACGTTCAACGAAAAAGGAAGAGTGAAGACACTGAAAATAGTTGCTCCAAATGAATTTATTAATATCAACGTTTCGACCCACAGATCTTCGTCAGGCTCAATGAACTACCACGTTCAAGGCACAGAAAGGTAGTAAGGAGATTCTATGTGACATCAGTGGTTCAACTGTAATTTTATGAAGCTACGAGAATACTTTTTGTGTGCACAAAGAAAACAAAAATAACGACTTTATTAAACAATTTCTTCGCTTCCAGTCAGCCTCCATCACCATTCACGAGAGTACTGTGATGCATGCATGTGATGCTGCTGACACAGGAGCCGGCGTTCTGATACCTTGTTTATGGCTCTTGTGAATGGTGGCGGAAACTGACCGGAAGAGAAGAATTGTTCAATAAAGTCATTATTTTTGTTTTCTTTGTGCACAAAAAGTATTCTCGTAGCTTCAGAAAATTACAGTTGAACCACTTCGTAAAATTAAGGATGAACCACTGATGTCACATAGAATATTTTACCAATGTCCTTACGACCTTTCTGTGCCTTGAACGTGGTAGATTGCTTGCGGTCTATGGAGGGTCAGAAAGCTCTCGGATTTCATCAAAAATATTTGTATTTGTGTTAGGAATGACATGAGGGTGAGTAATTAATGACAGAGTTTTCATTTTAGGGTGAACTATCCCTTTAAGGCAGGGATAGGCAACTTCGTCCTGGAGGGCCGGTGTCCTGCAGAGTTTAGCTCCAACCCTAATCAAACACACCTGAAGAAGCTAATCAATGTCTTCTAGATAACTTAGGGTTGGAGCTAAACTCTGCAGGACACTGGCCCTCCAGGACTGAAGTTGCCTATCCCTGCTTTAAGGCCTCAATCTCAGATGTAGTAATACACAATGCTTTTATCTAAACCTAGAAATGCTGTCTATTTTATAACTTTTTGTTAATTGTACACGTTGTGTAATTTATTCTAAGATCTCCATTAAAATAGCCTTGATGCTGGCATGACATTAAAATGAATAAATAAATAAATAAAACGGGCTGTCTAAATGATACATTGAATCAGTATTTTGGTAGATAAATGAGTTTTGGTGGAAGTGATTGATTGGTCGTTGCTGATTGGTAGGGTGTTGGCGTCTTTAAACCTGCCGGCTGCACTAGAAGATCTGTCAGGAGACGCAGTCCCTCAGTCCATCCTTGAGAAGAGCCGTGCTGTTGTTCAGCTGGGCGGCCTACAGAGCATTGAACAGCTTATTAAAGATCTCCCTGAACTACTGCAGAGGAACCGTGAGATCCTGAATGAGGTGATGCACACGTTCACAATCGGTTTCATGCCATTTTATTAACCACAAGATCCAAATGTCTGAGATCTGTAGTAATAATGCTTCTGTTTTTGCATTTTTATATTTTGATAGACATTCCAATTAATTCTATGAATTTGGCAATTTAGTGTAAAAGATCCAAAGAACCTTTTAGAATTCAATGGAAGAAAAACATCTAATCAAAGGCGATCAAATCACATGATCATTTATGTACATATGTCTCATAACCAAATAGCACAGAATAAAATATTTCCTGTTCTCTTTGTCTTGATTTTTTTTATACAAAAATGGTTTATTTTCAAATTTAAATGGGGAATATACGATCAAAACCTGCTGTGTATGACACCATCTGACTGTATGTACTTGCACTTCATGCCAGTTAGTATAATGAACAAAACTTGCGTGTTGTATTACAGTCCTTGAAGATTTTAGATGAGGAGGAAGCTACAGACAATGAACTCCGAGGCAAATTCAATCAGCGCTGGAACAGAACTCCCTCTGGAAATCTGTATAAATCACTCCGAGCAGGTACGTACACACTTCCACTCACCATTTATGCATTTAGCAGATGCTTTTACCTTATGAGACTTACAGTGCATTCTAGGTAAACGCATTATCAGTTTGTGTTTTTCCCTGCTCATGACTTTTATGTTGTTAGTGTCATGCTCTACCAGATGAGCTACCGGAACCCAACCCTCTCTCTCTCTGTCTCTCCATGCAGAGGGAAATAATTTTTGCAATATACTGGACAAGGCAGTGCAGGCTGATCAGGTGGTGAGAGAGCGTTACACTGCACATTGTGAGATGATTGCTTTGCTCTGCAAGCCAGAGAATGAGCTCAGTGCCGCCATACCGTCTGCCAACCCTGCCAAGACTCTGCAGGGCAGTGAGGTGAGTGTGTTGTGATTGTTAACTAAAACTATTAAAAAAATTATACAAAAAAAAAGATTTAACAGATATTTAAAAATATATAAATATTAGATGAAAACACTTACAGGGTTAGTTCACCCAAAAATGAAACTTCTGTCATTAATTACTCTCCCTCATATCGTTCCAAACCCCTAATACCTTTTTCATCTTCAGAACACAAATTAAGATATTTTTGATGAAATCTGAGAGCTTTCTGACCCTGCGTTGACAGTAACACAACTGAAATGTTCTCAGACCCAGAAACATAGATAAAACACTCCACGTGGCATCTGTGACTCAATTTCAATTTTATAAAGCTACGAAGCTACTTTTTGTGTGCAAAGAAAATAGAAATAACACAATTTATTCAACAATTCTTCTCCCCGAGTTACTGTCTTTAGCTATTTTGGAGAGAACCACAATGCGCACATGCGCCGTGGTACTCTCCAAAATGGCGGAAATTTTTATTTTAATTTTCTTTGTGCATAAAGAGTATTCTCGTAGCTTTGCAAAATTGAAATTGAGCCACTGATGTCACATGGACTGTTTTATCGATGTTGTTACATTTCAGTTCAGTTGCGGTCTATGCAGGGTCAGATTTCATCAAAATATCTTAATTCGTGTTCCAAAGATGAACGAAGGTCTTATGGGTTTGGAACGACATGAGGGTGAGTAATACATGACAGAATTGTCATTTTTGGGTGAACTAACACTTTAAAGGGGTTATATGATGCTTTTTAAAGATCATTATTTTGAGTATTTGGTGTTACCGAATATGTTAACATGGTTTAATGTTATAAAAACACATTATTTTTCAAATACTGTACATTATTGTAGGTCCTGTATGCCCCGCCTCTCTCAAACACTTTGTTTTCTACAAAGTAGCGATGGCTCGGTACGCGTATCGGTACCGTTTGGTTCTCGGACAAATTCCAAATGGAAGTGATCATCCCTATCCCATTGGAGTGGAGACTTTGGAGTGAGCAGGGCACGTGCGTGTCATTATGTAGTTGTTTGAAATGCACTTGGCGAAGGGAGCGATGTAATTTCCTCATTATCATCAGCTGGCATGTTCCCGTGACAACGCAGCACGGTGTCCGTCAGCGAATCTGCTGACATAAAAAAAAGTTTTATAAATATTAGTTTTTATAGACTATCATATTTTAAAAACTTTTGAACATAGAAAAAGTATGTTTATTTACAACAGTTATGCTAACAACAATAAAAAGGCATTAATGACATTAAAACAGCGAATCTGCTGACGGACACCGTGCTGCGTTGTCACGGGAACATGCCAGCTGATGATAATGAGGAAATTACATCGCTCCCTTTGCCAAGTGCATTTCAAACAACTACATAATGGCACGCACGTGCCCTGCTCACTCCAAAGTCCCCACTCCAATGGGATAGGGATGATCACTTCCATTTGGAATTTGTCCGAGAACCGAACGGTACCGGTACGTGTACCGAGCCATCGCTACTACAAAGTCCTTTCTTCCGACAAGCATAGTCTGCTCTGATTAGCCAACTGGCACAGTGCATTGGGATTGGCCAAACACCACAAGCCGCATTGAAAATGTAACGCCTCTTTCCATAATTCCGAGCTTCAGCTTTCAAAATTAAAGTAAAAACAGTTAATAATGTCCTTAGTTTTACCATCAATTCAAGCCCGAGAGGGGAACAGAGTCACGTGACAGACACAGTGATGATGCTCGTATGTGTTTGCACACAAGCCGCAGTTAAGACAGCTGACTCCACTTTGATGTGTCACTCTCTCTCTCTCACACACATATATACTCACGCTGCGATTAAGATAGCTAATGTGCTGAGATGTGACCCTCACTCTCACACGCACACACATACGACGCTCAAAACTCGTATTTGAACAGTCAATAGCAAATTATTAAACTAATAAAAAAACATACAGTCGCTGATTCAGAAGTGTCATAGTCATAGCAAAGTCAGAATTTCCTCCTCTCCTAGGTTCACGAAACGGTCATCCATAAAATGCGTTGCTGTTCTGTTGTAAGTCATCTTAATGATTCCTAAATGCATCTACTTTCGGAAGACCAAATAAAGTGCTTTTGCTTTCACCTAGAAACACACAGCGTCTCCCGGTCAGCACTACTGCGGTTACTGAAACCACGCCTTGAGCAAATATTTCCACATCGTGACGTAGAGATGTGGGGTGTGTTTGAATGAGCCGTCTTAGGGGGGTGTGGACAAGTCTTAACTTTGAAAAAGAATATCTCTTTGGTTTTGAGAATTTAGTCTTTGCAACTTCAGGGATCTGATCTATGCACAATCAGCTTGTAACACTCCAAAGAGAAAGAAAAACTTGAAATCGCATCATATGACCCCTTTAATGTAAAGCTAACTCAAAGTATTAATAAAAACTACAATAGTATTTAAATTATACTAAAATAACACTGGGCGAAAGATACTTACAATTATGGGACTCTCTGGATGATCTGGCCGCAGAGTGTTCTGGGTACCCCTTGGTTTCAAGTAAGCTCGCGAAAATGCTTGGTTTTAAGGGGTATCTATCTACCCCTTCCCCTTAGCCCTACCCCTCGATCAAAACGAGAATCGGGACAGCCCTTACTCTCATGTGAACGCGCAAAACTAAGGTGAAGGGGGAAGGGGTAAGACAGAGAATTGGGATTCACCCTAACCCTGACCAAACCCTCATGCTATCCTTCAGTCTGGGATTGTCCTCTTCTGTGCAGGTGGTAAACGTGCTGAGAGCTCAGCTGGCACAGCTGGATGAGGTGAAGAGGGAACGGGAAGTTCTGGAGGGAGAGGTGAAGTCGGTGACTTTTGATATGACAACAAAGTTCCTTACCGCACTGGCTCAAGATGGTGCCATTAACGAAGAGGCTCTGACCACCAGTGAGCTGGACACACGTTACGGCTCTCACACACAACGTGTTCAGCAGAATTTACGCAGACAGGAGGAACTGCTGTCACAGATACAGGTGCACACAAAAACTCATGCATAAGCAACATCGCCAGTATTTCAGCAAATAATTGCTAAGTGATAGTCACAGTACTCTAATCGGATTTTATCAGATAAAGATTTAAGGCATAAAAACAGCCCTGCAAAGGCTCAGTTATGAAATCTGTCAACTATAATTATGTACATTTTTTACATAATTATTTGACACAAATGTTACACAACATGAGACTTTTTTTTAATGGCTTTTCTTGTCTTAGGTGTCTCACCAGGAGTTTTCAGCACTCAAGCAGGCCAACTCTGAGGCTAATAACAGAGAGGATGTCTTGAAGAAGCTTGCCTCAGCCCATGATAACTACATAGAGATATTCTCCAATATCAAAGAGGGCACTAAAGTAACTAACTCATGCACTAATATTAGTTCTGCACATATGCATAATCCATCAAATATCACTCAGCTGTCTCATTCTATCTTCTTTACCACCGCTTTCAGTTCTACAATGATCTGACAGAAATCCTGTTAAAGTTTCAAAATAAGTGCAGCGACATTGTCTTCGCTCGCAAAACTGAGAGGGATGAACTGCTCAAGTATGTAATTCAGTAGTGTGCACATATCAAACCATATTTGTTTTGGATGACTGTGATTGGCTTATATTCTGATTTGACAGGGAACTGCAGCAGAGCATTGCTCGTGAGCCGAGCGCTCCTTCATTCAGTGTCCCATCATA
Source organism: Ptychobarbus kaznakovi (assembly GCA_027422405.1). NCBI lineage: Eukaryota > Metazoa > Chordata > Actinopteri > Cypriniformes > Cyprinidae > Ptychobarbus > Ptychobarbus kaznakovi. The sequence continues at coordinate 11,649,724 of CM049802.1, read as the reverse complement.
CCAGTCCAACACTCCCGCTCCTGCCTCAGGAGGCCCGGCCCCTGCGCCCAGGACTGTGTTTGTGAGTTTGCAGACTGATGACTTCTAAAGATAAAGTCCTTGACTGCAGAAAATAGTCTTATTTCTATTTCTGTTCCAGACCCAGCAGCAGCCTCAGGCTAAACCCCAGCCGCCAGCGAGACCGCCACCGCCTAACATCACTCCTCAGGCAGCCAGTACCTCAGCTCCAGTCAGTGCTCCAGTTGGTCCCAGCAGTACTAATCCCCCACCTGTTGCACCACCATCACAGGCTCAAGGACCACCCTACTCCACTTATCAAGGCTACCCAGGGTAAATAAAGACCTTCACAAGTACCCATGTCCTCAAAGCTGTATGCATGTGACCGTCCATAGCTCGGTTCTATAACCTAGTGAGGTAGTTGCCAAAAGATTTTGCCTTCTAAGATACCTTCTGGACAAAATCTAAAGCTCCATCCAAATATGCATATGTATCCTATGCATGTATAGAAGGCAAAAAAATGATACGTGAAAAGAGTATGTCCAAATTCACAGGATTCATAAAATAGCAAAAATTACCCAGATGACCGACTGGCTCAGGCTCAGTGGGCATCCATCCAATAGACACTTTACTATCCCATGATCCACTTTTTGTTGAAGATGGCAATGCCAGAATGTACTAATCCAAGGCTACTAATCCAAGGCAAATGCTGATTTTACCAAGTATATACATTGACTTATTCTTAAAGGTGCACTGTGTAATATTTAGGATGATCTATAGAGAGAAATGCAATATAATATACATAACTACGTTTTCAGAGGAGTATAAAGACCTTACTTAATGAACTGTTATGTTTGTATTACCTTAGAATGAGCGATTTATAACTACATATACCGCGGGTCCCCTCACATGGAAGTCGCCATCATGTTTCTACAGTAGCCCTAAACGGACAAACTGCTCTACAGAGCGCGTATCGTCACTATGTTGTTCTCGCGAAAAACACGGACACAAGGATGAACAAGTAACAGTAATATTCGCAATGACATCGTTTATTGAATAATTAAGTAAATATAATTCCTTAATTTACCTTTGTAAAGAAACCTCATTGCTCTCTGCGGTCTCAGACGACGCCATCTTAGCCCTGTATCGGCCACCGTAGCTTCTCTAAAGGGAGGGGTGAGCGCGGGACTGAGCCGTTGGTTGCAATTCGCAAACTCAACCGCTAGATGCCGCCAGAAACTACACACTGCACCTTTAAATGGAATGAATTCCATTTCTACAAAATACTGTAATTAATTACAGTTCTATATCATGGTTCTCAACCTTGAATTCTTCTGCCAGTGAAAATTAAACACAAAAACAAGTTATGTTTGCTGAATTAATCTGATTCTATAATCAAAGAAGCCCTTGAATTGCGGCCAAAATAGAGAATTATAAATCAGTCACTTAAGGGTGTCCAGTTCATGCATCCAAAATTCATGCACTGGTCAGTTTTATGATTTTGGATTAATATTTTGGTATTATTTCAGAATAGTGAAAAAGTCCAAAATACAAAAAATGTGTAAATAAATCAACACATCCAAAATACACATTTAATTGTTTGTTTTAATGCACTTTATCTATTTGCATTTGTAGATTTCAATTACAATATCTTCAACAGTTGAGCCAGGAATTTCCACTTTAGTAGCACTTATACCAAACTTTCCAGTTTTCTTTGTATCTATATTTTGATGGGTTTTTTATGCGGTAGTTATTTATCCTATTTATTTTATTCCTACAAATATGGTGTTTTTTCTGACTTCTGGCAGTATTTTCTGCTTTATGCAGTGATATAATAGAGACCCAAAATTTCCTCTGTAAAAACCTTGGAAGTCTAATACAGTGCCGACAACTAATAATGGCACCCTTGGTAAACATGAGCAAAGGTGGCTGTTAAAATAAATCTGTATTGTTTATTCTTTTGATATTTAATTCAAAACATTTACAAAATTCTAACCATTCATTGAAGTAAAACAATGGAAAATAAATGTTTTCTCTAGTTCACGTTATCCACAGTTATTGGCTGACAATTATTGCAACGTCCTTTTCCCAAGATAGCAGTTCTGAGTTTTCTCCTATAATGCCTGTTGAGTTTGAAGAACACCTGACAAGAGATCAGAGACCATTCCTTCATCCAGAGTCTCTCCAGATCCTTCAGATTCTCAGCTCTATGTTGGTGCTTCTTCTCTTCAGTTCACCTCACACATTTTCTACAGGGTTCACATCAGGGAACTGAGACATCCATGGCAGAAGCTTCATTTTGAGCTCAGTGACACATTTATTGTGTTGATTTCGATGTTTGTTTTGGATCATTGTCTTGATGGAAGATCCAAACATAGTCCATTATATGATTTCTAAGTGTTTGACAGAATCCATGATGCCATGTGTCTAAACAAGATGTCCAGGACCTCCGGCAGAAAAACAGGCCCACAACATCAAAAATACAACAGTATATTTAAACGTTGACATGGGGTACTTTTTATCGCTGTTAGCACCAATCCCATCTTGCTGCCAGAAAGCCCTTTTTTATGTTTCATCTGACCATAGAAGCAAGTGTTGTTAGAAGTTCCAGTTGTGTCTGACAACTGAATTTGCTGGAGTTTGTTTTTGGATGAGTGAGGATATTTTTTCTTGAAACCCTCACAAATAGCATGTGGTGATGTAGGGGCTGTTTAATATATATATATATATTAGTCTTTCTGACCCCAAGACTCAACTAATCTCTACAATTCTCCAGCTGTGATCCTTGGAGAGTCTTTGGCCACTCAAACTCTCCTCTTCACCATGCATTAGGAGAATATAGACACACATATAGGCCTCTTCCAGGCAGATTTGTAACATCTTTAGTTGATTGGAACTTCTTAATTATTCGCCTGATGGTGGAAATTGGAATTTTAAATGCTTTAGTTTTTTCTTACAGACACTTTCTATTTTCTAAAGATCAATAATCTTGTTCTGTACATCAGAATTATATTCTTAGTTTTTTCTCATCCTGATGGATGACTAAGGGAATTTGGACTTTGTGTTCCTCATATTTATAATCCTGTGAAACAGGAACTCATGTAGAGCTGCAACAAACGATTAATCGGCTGATCGTTGATTATTTCACTGATTAATCAGTATACTTTGATTATTCAGCTTTTGCATTTAGTTAAAATATTAAGTTATACATAAAGAGTTCAGAGGCAAAAATATTTTTTTTTATTTGAATTTGAATAAATGCCTAGATGCAAATATTGTTTTGCCAATGTTTATTTCTGTATTATTGATAAAATGACTTTAAATCGCTCTAGTAATTTCACTTTAATGGCAATGTATAGGTCCTTTTCTATGCAATTCAAGTGAATTAACTGAACATAAATATAGGAGCGTGAGAAAAATGCACATTTTAGAAGAAAAATTCAGACGGCACTTAGAGGCTTTTGCATCTGAACTCTTCACATATTCTAACATAAATAAAGGTCACTTCGGCTTTAGAAAAGCATATTATGTAATTACAATTATTATACAATTAAATGGTAACACTTTAAAATAAGGTTAATTCGTTAGCATTAGATAACATGAATAAACAATGAACAAACTGTATTTTTATTAACCAACATTAAGAAAGATTAATACATTAATGTAATGAATGCATTGTTCATTCATGTTAATACATTAACTACTGTTATCGAATGATACCTTATTGTAAAGCTTTACCAATTCATTATACAAATAGATGTATTTGGCACTCAAAATGAGATGCCAGACAGAGACACTCTTTCACCATTTAATTAACTACATGAAAAAAGTAACTCAATGACGCATTATTCTGCCAAACATCTCCTTTTGTAAGTAATTTAGATAAGAAACAAAATAAAGGTAAAAGTGATAAGATGCTTTGTATAAACTATTTTATTCACAACATAATGTCTTAAAATACCTTATAGGTTTATGATAACCAAAAGAGTCCTGAGCTAGATCAAGCTTTGATCTCTGTAAACCAAACTGTCACTTTAATTAAAGAATTTTTTACCGGTTACTTTTAAGTTTAGGCATACTATAACGCAGGGTGCGATTTGTAGGGGGGGATGTATATAACGATCATTGTACCTGTATATAAATAAATATGTGACCGTACTTTACTGGAGTACTGAACTGTAGAGCTCATGCAAACATCCACATCGTTGTAATCAGATGCATTTAAAAATTATGTAGACTGCTCCTTTCACATTGCTGTCAGTTTTTGTTGTGTTTATTTCGTTACTGAGAAGAAAGCGCGCAGCATATATTTACATATTCATCCAAACACCGCTCAGCAGCTTCAGGTTCGTTCGGCTGGGTTTGAAGCGCTGAAGTGCTGTCTTCTCTTCTCTTGAATTGCATCAAGGAGAGCTGAACTACAGTTTTGTGCTACAGCGCCACGCTGGTCAAACCGCAGTATTGCAGGATCTTACATTAGGTCATATGAGATCAAACGACTACTCGACCAACAAAAATATTTGTCTTCAATTTATTGTTGTCGATAATGTCGACTAATCGTTTCAGCCCTAAAGTCATGCCTGGACAATTTCATGTTCATAATCACCCTGGTGTGCTAAATACTTTTTTAAATATGAATAGGAATATACTTCAGAGATATTTTTTCTTAAGAATTTCTAGGGGTCCCAATAATGGTAGCTAACATGCACTGGAGAAAAACATTTATATCATAATGTGAGTCCCCCCCCCCCACACTTTCAGTTGTTTTACTTCAATGAAAGAAAATTACTTTTTGAATGAAAGATCAAAAAGATAAATGATGCAGATTTATTTTCACAGCTGCCTTTGCTCATATTTGCCAAGAGTGCCGATATTAGTGACACTGTATGTCAACTGAATTAAACAAATCTGTTTTTATCCAATGTTCAGATCTCTGTCCTGGAAATGTATCCATGTTAGTGAATATTTAATTACATAGATTAGTTAATTTCCTTTTATTTAAAAAAAAAACTTCTTAAAACATTTAATATGAACAATAATCCTAATGTACCATGATTAGTCAACTAGGTAAGTATGGCGATATCCGTTAAAATGTTTACCCAATTCAACCTAAAATGTAATTTTGTTATTTTGCTCCTCTCTCTCAGGTATTACCAGATGCCAATGGCCTATAACCCCTATGCATACGGGCAGTTTAATATGCCGTACATGCCCTATCAAGCCCAGGGGCAGGCTGGATACCCCGGAGCCCCTCCTGCACAGCAGCCCTACCCCTATCCTCAACAACCGCCACAGCAACAGCCCTACTACCCCCAACAGTAGAGCGCACCTCTCGCTCCTACAGCCACACTCATTCATGTAAACTAGAACTCCTCTTACTGCACTTAACTATTAACACTCTTGCATTCTCACTCGCTCTCTACTTAACATCTGGCTTTATCTTGGAGGGCGGGTTTAGAACACAGGCCCCGCCTCCTCTTTGTGGGTGGACTTTTAGGCCAAGGTTCACAAAGCAGGTGTGCTCGTCGAGGGAAGATCTGATCTGTCTCGCTCTTTTTCTCTGTCTTACCCTCTAGCCCAAAGTGAAGCTGCTGGCTGCCTGCCACTGCTTGTATCTTATTTTTGTAATGAATACTGACGTATAATCTAATGCAAGAGCTGTTGATTTCTTACCTTGACGATGATGATTTAATTGCTGGGAAAAAGACCATGGTTCTCTCTTACTGTAACCCTAGTTGTATCATTATACCTCCTTCAGTTCAATCTACAATCATCGCTTAGGGAAAGGAACCGTTATACAGCTTAGAGAATGGATTTGTCACTAAAAATAATTCCTTTTTGTGTTTCTATTGTTTTCATGTGATTAAAACCAGTCTGATATTAAAGATTGTCTTTTTATTCCATTTCTATGCATGGTACATTGAGCCTGTAGGCGTACTTGCGGCATTTTTGGTTATTGTCAATGACTCTCCGCATTGTTTTGTGTTCATTCAGTGCCAAATCCAACAGCTGAGCAGATTGAGTTCAGATTCGTAGGCTGGGCTATGAGAGTGGCTACAAGTCTGACTATCACCACACATGAATTCAAGTGTGTTTGTTCGATAATTATTCCCTCGCTATTTTTGTCTTGAAAGAGACCTGCTGAACTGACTGTCTCCATGGATACAGATGGAAGAGGATGGGGTTTTATCGCATGCGGATAGATTAATGTTTTTCGAGGTATCCGAGTGTTTTGATTATGTAAGGATGTTTTCTTTAGGCCATAACACAAACTCTGTTCTCATGCGCTCGAGCTGTGCGTTGTTGTTTTGACAAGTGTCATTTGCCTTCAACAGTGCATTTTAGAATAATGACGTAACTTTATTGTCACCTTTTTAACTGCAAAAGCAAATTGTGTGTGTAAAAGAGAATACATGACTGTAACTACAGTCCAAACCTTTATGAGCTATAAATGACGTTTAAGACTGTCTAAAAGCCTCACATACATATTAGATAATGTAATTAACACCACTGGCGTCAAGCCTCCTCAGCTGTTGGCTCTTACTGACAAGCATTCAAATGCGCTTTACTTCCGGAAATAGTTTTGCATTACAATCTAGCTTGATGATAGCGATGGGATTTGATAAATCTCCTGATTTCTATCCATTTGAAATGCTTTGGAAATTTGATTCGATTTGATTCATTCCCATTTCATTAGGCCATATTTCATTTATAATGTCCATTTTACTTGTATATGAAATAAAAAAATGTTCTCAGCTAATGCTTTAAATTATACAGAGTACCTTTCAACTTGATACACTGGATATATAACACATGCAGTTCAATTGTTATTTAACCGCTGCAACCTCAGTGAATCAAGTGAAGTAAACTACATTTTTGTGTAAAACTGTTACTAACAATGTGCAAATATTTTATGAAATATTATAAATTAAAAACATTATGAACACTTTTTTTTTAATTCCATGGGAGCATATGAAGTTTGTGATTTATTATAATGACCGGCTCCTAGTCATTTGTTTTTGAATCGGGCAACACTGGTTGTGCTGTATGGTTTTCTATCCCGGTATTGACGATAATCGTGATATTCAAATATTGAAATAAAGTTATTGTGTTATTTGGGTTTCTGGTATTGGCAATATTTAAAAATGAAATATTGCAAAAATGACACTGCATTGATGTGCGAATGCCCAGTAGCGCCACACGTATCCCTTCTAGCCTTAACCATTAAACTCTCCTGTGATTAGTTACATTCAAGCTCGACACCAGAGAGGGCCCTCGTTCAGAAAGCTCACAGTGGAGACTCATAGGAGTAATAAAACAAATGACTTTCCAGGAAATCCCTATATGGACTAAGACATGCTGATGTCTCTGTTGCCTAATAAAGTGCAGAAAGAAATGTTTTGTATGATGAAACATGATGAAAATCAGCACACGATTACAGCAGCATATGGTTTATATGCGTTCTTCAAGCCATCTCAAGTATTTTAATATGGATAATGTATATTTATATTGCAATGCTGATTAACATAGCCTTATAAAATAAGAATCAGTTCTTAGGAGGAAGTTAGTTCAAACACTCGATAGAAGGTATAATCAACTAAGCGTGGAATAAAAATATGTAGTTATTCTCATAAGCTGTCCTATTTTGACACTGTACTTAACACGATTAGTATTTTAGTCTTTTCAGTTTAGTGTAATTGTTCCTTTGTCAATGGTGTGTTTTTTGTTAAAAAAAAAATAATTTATTTGACATACTTTTAAGTTTTCAAAATTCCTGTATATATCACAATATATTGTTATTGTGAATTTTTGAGGCCTGATAATCCTGTAGTGAAAAATCTGATATTGTGTCAGTCCTAGGTTTGTTTTTTTGGACCGCCAAGACAATAGAAAGTTGTGATTTTTTGCTACTATTTCAAAATACACTGCCTTTTTACTTGATCAAATTAATTTCAAACTGGTAATTTGGGTCAATCTTGGAATCATAGGAATTGAGATGGCAATTAATCAACAACAAATTTGAATTTATATTATACTATTACTTTTAGTTCTGTTTTTTACTCATACCACACATGAGAGAGCGTACGCTGGTCGTGCCACGAGTCATTCTGAATGCATTTATTGTTAGTCAGATCGTTAACATTACTGCTGGTGTGTTTACATATCCTTGAAGGGGACAGAAATAACTTAAGATGGATCATGGCTATTCTGTGTATTCACGATCAACCTGCTGAAAGCTCATTTCCTGTTAATGCTTAATTTCCCAAACTCTTTGACCTCAACCAATCAACAAAACAACTGACAAATAAACAGGTGTGAAATTCTCCCTATGCATGTTTACCGTAAGAGAAGTGTTCTATGCCGATGATGAGAGATTTATTGAGCGAGACAGGTGTGTGTATATAAGTATATAAATATCAATGTATTTAGGAGGGTCGACAGTAACTGCGTTGTTGACACAATGCCAAATCTTCTGACCTTTGACCCGTAGAGATGAATCCATGATGACGCAAGAGACAGAGTCATTAGTGAAAGCTGAGAGTGCAAGAGATGGCTCTACTTGCATGTATGTCTTTCAAGTTAAGTAAAGAGGAATGCTTTGATGTGCCTCGCTATCGGTTGACCTCATACTGTAGCCTGACATACTGGACATTATGAACAAGTGTATTCCCAGCAGGTGCACGTCAGGACATCTCATCCTCAAGAGCACAAGTCAAAGAATATGGCCAAGTTATTTAAACATCTATGTTTATGTAATGTAATAGCTCATCTAGAAATCAGATTTTCATTTAAGGAACAGATTGCTGTGCACAAGAAACTCAATGAACGTTATCACTCTTTAAAGGCAATGAATGGCCACACCTTAACTTCTATAATTTTAGGTATATACAGGTATATATAAAAGAAAAATAGAATATCGTGAAAAAGGTTCATATTTTTTGTCACTCATTTCAGAAAGTGAAACCCATATATTATATAGATTCATTACACATAGATTAAAATATTTCAAGGCTTTATTTCTTGAAATTTTGAAATATAATAAAATAATTATATTATATAACACCAGCAGATGACATGGCAGCCCAAATCATCACAGACTGTGGAAACGTAACACTGGACTTCAAGCAACATGGATTCTGTGCCTCTCCACTCTTCCTCCAGACTCTGGGACCTTGATTTCCAAATGAAATGCAAAATGTACTTTCATCTGAAAAGAGGACTTTGGGCCACTGAGCAACAGTCCAGTTCTTTTTCTCTTTAGCCCAGGTAAGATGCTTCTGACGATGTTTCTGGTTCAGAAGTGGCTTGGTAGCCCTTTTCCTGAAGATGTCTGAGCGTGGTGACTCTTGATGCACTGACTCCAGCTTCAGTTCACTCCTTGTGAAGCTCTCCCAAGTGTTTGAATCGCTTTGCTTGACAGTATTCTCAAGCTTGCGGTCATCCCTGTTGCTTGTTGCCCATCCAATTTCTTCCTTCCAGTCAACTTTGCATTTAATATGCTTTGATACAGCACTCCTTGAACAGCTACCTCTTTCAGTAATGACCCTCTGTGACTTACCCTCTTTGTGGAGGGTGTCAGTGATCGTCTTCTGGACCATTGCCAAGTCAGCAGTGTTCCCCATTATTGTGCTTTCAAAGAACAAGAGATACCCAGAATTTATACTGTATGGATGCTCATTTATTGAAAATCAAATGTAAATATTTTGATATACTGATTTTTTACTTTCATTAGCTGTAAGCTCTAATCATCAAAATTAAAACTAAAACACTTTTGAAGTGTTTTACTTTACATGTAATGAATCTAAAATATATGAAAGTATCACTTTTGGAAATAAGTTACAGGAATTTTTTTTAGATGTACCTGTGGTCTATTAATTTTACATGTCTGTTTAGTAATATTTTTTCAGTTACTGATATATTGCATTGTTTATGTGCTGGACTGAAAAAAAGTTTTTTGGAACACTTTTCACTCAGACATTTGAGGTAGAAACATTGACATAGTATTTTCTTGTAAAATGTGCACCAATAATCTTTACTTACCACTTTCTTTACAAAAAAAGTAGAAACTTTCTACCTCATCAATCATGCCCACTTTCAACTCCACAATGGGAGCTGCACTGCCCACCATCCCACATAAGATAAACACAGCCAAAACACAACAAACTGGCCACTGAGGGGAAAGGGGGAAATAATATGCTATATTGCATTAAGATTCCTTATAAGCATAAAGACAAATTTACTGTGTGTTGTGTGTGGGTGTGTGTGTGTGTGTGTGTGTGTGTGTGTGTGTGTGTGTGTGTGTGTGTGTGTGTGTGTGTGTGTGTGTGTGTTGTGTGTGTGTGTGTGTGTGTGTGTGTGTGTGTGTGTGTGTGTGTGTGTGTGTGTGTGTGTGGTGTGTTGTGTGTGTGTGTGTGTTGTGGTGTGTGTGTGTGTGTGTGTGTGTGTGTTTGTTTTGTGTGTTAATATTACAGCTATAATTGTATTAATTTAATTAAAGAGACAGCATCAGGTTAGTCTGTTTCAACGTATTTTTCTATAAGCTGTCTATAAGCGTTCTATAAGAGAAGAACATCTCTCTGATTCTCTGAAACGGTAAAGCCATATGGCAGAAAGAGAGGCACCATGCAGCTGGTGTGGTGAAGTGTGTTGCGTGTATGTGTGTGTGTGTGTGTGTGTGTGTGTGTGTGTGTGTGTGTGTGTGTGTGGTGTGTGTGGTGTGTGTTTGTGTGTGTGTGTGTGTGTGTGTGTGTGTGTGTGTGTGTGTGTGTGTGGTGTGTGTGTGGGTGTGTGTGTGTGTGTTGTGTGTGTGTGTGTGTGTGTGTCATTGTGAGTGTCGCATAATCTTTTCATCTAACAGGTGCTCATTGCAGTATTTGGTGGGTTGTCTTTGTGTGCTTTTGCACGAATTCACAATATGTTAGTATCTGTAGAAACGAATATTAAACAGCCTATCGTTGATGCTGAAACATGGATTTTATTTTCTACATTCTACATTTAAAGTATAACCATTTCATGCGAAATATAATTAAAAAAACGTGCATTCATGTTTTTATTTATTGTACTTATTAAAATGTGTGGATATGCCTTATTAATCCATAATGATTGTAGAGTTCTGATAATAATTGTAATAGTCTGTTGCATTCTTTGGATGAAGACAGTCTAAAAATGAGAATCAGTCATAATTTTGTCAATGTATCAAACGTGTTATTTTATATTGTTGGTTTTAATTTCCTCTAATTAAGGTTGGAGTTGGATGTCTAGAATTCTTTTGCTTAGAGGCTCTCTCGGTGCTTGCGTGTTTTGTGAGCGCGCGTTATGTTCCAGGAAGAGGCTGAGCTCACGAGCGCGCGCGCGTATTTAATTGAGCGTGTTGCGTGAGTCTGCAGGCGCTCTGCTGTCACAAACAGATGATGCTTGACAAGCTCACCAGAGACACAAGCGCTCATTTCTAACCATTTCAGTTGGTTGTTCCGGTCGCGTTACATAAAGGTAAGTAAAGTTGGTTGTCTCTCATGTTTCTGCTCTTAATTAGAAACAATTATATGCCGTAATGGTATGTATCTATGCTTTATAGTGAGGCGTGTTGTTTTGTGTGTTACATTATGTGTAACGCTACTGCTCTCAGGCAAGATTTAGTCAGCATGACCACAATAATAATATCGCACTGCAAGGACACCTGCGTCTGATTCATTCTGGTATTAATAGTCATTCCCTGGAGTTCAAACAAGTTTGTGTTGACTAAAACCAAAGTAAAACCTTATATAACGCTTGATTTCACGCTATTTCTGTGAAGAATGGCGTTGTTGCTATAGTGTAAAACAGGGCTCAGGGTCGTTTAACAAAAGAGCAATGGAAGCGCGAGATCTAGGTTCGTTTTTAGAAAGCACAGCTGCTGCTCCTGCGTCGTCTCCGTGTGCGTCAGTGACAGCAGTCTGAGATCCCCAAACAGCCGCTCCAAATATAACGCGTGCCAGACTGTGCCCGGAATGCGACGTAATGGTGGAAACCGAACTCCATCTCGCTGCTACAACCTTCACCCTGCACAACGCATAGCATCTCTGTACGCTACAGATCATGCTACTGTACGCAAATCTTTGCGCTATTCTGCAGGGCGTGTGTGTATATGCACGCAACTTTTCCACAAGCTTTAATTTACACGCCGCCTTCACTAGAATTACTATGGTAACCATAATGTCTGCTAAAATGTTATATTAAACCTGTATTGTTACTAGATTGCTTAATATTAGCGACTACTCATAAAAATCAAAGTTGAATACATTGTTTGAAGCTACATTTTCATTACTGTAACTTTAAACAGCAGTTCTGTAAACAAGTTACTGAAATTAAATTTGGATACATTTTAATTCAAATTAAAACAAAATCTTAGTGTAAAGAATATTTTGTGCAATGGAAAGGTTCTGTGGATGTTCTTGAAATGACAAAAAAAAACCTTTATTTGTGTATAATATTTATGCAGAAACTCTGGTTACTAAGTACATTTATGTAAGGATTGGTCAGTGGCTAAAAAAACAGACCAATATGTTGCTGCCCATCAGTTGTTAGATGCATGTTAGATGGCATCTCTATCACACAATTATTTAGCATCTATGTTTTAGGCCACCTGTTTGATAACCCAGAGAAGACCTTGACGAAGATGCCAAGAGCTACTGCGGTGTCTGCGTGTGTGGAGGCGTATGGCTTAACGCTGGTGAAATTGAGTCAGTGACTCAGTGGTCAGACATGAAGACGAGTTCAAACACGATGAGAGTGATGACATAAGAATGAAGGATGCACTCTATCCCAACAGAGCTTGTGTGTGTGTGTGCGCGCTTTCCATTTAGGGAGTCGTCATTATAGGAATATAATTTACAGCACCTGCCCGTGCTATGAAAGAAGTTGCACATAATGCATGCACAGAAATCCATGTTTGCAAACGGACTCCTCACTGCAGACCTCTTACACGCATTGGTATTTTTATCCAAATCCGCATACTGTATGTTGTTGGAGAGACCTGTGCTTCTCAACTGGTTTTGATTCAGTGCTTTCCATTAAACATGAACACAGTAAACACTGACACAGTCCCAGAAACATTTATCATACAGAATTTAAAAAAGTCTTTAAAATCAATCATAAATACATTAATATTACTATAAATTTCACAGGGCCAAACTATTAAAAAAATAGATTTTTAATTGAGCGTTTATTTTTTAATTCTGAACTGAATTTTGATGGTTTCAGGTAATAATTCACTACACAACGCATCGTGTTTGGCACAAACCATGTTTGTCCTTGTTGAAAGTGAATATTTCAATTTACCTCGTGTAGTTTTTTTTGTCATGTCAAAATCTCTCTTTGCTGGCATCTGTCTAGCATTCTTTCAAATGACGGATGAATTTGCACCAAAATATTTAATTCACTGCATTTTAGATCAACATTAAAACAACTGGGAGTAAATTTCTCTGCATTTTTAAACATTGATAAGCTATTTATTTTGCTATCGCAACTACACAATTTTGTGACTATATTAACTTTATTTATCTTGAACAAAGCCGAGTCAGTTCATAATGAATACAGATGTCTCATTACCATTGATACTTGGTTGGAGGCTTAATAGGTTTAATCACTGAGCTTTTTGACACTGACTGTAAGCTCAGTATTTCAGTAAACCTTGCATAGTGCTCGGGTGAATAAATGTTTACAGATCTGAAAAGGATTTTTGTTCTGAGTGAAAACACATTCACAGAGAATTTCTAGCTCTCTTTTGACTGAAGAAGAATCTGTCTAGCATCTGTTCGGGCAAGAGAAGAGAAGAACAGAACAGAAAAAAAGAGAAAAGAAGACATTTGTTTTGGTACTAATTGGCTTGGATGGTTATGGGACATATGGTGGCCTATGACTGATATGACCTTTGAACCTGAACATTTCAAGATGTCAGAAACAGGAGAATCTGAAAATATCCCAGAATGCACTTCGGAGAGACTTCACCTCCTTGTTGTACCTCGTCAGCACAGAGGACTGTCAGAAATCCAGCCAGGTGATATGATAGATTCACAACTTCCATCAATTCACTTTGCTTGTTTCGTTTCCTCCTATCATTTTCTTTTTATCCGTTTATTAATTGTTTTTTTGAACAGCCAAAATCAGAGATAACCACGGACAACTCAAGAAGAAACTGAAGGTAGGATTGCAATTGAATCTAATCATAAAGCACCCTCCCTTTATGAGCATTCATTTCATTTAGTTTATTTCCCTCTCAGCTTGCCAGACGCTTGCGTAGATTGATGTGGCTATACTCGGCAGAATATTGCTTTCTGAATCATTCTCTCTCTTCAGTGGGTAAATGCTGTTTGTTACTGACTGCTTAACCTCAACGGTTATGTGTCTCAGTCCAAATACCATTAGTAAATATTGCATTCACTCCCCTGATAGTACCAAGTTACCCAACTCTATAATATAAATCCCATCAGCAGCTTTTAGACAGTCTGGGATCAGGTCCAAATAGTTTAAAAATAGCGTAGTTACACTTTTCACCCTGTAGTGTTGATCCAATCATCTATATGCAATACAATTAAAACCATTCCTAGCTGCAGCATTTACAAAATGAGACTAGTGACATTTAAAATCATATTTATAAATAACTGTCTTATCAGGTTAGTATTTCAACTACCATAAAAAAGACAATATATAAGAATAATATTTTTTTGTGTCCAATATACGTAAGGAATAATCCTCGGGTGTGCATTATTTTTCTAATAATTCAACGGCCTGTCGTCAATTATTCCGCTTATACTACAGTTGCCACACCTCAACACATCGATCAGATGATATATTTCAAGGGATTCGTCCGGTCTTTGTATTTAAATCGCTATGGCGAGTAGGATTATTTCTTCCGCATCCCTCCATTACTAATTCCAAAACATCATTTTAAACCTAGTAACGGAGGCTTGAGCCATTGATAACAGACAAATGCAGCTAATAACTAAGTTATGAGAGATAGATTGAGCGTGCGTTAATTAGCCTAACTTACCTCTCTGTGTCTGTCTCGTCCGTGTTCGGCAGCAGCGTCCCTATAGTGAAACTTTAAGTTCATTTTCCTCACGAACAGTGCTGTTGTTTCCTCGCTTCGCTTGTGAGAAATGAAATTTACTTTAAGTTGCTAAACTATTTACTGACAAAGTCGTCAGACCAGCGCTAACAACATTAGCGATGTTTCATGTGTGTAAACGTGGTCTGTGAGGGGAGAAGAGACGGGAGAAATAGGTATGTGCTTTTACGTACATAATAAATGTAATTGTTGTTCAAAACACGGAAATTATCTATTGTTTTTATCCCATTGCTTTACTATATTATGTATTTAGCCAGTGTCTTGTTTGTTTTGGTTGTATTGCTGTTGTAAGACCTTTTGAAATAACTGAAATCATTTGGCGAAGTGATACGGAACTGTAATGCGGTCGAGAGCTGCCTGGAACTACGTTCGCTGTGCGTTTCCCTAAAAATAATTGCACACCTTAGAACGTTCATCTGCCAATCAGATTCAAGCATGCAACGGCCCCGTAGTATAATGCATAATATTGTTGAAATAACAAAAGTAGCAATAAGGTACAATGAGAACGTTCTTCTCTAGAAAAAAATCTATTTATTTTAAACGATGGTGTTATTGAATTAATGCGTTTGTGTTACAGGCTAAAGGGAAATTAGTTCGGAGCACCGCTGTGTGTGATGAGTCTTTATCCACTGAGGAGAACAGCAAGGTGAGAATCATTCATAAACTAAAGACACATTTACACATCTACATCATCTAGTCTAGTAGTAGATGGATAGCACATATGTAAGTGAATCAAAACAAAACAAAATGTTTTCCAATGGTATTTTCTTAAATCATTATATTTAGTCCCCAATCCTGAATATGAATTACACCATTTATATGCTTGAAATGGAGAGTTTGTGAATGTTCTGTCTGGTCCTAGGAAAAAGAGAGCAAGACATCTGTATCTAGTAACCATGGTGACAGTCCGTGCAATGAGGAGGAAGAGGAGACAAGCATCACATCCAAAAAATCTAGTTTATCTAAAGGTAGTTTTTTACTTTGCACACAATATATGCACGTGAAATACACACATTTATATAGGGCTGTGAAAAATATAGCTTCAATTTCTGAAATTAACGTGGGATGTTAAAAAGTGTTAAAAGTAAGTTTTTTTTAAATAAGCTTCAGAATGAGCAGATTTTTAATTTAAAATATACTTCCTTTGTATAGATTTTAAATTAATTTGACGATATATACACTACTGTTCAAATGTTTGGAATCACTAAGGTTTTAATGCTTTTGAAAGAAGTTTCTTATGCTCACCAATGCTGTGTTTATTTGATCACAGTAAGATTGTGAGTAATATTGCGAAATATTATTACAATTTAAGATAACTATTCTATCATAATTAGTGCTGTCAAAGTTAATGCAAATTCATTTTAACAGCACTAATTTTATTAACGTACGATTAACGCAGCGCATATTTTCTGTTTGCCCCGTGGCCCAACCCTATTAGAAATGAGTGTTTGCTTCTCTAATTTTACATGCAAGTATAGCCAAATCACAGCACAGTGATTGTCATTATTATGTGTATTTGTTTCATCAGATGATGTGCGATTATCAGGATTTTTTGTGCAATTACGTCTTGGAAGGGAAGCTGGTTAGTAGTCCTAATGGACGGTTTCAGTCACTATGTCATATTAATTCCATTGTCTGACAACAAAACAATGCAATATACAATGAAAACGTTTTATTGAAATTTGCTGCAACAAAATACAATATGTGGGCACAGAGAGCAAACAAAGGTAATAATAAATGTACATTTAGCAAAAAATTTTAATTTAAGTACATTTAAAACAAATTAAAATGGCTTTACGTTGATTAGAGTATTAAAAACTTAAAGTGTTAATTTAAGGTACATTTAGAACAAATTAAAATGTGCGATTTATCGCGAGTTAACTCATGACAATCATGCGATTTAATTGCGATTAAATATTTAAATCGATTGACAGCCCTAATTATAATATATATTTTAAATGTTATGTGTTACTTAAGTTTTCAGGATCACATGATCCTTCAGAAATCATTCCAATGTGCTGATGTGGCGCTCAAGAAACATTTCTAAGTCTTTTGAAACTTTCGGAATGTCTCGAATGTTACTTATGATAAATGCAAAGCATCCCCGCTGAATAAAAGTATTCATTTCTTTAAAAATATATTTTTAATGACCACAGATCATTGAACAGTAGTGTATATTTATTACTACAGCTTTTAATATTATGCGCAAATACTTGCAATTAATTGCAGAAAATGGTATTTATATATATATATTTTTAATTGATTCAAAGTCCTCATTTTAACTTGCTGCTTGTAATTTGCATATCAAAAATATAATTCTATGCATGTGTGTATCTTTTAGAGCCCAGTCTGGAGTACACCGACTCCACAGGCATTGATCTGGAGGAGTTTTTAATCACTACTTTGAAAAGCAGTCCCAGGTGGGTAAGAGTTTGAAAATATCCCTTCATTCTCTTCCTTCCATTTGTGCTGAATCAGTCTATTTTTGGATTTCAGGGACAGACTGATGCTTCTAAAACTAGAGCAAGACATGACTGACTTTATGACAGACAACAGGTATCGTTCCATGCATGTCTTTCATGCTTTTGAGATAGACGTGCTTGTAATGTGATATAACGTGTCTCTTTTTCTCTCTCTATAGTTCCTATAAAAAGTTCCCTCAGATGTCCTCGTATCACAGGATGCTAGTCCACAGGGTTGCAGCTTATTTTGGTCTGGAACACAATGTGGATCACAGTGGAAAAGCAGTTATCATCAACAAAAGCTGCAATTCCAGAATGTATGTGTCTGTTACAAAGATGATATATCTACATTTGATGAAGGAATGGATTTGAGTATAACATAATGTATTTCAGACCAGAACATCGGTTTGCTGAACATGTCCAAGAGGAGAAAACGGAGGAAAGAAGATCAATACTGAAGAGAGACACCAGTCAGGAGAAAGAAGACAGTCAGGTTTGGACAAAAACACACTTCACTGACCCCTGGCATTACCACTAGGGTACAAAAGAGCTAATAATTGCTCCTCTAATAGCTCTGATCTTTCCGGCTGGTTAATTTGTGTCTGCACGTCTCCTGTTGTTTTTTATAGTTCAGGGTTCCATCTCTCAAAGAACAAATGAGGAGCAAGTCAATAGAAGAGAGAGAGGAGGAGTACCAGAAAGTCAGAGAACGTATATTCTCACAGGATGTAAGAAAATATGGAAGCATATGAGTAGCTAAATTCAATTTGAAATGTAATATGCAATATGTAAAATGGCAATGTATTTTTGTATTTAAATTTACATTTTCATATTCACATGTGCAACATTTAGTGCAAATGAAAATTAATATTCAATTATATAATTTAAATTTGCCATTTTCTACATATGCAAATAAAAAAACGTATTTTAAAGCTTTAGAAGTTGTAAAATAAAAATACGTTTAACATGTCCACGCAAAAACTGTAGCAAAAAGATAATTTAAATGCTGTTTTTCCTAAATGCATTTAGATTTTGGGGATTGCATTTTCATCGTGAGACCGTGTGATAATTGTAGCACAATGCAATGAGAGTTTTATTCTGAGACATAGGTGCAGCAAAAGGGTAACAAAACTCTGATTTAAAGGTCTTTTGTTTTTCGTAAATGCATCGACACTTACACACATGACCTTTCAATTGGATTTTCATTAAATACCCCGCGATGAATATAGTTTAAGTCATTGTGGATTTGAAAATGCATTCCGAGCCGAGCACGCCCCTTAGTTGTCAATCATTACATTTACATATTTACATCCAAAGCGACTTACACTGCATTCAGGCTATACAATTTTTTTTATCTGTATGCGTGTTCCCTGGGAATTGAACCCACAAGCTTTTGCGCTGCTAACGCAAGCTCTACCACTGAGCCACAGGAACACTGATCAAGACGGGGCTCGGCAACAGGATGCACGATAGGTCAATATTCTTTCTGAACATCTCTCAACGTTTAAACTCAGACTGATGCACATAAGCAAACAGACTGTGCTATTCTACACTTATTTACTACCTTACCTTATATTTTATTACTCTTATTTTTAATTCGTAAAATAGCGTGTGTTCCGTGGCACCTGAACAGGGACGTGCAGAGAGTTCCTCAGGGGCAGGGGCTCAAATGTAAAAAAGGGGGCAATGTGAACAAAAAAATAAGTAAATTATAGGTCAAAAGTTTGGATACATTATTATTTTATATTTTTGCAATAAGTCAAAAAAGTTTAAAATACATTTTATGCAATGCTGATTTATTAGCAATGTTGGAAACCAGTCATACTTTTTCCAGGATTCTTTGATTAAATAAAAAGTTAAATAAGAACAGCAATTATTTAAAATATAACTTTTGTAACAATATACACTACTGTTCAAGCTTGCGGTCAGTGATTTTTTTTTTAAAGAAATTAGTTTTTAATTCAGCAAGGATTTGTTAAATTGATAGAAACAGTGATAGTGAAGATTGATATTGTTAGAAAACCTCTCTATTTTGAATAAATTATTGAAATGTTTTATTTATCAATGAACCCCCAAAAAGTATCACAGGTTCCTAAATAAATAAAATTAAAAAAAAAAAAATAAGCAGCTCAGCTGTTTCCAACATTGATAATAAATCAGCATATTAGAATGATTTCTGTAGAACCATCCATAGAAGACCGGAGTAATGATGCTGGAAATTCAGCTTTTAATCACAGAAATAATTGATATTTTTTAAAGTACAGTGCCCTCCAAAATATTGGCACTTGATAATATGAGCAAAGGCAGCTGTGAAAATAAATTCTGAATTGTTTATAACCTTTTGACCTTTCCCTCAAAAAATACTAAGATTCTACCTATCATAAGTAAAACAATTGCAAGTGGGGAAAAATCTCATGAAGATAACTGACCCCAATGGATGTTGGCCACAATTATTGGCACCCTAGAAATTCTTGTGGAGTATTATCTTGAAGATTTTCCCATTCATATTTACATTTTTTAGGCACACCAGGGGACTAGAAGCATGAAATGGTCCAGCATGACTTGTCTGTTCCACAGGATTATAAATTATGAGTAACACAAAGACCAAATTCCCTATCATTCACATTGAGAAAAACCAAAGAATAGATTCTGATGTGCAGCAAATATAATTTGAGCTTCACAAATTAGTGAAGTGCTTTAAAAAAAGAGCTAAGTTGAAAAATCCCATTTCCACCATGCAGGGCAATAATTAAGAGGTTCAATCAACAGAAATGTTACGAAACTTGCCTGAAGAGTACAGTGTTATCTCCTATGCACGGTGAGGAGGAGAGTTTAGTGGCTAAAGAGCTCACAAGGATCACAGCTGGAGAATTGCTTAATATAGTTTTAATCTCGGAGTCAGAAAAAAATAGACAATATTGAAACAGTCCCTACATCACCACATGTTGTTTTGGGATGGTTTCAAGAAAAATTTCCTAGCTCATCCAAAAACTAACTCCCAGCATATTCAGATTGTCAGACACGACTGGCATTCAAATGGTCCTGGATTCTATTAAAAAAACAAAAAATAGCTTTTTAGGCAGCAAACACTCAAGATGTGTTACAACAGATAAAAAAGTACCCCAGGTGTCCCATGAAATTTACAGTGATTTTTTATGTTGTGATATTTCTGCTGAGGTCCTGAACATCTTGTATAACACACGGCATATGTTTATTAAATACCAACTGATAAAAAATCAATAAGGTGACTGACATGTTAGAATCTTATAAAGGGCCATTTTGGATCTTTTCCAAACGACAATAATCCAAACAAGAAAACCTCAAAAAAACACAAAAAGGGTGCACTGACACAAAACCAAGCTTCTCTATGGCCATGTCCATTTCTGACCTGAACCCTGTAGAAAATGAGTGAGGTGACCTGAAGAGGAGACACCGTCATGGGCTGTGAATCTGAAGGATCTGGAGAGATTCTGGATGAGAAAAATGGTCCTGAATCTCTTATCAGGTGTTCGGATTAAACTCTTAGGCATTATAGGAGAAAACTCAAGCTGTTGTGCTGGTGAAAAGAAAGATCAATAATGTGTGCAATAATTAGTGGCCAATGAGTAGAGAAAGTATTTCTTACACAATGATATTTCCCGCCCATTTTCCATTGTTTTTACTTCAATGATAGGTTGGAATTTTGTGAATTTTTTGAGTAAAAGATAAAAACGTATAAACATGCAGATTATTTTCACGCTGCCTTTCTCATATTTACCAAGGAATATTTAGTGGAGGACACTGTATATTAAAATATAATATATATTTTTAATTGTAATATTTCACAATTACAGTTTTCATTTTTTTTTTTATCAATAAATGCAGGCTTGAATGGCATAAGACACTTTATAATGGTGCATAATTGTCAATATAGACCTTGACCACAAAACCATCTTAAATGTCAATTTTTTTCAAAATTGAGATTTAAACCATGCACGCTAAATGCTTCCATTGATGTATGGTTTGTTAGGATCGGACAATATTTGGCCGAGATACAACTATTTGGGAATCTGAGGATGCCAAAAACAAATCTAATACTGAGAAAATCGCCTTTAAACTTGTCAAAATTAAGTTCTTAGCAATTAATATTTCTAATCAAAAATTAAGTTTTTATATATTTAGGGTAAGAAATGTACTAAATATCTTCACAGAAAATGATCTTTACTTAATATCCTAATTATTTTTGCAAATACAAATGTATAGTTTTGGGCGGCCCCCCCCCCCCCCCCCCCCTGATGATGTTCAGGCAAAAAAGAAACACCCATAAACTACTACGCAGCAATCATCCTTATTACAGAAATGTGGCAAAAACATCTCTGGAGAGAACCTCAGATTATTAAATTCGAAAATGCTGTCCATATTTGGATCAACATAGGCTATATTTGAGGACATCTACTAAAAGACATTATTATTGGAAAGTTACATTAATAAATTTAGCAGGCAGATATTCACATGGATTTATTAAATAGAAAGGGAGGGAGCTAGAGCAAACAGCAACACAAACTATCCATCAGCCCAAAAATACAATAGTGTGTTCATTATTACGATTTTCAATGTACTGATTTTGCCATTTAGGCACTTTAGAAAATTAGTTTTAATACATTGAAGGAATTATAGGTTCTTGTTAAATCTGGGTATTTAAGTCATTTTAAGAGAAATAACAACATTATGTGCAAACAATTGCAATGAGGTGGTTGTTTTACAACAAGGTGAACACAGTTATGTTAATAACAGTAACCTGCTGGTGAAGAAGAGACAGGTACAAGAAAAGAAGGAGTGACAGATTGGAGAAAATGAAAGAAAAGGGAAGTAGAAGTGCAGTTTAAAAGAGAACCTTAAATTATTTTCCACGGCCCCGATTAAAGACTTAGACCTTTTATGTGATGGTCATCCAAATAAGGCTTGTCCATGTTTCAGAATTTGTTGTGGGTGTAATGGATGGCCTGGATGAGTTGAGATTTTTCCCGTTTTGTTACCCTTTTGCTCACCTATGTCCACAGAATAAAACTCTCATTGCATTGTGCTACAATTATCTCACGATGAAAATGCAATCCCAAATCGAAATGCATTAATGAAAAACAGCATTTAAAATGAACTATTTGCTACATTTTTACGTTTACATGTTAAACATATCATCAATTTGGGTAATACATTTTTATTTTACAACTTCTAAAGCTTTAAAATAAGTTTTTTTTTATTTGCATATGTAGAAAATGGCAAATTTAAATGATATAATTTAATTTTCATTTTGCACTAAATGTTGCACATATGAATGTGAAAATGTACATTTAAATACATTGCCATATTACATTTCAAATTGAATTTAGCTACTCCTATGCTTCCATAAGAAAACACCTACTTAAAATGCACATACAGTAGTGCATTAAAGCTTGACCTCTGATTTTGTGCTCTTTTATTTTTCAGTCCACTTGTCTTTCTCAGAGTGTTTATATTGAGACCAGGTAAAAACTTTTTTTATAAATATATAAGTAAATGTTATATTCTTTATATAAATGTTTCAAAATAAATATAATATTATTTTATATAATTAGATATTTTAATGATTTATTATATAATATGATAGCACTGTTTTGGTGGTCAACTTTAGTCATTCCACTAACTCTTATGTAACTTTGCAACTACACTGTCTGTCCAAAAAAAAAAAAAAGTCACACACTCTAATATTTTGTTGGACCGCCTTTAGCTTTGATTACGGCACCCATTCGCCGTGGCATAATTTCAATAAGCTTCTGCAATGTCACACATTTATTCTCGTCCAAAGTTGCATAAATTTTTCGCCAAGATCTTGTATTGATAATGAGAGAGTCGGACCACTGTGCAAAGTCTTCTCCAGCACATCCCAAAGATTCTCAATGGGGTTAAGATCTGACTCTGTGGTGGCCATCCATGGATGGAAAATGATGTCTCATCCTCCCTGAACCCTCTGTTCACAATTGAGGCCCGGGAGAATCCTGGCATTGTCATCTTGGAATATGTCCATGCAAGGCGTAGATTACATGGATTACCCCCCTACTTTTAATATCACGTAAATTCGTCCCCCGCACTTTTTCGGGCAAGTGTGTTCGCATAAAGGTTTTCAAGAGCCAGTGTGAATAAATATAGATTTAAATTCAAGAGACAGGATAGTCTGTTGCATGACCTGATATTTTATTCGGACACAGAATAAGGCGAGATGAACATGAACATCACGGAGCGCTAAACACTCATTACATGCAGTATTTATTTGCTAATATAGTCTATTTTCCACTTGGAAGCTTATTTTATGCACTGAATTTCTTGATAAATAAATAAAAATAATGGTAAAAAAATGCACTTTAGAATCAATATTTTTATGTGAGGATCGATCCATTCGATACAACATCAGTATCGATACTTAAGGATCGATCCGCCCGCTGTTTTCGCAGAAAAAACAGACGAGTTTGGAATTGCAATTGCGACCAATATATGGTTTGTTTTTTTCCAGGTAATAAATAAAGTATATAAACAATGCAGTGCTAATTTACATGGCATTTATTACAGTATAGAAACTAGTCTGCCTTATGTGATAGTGTTTGTAGTATATAAACAAATTGTGTTATTGTTATTGTCCAGCAGTATTTTCTAAGTCGATTAAAAGCTAGAAAAATAGAAAAAAATTAAGTTGTCCATACACTACCAGTCAAAGGTTTTTGATCATTAAGATTTTTAAAGAAGTCTCTTCTGCTCCGAAATCCTGCATTTATTTGATCCAAAGTACAGCAAAATATTTTCACTATTTAAAATAACTATTTTCTATTTGAATATATTTTAAAATGTGATTTCAAAGCTGAATTTTTAGCATCATTACTCCAGTCACACGATCCTTCAGAAATCATTCTGATTTGCAAGAGTCAATCTGAAAACATACACAGGGAAGATTATGCCTGTGTTGGGACAGTTTCAAGCAAAAGTGAGCTATGACGGCCAAAGTGAATCACTACCCTTAATTGTAGTAAAAGGGGAGGGGCCTTTGCTGTGTGGCAGGAATTGGCTGCAAAATCTTACATTGAATTGGAAGAAAATTGAACATGTCAGTCAAGTGTATCAAGCTAAATTCATTGAAGAGGTGCTGGAGTTGTGCTCTGAGGTTTTCAAAGAGGAATTGGGCACACTCCGTGGGCTTAAGGCAAGGATACGGGATAATCCTGAAATTCCACCACGTTTTTGTAAATCTCGTTGGACCGGTTGGAGAAGGCTGGTATAATCACGCCTGTGAAACACAGTGAATGGGCAGCACTCATTGTGCCTGTGGTAAAAAAGGACAAGTGGAGGTACCGTGTTTTCCAAGATTGACCTGGCTTCCGCGTATCAGCAGGTCCTTCTCGAAGACAGTCCAAAGAGTTGCTAACTCACCGACACTCACCGAGGATTATTTGTCTACAATAGACTTCCTTTCTGTGTCAGTTTGGCGCACTCCATTTTTCAAAGAATTATGGAATCACATTGAGTACTGTTCCTCAGAGAAACACTGTAATGCAGATGGCCTTTCATGTGTTTCCCTGCCTGAAACGACTGATGTGGGCATATATATTCATGCACTAATAGCGAAGCACTTCGAACAAGCCCTCTTGAATGCCGGACCAGGTGTCTCGTGTAACACGCAGAGACAAGGTGTTGTCCAAGGTGCTTAAGTATGTCATGGAAGGTTGGCCAACGGATTTGGATGAAAGTCTGAAAGCCTACCACTTGTGTAGATTGGAATTGTCTGCAGAGAGAGGATGTGTACTTTGGGGCACCAGGGTGATAATTCCTGATAAACTGAGAAAAATTCTGCTGAAAGAATTGCATGTCGGCCATCAAGGTATGGTAAAGATGAAGGTGCTTGCCCGCAAATATGTGTGGTGGCCTAAAATGGATGCAGATGGAACAAAAAGCACCACGTCAGGTCCAAACTGCACCACAGGCCAATCGCCAGCGGATCTTTTTCTTAACAGACATGTGCGCACCCAAGCTGGACTTCGTTCATCCAGACGTCACTATTGCTGTTCGCATGAAGCAATACCTGCAAAAGTTCTATCATGACCAAAGGGCTATGGAGAGGTCATTTTCCAAGAAGGATGCAGTGTACCTCCGTAATACCACAGGAAAAGGGAAACAAATTATGTCCGCGTCGCTCATCCAGAGTTAGAAAACCACCAAAACGCTATCACCTGTAATACTTGGAAACTGCAATCTTGCAATAACACTTAAGTATAAAACTGCTATGGTTTTATATTATACTAGGTATATTTTGTTCTTTTGTTGTTGTGTTAGTACAAATATATTTTTTTAAAAGATGCTTTTAGTTTTGACAGTAAGGTTCTGTTGCCATGTGCAGATTTTCCTTAGGGGGGCAGTGAATGTACTTTGTTTTAAAAAGGGGGGCTAATGTGATATTTATATTTGCATTTTTTTTGTATTGGAACCTATGGGAACACCGTAGCTCAGAGTACTGAGGCATGTTGGGATTGTTTTGGCGCGAGTCTTTGGCAGAGCAGAAAATGAAAAGCTGTTGTTTACAGACGCTCCGTCTCAAGCGTATTCTTCCAGTTAGATACACAACACTGGTCATTCAGTATATTCAGGTAGTCAGCTGACCTCATTCTTTGGGCACATAACATAATCATCCATGCAGTAATTATCCAATGGGAGGATCTTACCTATTTGCTTAGTTAAATCCATGTGGGGACTTTTTTTGGACGTGCAGTGTACATTGCAATGTTTGCTAACTGCTAATGTAATATCTACTTGGTTAATATCTGCTAAAATAAAAACAGCATTTGTAAATAAAAGAAAATCAGTAAACCATATAATTGGTTTAAATTGAAATATGTAATTTTACCAGTATAATTATTATAAGTCAATGAGCTGCACTTCAACTACTCTCTTTTATTTCAGATTATTATTATTATTTTTTCTGTTTGCAGAGGTCTAGATGACAGCGGTATTCTCAGTGAGAGCCAGAGAAGACGGAAGCTATTTAGGTGAGAAATGATTTTTCTCCATCATCCGACCCCTGATTTAAAGGGATGTTACAACCACAGGTGTTATTTCTCATGACACATATTTCAGGAATATTAGGGACATTTTAAGTGTGGTATTCCCCAACCCCCCACACACAACAATATTGCTTCTCTTCTCTAATTTCTGTGCTATGAAAATGTGAAAACTGAAAGAAACTTACATTTTGAAATGTATTTAATATGAAAGGGAGGTCTTCTAGCAAAAAAATAGACACAAAACATGTTTCTGCCATCCTGACAGGGGTAACAGGGATGGTTCGGGTCGGCTGTCCGGCAGCAGGCAGAGCAGCTTTGAGCTGGACTCTCATTGGAATGACCCTCGACCTTGGAGCAGCACAGATTCTGACAGCCCGACATGGACATCTAAACCTGCACACGCTCGTTCAGACAGCAGCTCCAAACTCTGCAAACCAGGTGCAAAAATAACACCAGCCATCATGTCCCTGTCAGAGAAAAAGATCAAAAAGGCCACAAAGCCAATCTGGGTGTTAACCTGAAAGCTAGTTATTTATAGTGGGGTTTAGAAGTCTAATGAAAAAGCTTTTATTTTATACTCTTCTCAAAATGTAACACAAATTAAATCAAATGATATTTATTAGCATTAAACTGAAATGTTCTACTGAATGTAAAAAAAAATACACAAAATGCTTTTTTGCTTTAATGACTGTGGCACTCGAGTTCTGCTCTCCAGCATGATTTAAGTCATATGATCATTGTCACAAATATCCTTATTTGATTTGTAACCTAGAAATAGTGCAGAATCCCTCATAATGTTTCTGACCTGCCATTGTTTCTGTCTGATCGATCTAATAGTGTCCGAGTCAGCTCTATCATACGCTCCACCCAACAACAGCCCTGCTTACATTATCATGCCTGCTGAGTCATCAATACCTCCTGGGAGCATCTTATTGAATCCACATACAGGTACACACACAACAGTACACACTCACAATTCCCCGAGTAGAAGCTGACTCATTGGTTCAAAATGACTGTAAGGCTACACACCACAGAATCTTTCTCATCCAACTATGGATATGTCTTTTAGGGCAGCCATTTCTAAATCCTGATGGAACTCCAGCTGTTTACAACCCACCAGTAAGTCAGATGCCATGTAACCAGCCTAACCCAGTACAGTCACAAGCCCCGCCCCCTCCACCTCAGCAGCAGCCAGTAGCAAGCCATGGTGTCCCACAGGTAAATAAAACATATAATGGAGACTAGCGTTGCGTAATATATCAATACCATATTGCTTATCTGATATTTTTTAAATTTGTTTGTTTATTTATTAATTTTTTTGTTGAAAAAAACTTTAACTCCTTAACAACACAAATTAATAACACTGTTAAATGTAATCTTTAGCAAATATTAAAATGAATATAAACTTATAATTCTGCACATTATAAAACGTCTGTATTACAGAAACATAGTTTCTATTCCTGTAGAACATGCTAAAATATTGATTTTAGTAAGGATTTTATTTTCATCAATCAAAATGCCCTCACATTTCTTGTTTAGGTTCAGTACTCCTCTGTGACATACCTTCCACCTCAGCAGTTTTCTACCTCCCAACAACACCCAATTGAACAGACTGTGAGTGAGACTACGTATAATAGTGTCTAGTTATTTATCTAGTTATCTAATATTATTTATATTAGTATATGCACCACCATTCAAAAGTTTCAAGGATGCATTAAACTGATCAAAAGTGGCAAATGCATGTATAATGTTGTAAAAGATTTCTATTTTGAATAAAAAAAAATACATTTTGAACTTTCTATTCATTAAAGAATACTGAAGAATGGAGTAATGATGCTGAAAAATCAGCTTTGCCCATCACATGAATAAATTGCATTCTAAAGTATATTAAATAGAAAAAGTTATTGAAATTGTAATAATATTTCGCAAAATTACAGTTTTTACTGTATTTTTGATCAAATAAATGCAGCCCTGGTGAACATAAAAACCTCTTTTTAAAAACATCTAAAAATAAAATCTTTACCAACTTTAAATTTGTGAATGGTAGTGTCACACATAACATGTTACATGACAAGCATATTTTTGATTCTTAGAGGGAAGACCTTACTGCTAAGTTTGGTCACATGACCTTGAGTCGCCAGTCATCATCAGGGGATCTTCCAGATATTGTCCTCATTCTACATTCAAGGAGCTCCACCACACACACAGCTATGCTCCGCCCCCCACAGTTACGCTCCATCTCACCATTCAGACAGTTACATTACCCCTGGACTGACACTGGCTCCTCCCACAGCCCCGCCCCCCTGAGTCAGCAGAGCACCAGGTACTTTATCATAAATGAGTAATGAGAATACGATGTAATGTCATCCTGTATGTCTACTTACGAGTCAACCTCTGGTCTCCCCCTCTTAGTTTCAGTGTACAGTTACCCTGTTCAGTGTCCCAGTGCATCACAACAATACGCGGCAACCGTTACAACACACAAACAGGTACTCATGAAGCCCCTTGGATCCCTTACGCCTGAGTCTCACAGTAGTAGGGGACGGGGCCGTTACACTGTAAGAGATGGTGGCACTGGTCTCACAGTGAACCGTCTCTTTCCTGCTATTCACTTCAGCTCTCATATGAATGGTTCAAGTGTTGTGTCTCAAAAATACATGAATAAATAACCTTCCTGGCTATCATGCGAATCCATTGTCACTATACAATTAATAAAATCTCACACATACTTGTCCACATTTTTTTAACAGTATACCCACCTGTCATGTCAAACCAACAAGGCTGCCCAGGCATGATGGGAAGTCAGATTCTACCCCAAACACAGCAAGGCATTGTGGGACCTTACCCATCCGTATCCTCCTATCAGGTACTAATACAAAAAAAACTGTGCTGTAAAACGATTAATCGCATACAAACTAAAAGTTTTTGTTTACATAATATATGTGTGTGTACTGTGTATATTTATTTTGTATTATATAGATAGCACTCACATACTGCATACATTTTTTGGAAATATTTACATGCATATACATTTATATATTTATTATATATAAATATATTTAATATGTAAACATAACATATTTTTCTTAAATGTGTATATATATGAATATGTTTGTGTTTATATACACATAATAAATAAACACCGAACACACACATATATTATGTAAACAAAAACTTTTATTTTGGATGCGATTAATCGTTTGATAGCACTAAAAAAATAAACAACCACAGGAAGTGTCATTCTGAATTATAAAATGTATGTATATGTGCTTTTTCTCTTGTAAAAAGGTACCACAACAACAACAGTCCTATCCTGCAATGCTGGTGTCGGGACATGGTGGGCAGACACAGTGTTTGGTGCCCCCTGCTGGAGTTCAAGTATACTGCAGCTCTTTGGCCCCTTCTTCCCCTCCACCACTCAATATGATGGGGGTCTCCTTCCAGTCAAGTAGCTGCAAAAATGGCTGTAGCGTTAATCAGAATCAGTGCTGGTACTAAAAGACACATATAGTGTTATCATGAATTCATATGTATTCAGATTTGTAGCTGCACAATAATTGTTTCTCTACAGTCTGTAGTCTGACTAGCCAGATTCAATCTTTTCTACTTTGTCAAAAACAAGTTTTGAATTTTACTTTACATGGACATCGATAGCATCATGTTTAAATTGCTATTAGAGCATAATTTATACTATTTATATTACTTGTTTTGCTTAATATGGATAAAACGTTATTTGAATGGTATATAATACTATATTTATCTTGTTTATAGAGGGTTATATTACATAAATTGGGAATTTCTTTTTCATAAATTGAGTGTTTTCCCTTATCAAAACAGTATGTCAACCGTTTTAAAATAAATTCTGGTTTGTTTGTTTTACAGAATTTGTATTAGGGTGTAACATTTGACCAGGCTTAATATCTAAGTGGCATATCTTAAATATATGGCCTTTGAAGTAGCAATCTGTTTGATGGCTTGTTTTACTCGCATTCATAATAGGGTCAGCTGATGTTTTCATAGGTGTTTTATTGGGGTATTGATTTTACATTGACTTTGGCATTTTCAGACATTCAGGGAAATGTAACAAAATTTTAGGCAATTTTGAGTAAATGAGTTGTATTACTCAATATACTATGAAACAAAAGGCAATTAAAACGGTTAAAGTTTGTAAACGCTTTAATATTTTTATATAAATCTGTATTAGTATACAGCCCCTCTAGTGTATGATTTTCTATATCATGTATAATGTTTGTTATATACATGTAACTTGTTCTATTAATTAAAAAAATAAATAAGAACTCAATATTACGCCCTCCGTTGCTTATCAGAGAGTACTACAATAACAAAGCATTAATTTGTTTAAAATGAATCGTGAATCATTCAGACAGAATTAATTGTTTTATTGAAAAGATCTGAATCAGAACGAGTCATTCGCAAATTGGATATCGCTATTTTTATCAAGTTAATTAAGGAGGAGTGGCTAGGCAGGAGCCGTGAAATTTTACTGATTAAACCTTGTCTGACAATGAAGATTGTCTTCTGATAATAATTATCCATATTTCGGCAGAGATGTGTTTTCTATCAACTGTTCAAAACTGAGCTAGATTCAGTTTGATTCATTCGGACAGCCAAATTTTCCCTCTCGTGTCCCACCGATTAAAAAAAGTCCAAGAGGTGTGGAAAAACACGACGGTGAGTAAACATGGACATAAATATTTTGGGGGGCAAATTGTCCCTTTAAACAAGAAGCACGTAGTTTGTTACCCACATGCATTTATCAGTGTACAATAAGTGTTTGCCAAGTAGTCAAGAAAGAAAGCAGTGACCAGTTTAAATGAGCTTTAATAGAAAGGCACATATACAGCCAGAGTGATAATTAAAAGCTTTTAAATGCAGAAACAGTTTAAACTAAACTCTAATCAGAAGTGACAGTCTCTGCCTGATCATCTAAACTGTTTGTTCTGTCCTTCATGAATGTCAAAACTAAAGCCAGAGACACACTGCACGGTTTTCGGCTGTCCCAGACAGATTTCTGATTCGCCACCATTGTTTCACGATGCCAGGCATGTGTGTGTATGTGGATGAGCGTGGAAGAAGGGAAGCGGTCTGTAACAATGGCTCAAAATCAGATCTTTCCAGTGTTGAGTGAGTGAGAAATGTCTGTTACCTCATTAATTAATACAGGTTTAATAAAAGCAATAAATAGGGAGGGGGGGATTCACAGGTTCTTAATTTAATTTAGATTATAACTAAGATTATGTAACAAAAGCTGTGCTTTCCAGAGAGCACACTGAAAAATTATAAAACATGCAAATCGCATTTTTCGGGTTGTGGGTTCGACAGCCATTTTGTTCAGCTTAACTGTACTGCAGCGCTTCAATGAAAATGGCCAACTTCACATACAAAAATACACTTAAAGCAGTTGCGGCTGCTGCGCCACTGCGTCTGTGGGAAAGCCTTGAGAGGAAGGTCTGAAAATGCATCAAAACACAAACGCAGAGTTGAACGCTGACTGAATGATAGGTTGCACTACACCGGTCTCTATCTCTAGCACTCGCTTAGCCTTGTTCCTTATGTCACTCATCTTGTTGGTCTTTTCTGACTGATATCCATACAAACAGGCCCAAAAAACACAAATACAGTCCAAGACTCTTGGCGTTGTTCATTCAGGCCTGTCCCGCTCTGCCAATGAGACATCAGCAGGGTTTTAGGTGAGACTGTTTACTTTTTTGGGGGGCTGTAGAGGGTCTGAAAGCTAACAGCACAACACACACTCACACACAAACAAACAATCTACTGCAGTACTGATGGGCCGTATTCAATCTTCTTTTGCTCCCGTAGAGGTATCTGTGGTTCAGTGGTGCTCGTCTCCCTCTTTACTTCTTTGTTCACACCAACCCCTCTTCCTCCTACCGTCGTCTGATCCGTTTCTTCCATCCCCGTCGTCTCGTACCTCTATTTCTGCATCTGAAAGATGAAGAGGCGGAGGTTGATGTTTGGCAGCCAGCACTTGTTGCACTCCACGCTGTCGCTGATGGGCAGCAGGGCGTGCTCAGTTTCATTGGCGTCGTTGGAGAAGACGTGGTGCTGAATGACGGGTTTGATTTTCACATCATCGTACGGGCCCTTCAGGAGCAGGAAGAGACACTCCAGTGCAGAGTTCACTTTGCTCTTCAGGATGAGCTGGAAGGAGAGCGTGCGTTTGCAGCACAGGTTGGGGTTTGCGCTCCGAGTCGTTGATCCGGGCCTTCAGCACCCAGGTCTGGTAGCACTTGTAGAAGCGTGCTGCGTCTCGTAATACAGTCGTGCATGAAGTCGTCCGTGCGGTACGGTCGAAACTGCACCTCTGGAGCAAAGACGAATGAGACTACATGCTATTAGCGTACTTCAGCCCAGATTTCTGTGCTTTAAATCAAACAATTGTCCAGTAGCTGAATAATATATTAATATTCAAGTTCTGGAACCATATTAAAGAACCCAAACAAGAATAGTTCACCCAAAAATTTACATTTGCTGAAAATGTACCCCCCCCCCCTTCAGGCTATCCAAGACGTAGATGAGTTTCTTCATCAAACCAGATTTTGTAGAAATTCAGCATTACAACATTTGCTTACCAATAATGGGTGCCGTCAGCACTGTTCCCTCTAAGCTGAAGAAGAAATAACGTGCCAAAAGTTTTTTTGGGGAAGCCATTTGATTGAATTCTGGTAAAAGCAAAAGAATCGCAATGCTCGGGCAAACCGCTATAGAGTTGATGTCACTATAGAGTTCGAACCGGTGAATGCGGTTTACAGGTTTCATAGAAAGAGAATGATGTGCACCAAATGAGTCGATTTAGAAACCGAATACTTCAGTGGTGGCAGTGTGCTCAACAATGCAAACGCAATGACATGTGAAATAAAACGCTGTATTTATTTGACCAAAATACAGAAAAAAAACTGTAATATTGTGAAATATTATCGCAATTTCTAATATTGATTTCCTGTTTTAATTATACTTTAAAATACAATTTATTCCTGTGAAGCAAAGCTGAATTGTCAACATCATTACTCCAGTCTTCAGTGTCACATGATTCCTTCAGAAATCATTCTAATATTATGATTTATTATCAGTGTTGAAACTGTTGTGCTGCTTCATTGTTTTTGGAACATGTGATACTTTTTCTTTGATGAATAAAAAGTTACAAAGAACAGCATTTATTCAAAATAAAAATATTTTCTAACAATATTCTTTACTATCAATTTTATCCATTTAACACATCCTTGCTGAATAAAATAATTAATTTCTTAAAAAATTAAAAATACAAATTTACGGACCCCAAACTTTTGAATAGTAGTGTATATTAAAACAACATTTCAATTTTGAATAAACACTGTTCTTAACTTTTTATGTATCAAAGAATCCTGAAACATTATCACAGGTCCCAAAAAATATTAAGCAGCAAAAATGTTTCCTACATTGATTATAAATCAGCATATTAGAATTATTTGTGAAGGATCATGTGACACTGAAGACTGGAGTAATTCAGCTTTGCTTCACAGGAATAAATTATATTTTTAAGTATATTAAAATAGAAAACATTTATTTTAAATTGCAATAATATTTCACAATATTATTTTGTGAAATAATATTCAGTATTTTTTATCAAATAGATAGGCTACAGCGTTGATGAGCCTAAGACACTTCTTTAATAAACTTTACTAATCTAAACTTTTGAACTGCTGTGTATTATACTGTAAAATAAAGTTTTCTCAAGTAGACTAAAATATACATCATTCAGTCAAATCAAATAAAAATAGCACATTAAAGTGAAAAGTTTCACACTGTTTTGCGCGCGCTGTACAGGTCTGGTATAAAGAATGTTTTTACTCAGGTGACCGAAATGTCCGCCCAATAGAGAAAAGTTTGCTCAGCAAGAATAAAAATTAGAGGGAACATTGGCCGTCAGTATGAGAGTCCAAACAGCTGATATAACATCACAATAATCCACAAGTAATCAATTAATGCCCTGTGAAGTAAAACTGTGTTTGTAATAAATCCATCATTAAGAAATAGGCTTATGGTGCTTGATCTATGCATATTTCTGAATCTCCTGAGATTCGGACGAGACAACTTTTTAACTGGAGAAAGCAATATTATGATTAAATATTTCAGCAGAAAGCAACATTTTGAAATAAAAAACATCTTAATGATGAATATATTACAAACTCACAGCTTTTCACTTCACAAGACATTAATTGATAGACTGGAGTCATGCTTTTATCCACTGTTTGAACTCCCATTCTGACGGCACCCATTCACTACAGGGGATCCACTGGTAAGCAAATGGTGTAATGCTGAATTTCTCCAAATCTGATCTAATGAAGAAACAAACTCATCTGCGTGAGTGTATTTTCAGCAAATGTTCATTTTTGGGTGAAGTATTTCCTTAAGGTTTTTATGTACCTGTAAAGCCGATCTTCTCAAAGCACAGCAGGCTGAAGATGCTGTTGTAGAGCTGTAGCTCTCTGCGATGGCTCTGGTCCATCTCGTCCAGGATGCCCATCAGCTCCATGCCGGTTTTGGATGGGTGGGAACACTCTGCCTCATGAGCGCTGAGCTCATGGAACGGCCCGTGCCACGGGCAGCCAATCCGCTTGTACTTGCACTGTGTCACTCTATTTCCAATAGAAATAATTAAAGGAAATGACCAACCATCATCTCTAAAGATAAAGTATAAAATGAATAAGTATTGAATCAAGTAAATAATTCGTGAAAACTATATTAACCCATCATAAACTTCCATACTACACACATCCATATAGTACACACACATAAAGTGATACATACTACAGTATATAGCATATCTCAAATGCTTGATTGTTTACATCATTGCGTAATGTTAAATATATTAACACCCAGTTCTAATCTACTAAATGTGACTATAAAGGCCCATCCACACCATGAACAATAACTATATCAGTGTCCACACCAACTCACATTAAAGTTCTGTTTATTATAAGTCCTCTAGAGTTGTGTGAGTTAGCAGTTATTTGCCACTGCTTGAGCTTTTTAAAGCAGGATGGATTCTGATTGCTTCTAATAATATTATCTCTGTAGTTGTGGTGTGGACTTATTCCTTTACATTGAAAATTATTTTTAAAACTATATCTTATCGCTAGTTATTGTCATTGGTGTAAATAAGCCCTAAAGAATGAAATATCATATTATATCAAAATATTACATCACGATTTTCTGTAAATATGTATTGTGAAAAGCATTATACAAATAAAATGCAGTTGACTTAAATATTTGTATATTACATAATTATAAATGTTTTATAATTAATATTACAGTTATATCAACTTTTGAAGAGACTTTTTTTCTGAGTGAATGCATGAGACTAGTATAGTCCAAGCCAAATGAATATATGTATATGTCTTTATGACTAGAGTAAGATGAGAGAATAGGGGAATTCACTAAACAATCTAAACGAATAGCTAGCAATATGTAAATTGCAATTACATATTTGCATCAAAGACTCAATGACTCCATGGCCATCTTAGTAATGTCAAATCCCTCGAACAATTTGAGCTTAAAAAGCATCTTCTAAAAAATATTTTTCCAATGCTAAATGTCTGCTTGTAATCATGTCTGGATTTGTTCCCAGTTGCATCATTTTAAAAAATTCAGTTTTAAATTTATTTCATTATATTTCACTAAAACAGACAAACTTCTCTTTTAAACTAAGTGTTGACTGCTTTTTACAAGTTGTAATAGCACAACATTAAGTCACCATGAAATCAAAATGGACAATTTTGCAGTATTTATTATAAAAGATTTATAATTTTCTTCTTTAAAAAAAAACCATGCCTCTTCATAATCTTTAATGAAAAACATTAACATTCCCATCGTCCTTGCAAAGACATCTCCTCTCCCATGACAAACACGAGAACAAGGGCTGGACAAAAACGTTTGTCCGCTGGCCAGATGAGTTTCAATCCTTCCCCTCCAGAAACCTGTTACTCACAAGAAACGATTGCAAATTAGCAAATGGCAACGGTCTAATCAATTCCCGATGGACAAATGCAAGTCCCATATTTGTTTCTCAATTAAGAAGCTGCGTCATTTGGATAAACGTCATAAAAGGAAGAAAAAATGGCTGCAATTTCCATTTTATGGCAACTTTGATTAGCACTGACTTTTAAGATAAGGTCTTTGGGAATATAGCACAATCCATAGCAATCCCAGTTTACACTTAAATGTGGTGTGTTGTGTGGAAAACTACTGAATTACAAACAGAGTGGCACAGCTATTTAGTGAATTCACCCCTATGGCTTTACATGTGTTCTACATAATCTGGCTAATCCGCGGGTCTGTTTTGGGAGCTGGTGCAACAGTACCTGTCCTGGCACTCCTCTGTTTGATGGCGCTCGAGGCTGGAGCGAGGGAACTGTTTGAGACAGTAGCTGCACTCAGAGGGCAGTTCACTCACAGCTTTCTCCACCGCCAGGTTCCTGCAACACAGACTCTTACTGATCTCACAGCGGCAGTTGGGACATGTGGCCTGCTCCTCTTTTAGACGCGCATCAGCAAGCAGGTGGATGAAGCAGCCTGCGCACATCAGGTTGCCCATTTGTACACTGTGAAATGAGAGCACACATTTTCACTAAGGTTTTTTAACGCTAAACACAATGTAGGGTGTTCTTCTCAAGGAGCACATTTTCAATAAATACTGTTCTTGTTATGATGGAATTTCCTAATTTTCCTCCTTAAAAGACACAAAGTAGTAGTTTCCAGAATGATTTAAGGAGAAATAAGAACCTCAAATTTGCTGCATTTGTACAACCACCTGAATATAATGTGGCAATGACAGCATGTTCATCTTTAAAGAGATCATATCACAAGGAAACTCATTTTACTTAGAAGCATTACATACTATGAAAACATTGTGATGTCACTAATGAAATGCATCAACACATCAGTGAAGCCTTGCCCAGTCGCTGTGAGGTAATAAGGTCATTATTATTCCTAAACACAACTATGTATGATCAACATAAAGTACAATTAAAAATGCTTGTCAAACCTTGGGCTGTTCCCCAGTGTGTGGTGCCTTCTGCTCTGAATAAACTTCCATAAGATCCCAAAGATTAGCTGAAGTTGTATTTTTTTTTAGCAAGAACCCAATTCAGTTCAGTCTGAAATGAACAGTATGTGCAGAGCATTTCAGCACAGAGAAAACGCTAGCACTTTTGCTTAAGTGGCTCTTAATGGGAAAAAATAATTAATAATTATGAATATTACAAAATGACCTCTTTAGGGTAAGAGAGAGTTATTATACAAAATCTATTTCAAAAC
This sequence comes from Ptychobarbus kaznakovi, assembly GCA_027422405.1. Lineage (NCBI taxonomy): Eukaryota > Metazoa > Chordata > Actinopteri > Cypriniformes > Cyprinidae > Ptychobarbus > Ptychobarbus kaznakovi. The sequence continues at coordinate 11,611,766 of CM049802.1, read as the reverse complement.
CTTTCATTCCTTGTATAAAAATGTACTCACTCTTACATTTGCCAATTCTTTTATCTCATGTGTCTAACATAGCGATTTCAGTTTATACTTTATTTTAAGCTGCCCTTGTTACGGTGTAATTACACATTTAAGTACTGAGAAAACATCAGTTAACAGCTTAACTTACTATAGGATTAGTTTGCATAAATTATGCTTAATTTACTGTTATACTAAGTACATGCGACATTTAACAAGGACAATGTAAAATACATATAACAAAAAGATTAATTTGTTAATGAATACAATACTTCACCCATTTTTTGCCTCACAAATAAAAACAGCTGAATGCTTTAATTTTATTCTTTATTTAGTTTTTTTTAAATTAGCTTTTTTATATTTAGGGTTTTATTTTACTTAAAGTTTTAGTCTTTGTTTTTAAAAATATTTCTATTTAGCTTTATTTTAGTTTTAGTAATTTTAACACTTCAACTTATTTTATTTTAGTCGCCACAGCAAATAATCTAAACTAAAATTTAAAATAAATGTATAAAATTAAAATATTTTATCTTGAATTAACAGAACTTATTTGAGCGCTATCAGCGCTATTATCAGCGCTATTAACCTCATGCCATGTAATGTGTTTATTACATGGCATGAGGTTAATAGCGCTGATGCAGTGGTGAGTGACACATCCTCCCTGAATCACATGCTACTTTTAGGGGGCAGTGTATCTCATGCACCGTTTCATTTGTACATCTAAAACAGGGGTCACCAAATCCTGGAGGGCGGCGGTCCTGCAGAGATTAGCTCCAACTTGCCTCAAACAACCTCCCTGGAAGTTTCAAGTATACCTAGTAGGAGCTTGAATAGCTGCTTCGGACGTGTTTGATTAGGGTCGGAGCTAAACTCTGCAGGACACCGGCCCTCCAGGACCACGTCTGGTGACCCCTGATCTAAAATTTCCTCTTTAGTTTCAATATAGGCCTGACAGTGCAACAATCATCACATTGACACATGCTCAAACAAAAAGACCAATTTATTGTGGATTTATTCAATTATCCAAACACATTAGATTAATAAATGAACACAAAATGTTAACAAGGGTATGCAAACACCACAACAAATTATGCAAAAGCATGAGAGGAAGTTCTTTTACAGCTGGTTTAGCCTGGGGCTTCAGAGGGATTATATAGGGTGCATATTTGGGGGAGAGGTGATCAGGAGAGGCCAGCAGTGATTGGGGTAAACGGGTCATGTGAACACCATGATTGTCATGTTTGCCTTTGAAGGCAAAAAACAGCTGCTCAGATCAGTATTACGTCTGAGTGTAACATCTAAAGCTTACAAAAAAGTACTTTAAAAAATATACCATGTACCTAAAATGGCAAATGTGTGAATGGGCATTATTAGACATTTCATCACACATTATGAGTCACAGACAGTGTGTAATCCCCTATATTGTTAAAAAATAGACAAACAATCACAATGACAAAAAGATTCACAATTATAATCCCCTTTATATCATATATATATATCAACAGACTGTATATACCTTGCATTCCAAGAGGATGCTGTGTTATTATGAACTGTTATATCTGCATTGTGTTTAAGATATATACACCGTGCATAAGGATTTCTCTGCGCTGTAAGCTTCATAATTGCATTGTTAATGTTTACCTGGTACACCGAGGAGGCCTTAGGCAGGTCCAGACACACCGTGCAGCACAGCACCGAGTACAGGCGCTCCTCAAGCTTTCCCGCCTCTCCTTCCTGCAGCCTCACGCGTTTCTTGGGCGGCGCGTCTGGGTCGGCCTCGGAACCAGGACCGTCTCTCCGCACACCGACTCCTCCTGGATACCCGCCAGTCCGGCGCTCCCCGGCCAGCGTCCAGGGCGCCCCCACAGGACCGACACCCAGACCCGATGATGAGGAGCCTGGCGCGGCCACGACGCCTAATTCCATCCGCTCTTCCATCGAAGACATCCGACTGAGTCACCGGGATATTTGGGCTGACCGAGCACAGGAACCGCTTATTGTCAGGGTGGGATTTGCAGGATTTTCCAAGCTACTTGGCCTGTAATGATGGGGGTCTGACAGCCAACAATGCACTCAATTGTAAAGCATCAAGCGTCAGTTCAAATAGGTAAATTTTGGTAATATGACACTAAGTTATGGGACAGTGAATAGAAATTCATCTGTGTTTTTACTGCGGTTTGCGTGCATGGATGCCTGTATTTTTTGGGATGGCTCTCAGGTAAGCTTCAGCTCTCAGCTTGTGAAGAGGGAGAAAAAAAACAGCTAAGACTCAACAAAACAACAGGCTGTTGTTAGTGCCGTTATCCGCCGTGACAGCACGCGCACAGCGACTCTCCGCGACCAGCCGGGCTCTACTCTCTCTCCGTCCACCTTCCGATCAAACCGAACCACTCCGACACGATCCGGATTCGCCCGAAACCGAAAAGTTATCATTTTGCTGCAGAGTCTCTCCGATAGTCCTTGCCTTAATCTAGACTGCCCATCTTTGTTTTTTTCCTGTCTGTCTCCCCTCCTCTCCCCTGTCCGCCTGTCCCTCTCTGATTCCGCCTATCCGAGCTCGGTTTAACTCGGAGCGGGGTGAAGATCAGGCGAATACCGTCGACCGTTATTGATCTGTCAGCGAGCGCGTTGCCAGTAGTGATAATGGCTGTTGTGCCCTTCTCTTTCGCGCTGTCTGATTGGCTGCAACAAATGTTGTGCTTCATCAGATGACGGGGTATTTAAAGAGCTATGCGTTGCGCATGCGCATCGGCCCCCAGCGGGTCATGGCTGAAGCTTTTTTAAGAGGAAGTTGACCAATAGCTTTTGTTATTTGGTTAGCGTGATGCTTGGTTTTGTTAGTACAGTTATTTGAATGTGCTAGTTTGTCGTATTATTTCTGTGGTGGTTATATTTTAAAGTAAGATTAATAGATGACAAAACCTTTTCATACCTTGGTCAAAATCCCATAACACCCCTCATATGCGACAAAATGGCAACGTCATCGTGGGGCATCATTCAAAATGATCGTTTTACTAGACAGAAAAGTAAATGCAAGACCTGAAGAAATGATAATCCAAGCGATGATAGAAGTAGACGTAAAGGAGTGGGATGACTTTCTTTTAGCCTTCATTTTTTACAATGTTTTTGTAATGTATGTATTAATGATCAAGGGCTGTTATAAAAAACAAGTAGTCATATCCTAATACTAAGATTAGATACATTTGGTTCGAATAGCCTGGTATGGCAAGATGTCTTCAAATGTATTTCTTTTTTAACATTTAAACTTAGACCACATTATTAGATTGCCTTTTGACTTCAATAAATGATAATACACATCATATTTAAATTTTTTATATAATATATATTATAATTTAATATAATATTTTATATATATATTTTTCTATAATATTTTTTTGGAATTTAGTTTTTTCTGTCATACATTTGATAGTAATGTATACATTATTTATTTTAAACGGTAGAAAAACCTGTTTTTGATCTCAAAATAAAGCACTTTTCCTCTGTACATGGCTGTGGGGACGAGCAGTTTCGTGGTGCTTGGAATTCTTTATAATTAATTAAAAACAAATACTGACACATTGATGGCTCAAGAAGGTGCAATTGTTCAAATGACACATTGTTTCATTTTAAAATATATATTTAAAAAATGTTTTTCAAGTGTAATAATTCTTTTAAGGCTAGGGACAGAAAAAAAATCTAATTTCCATAGAATGACCCCTATATATATTTTATATGTTACTGCTCCCCTTTGAAGCTCTTGTGCTTTTCTCCTTTTCCATCTCTCCAATCATATTCTGCTCACAGGTGATTGGAGATGAGTTTTGTTCCCAGTTTTGTTGCAGATTGCTAATTTTTATAAAATAGCTTCTGTTTTTGCTTTTCAGATAAAAGAGTGGTTTCAGTTTAATATGTTGCAGGCTCATTTATTGGTAATAAATTATTGATTATAATAAATCATCAAAAAAATATTGGGCTTGTTTTAGAAGCTGCGGTTGCTTATATGTCTCGCGAGAGTTGGCAACTGGTGTGGACCCTCTTTTGGTGTGGACAGATGTAAATGTGTCTGGGTTGAATCCACATGTCCGTTAGAGGGCAGTGTGTGTTTGGAGGAGAGGCGCGGAATCAGTTTACCAGCTTTTTCCTCATACAATGACAAACATGCGTGTAGTAGCCTTCCAATATAATGTGGCCTACTTATGATGCTAATATTTGCCAAATCATTACTGACATTCACTTAGGCCTACTTGTAGAAAATTGAATTTGTATTGTATTATTGGAAGGACAATGAAATATTTCACCAAGCAGAACGTCGTGTACGTTAGATAGATTAAAAGTTTGTGTAAATGAGCATAAATACAAAAGTCGAGTTCGCCTTTTAACGTTCGGTAACGTTAGTCAAACAGCGATTTCCGTTCATTATCGGACAGTACTACAAAACGTGAGTAGCGTTAGCCCACTATATTTTTCGTCACTTTATTACAGATTGACACGGCACAAATACAAAATAGAACTCTTTGTTCTGTCTAAAAAGAGTAGATTTTATTACATACGTATTTTTATTGTTTACATACTAAAATTGGTTATTAACAATTAGCAGACCTCGTGCTGAATTCGCGACTCTGCATGATTTTGATTTTAAATGCTGCTGACCAGAATCTAACAGACATGCCAATAAGAAATGTGTGTGTTTATAGTTAATAGTTATTGGATTTGGGACCTGTTTTGTGACTTTTTGTTTTCCTTGATTTCATGGTCTGTGTTTTGTGGGTCATTTCACGAAATCTGTGCCTTCTCCACTCAACATTTTAAAATATCCATGAAATGAAGATACCTTAAAATGACAAGAAATTGTATTGTGCCATCTCAGGCTATGTTATAACATATTTATGATTATTTTTCTACCTTGTGTTTTGGTATTTTTGTCAATCCTGTTACCGACACAAGCGTTACTAGATATATGAGCAGCATTTTAGTCCCTATTTTCAGTTGGATTGTTTAAAATTTTGGGAATTTAAAAAAATATTTTTATATTTGTCATTGAGATGACCAAGAACATCCTAATTTTGGAATATTAAGTCAATTAAGATTTTTTTTGTTTGTTTACAAGAGACATTAAAAAAGGCCTTTGCCCAAAATATAGTTAAAGTTAAAATGGAAAAACCTGGAAGGCTGTATTAAATATAATAATTTAAATGTTCATGAAATTAATGACAGTAACAGGATTGAAGTCATGATCACAGGATGACAGCACACACATTCTTCAGCACTGTAAGTTTTACAAATTTAAATTGCATTATTGTTTTGCACTTCGCATAGTTGTATGACAATAGTAAACAGTAATTTTTTTTTAAATTCATTGTTGATTTAGCACATTACGTTTCTAACAGAAGTAATGTTGAAGGGTATTGTAATTAGATAATGTGTCCATCTGTTTGTCTGTGTGCCCTCACAGAACTTCAAATAGACTGATCTGTTTCGGCATTTAGGCATGGAAGATTATCAGATCTCGGTCTTTCTGTGATCATCTGAAACCAGACCAAGATCTTGACCTTCTTGAACATTGCAAGGCTGGGGTGAAGGTCTGCAGTTACCTTGCTGCTCTTGTATGGAACTGAATTTACATAGATGCATTATTGACAATGAGTTATGGAGAAAAAAAAGTTTTATTGAGACTGATCATCCTATCCTGGTCATTAACAACAACAGTAATAGTAACAATACCAATACAACTAACTAATATGTAACTCATGCTAGTTTGCCACTGAATGACATAGACATTAGCTCAAAATTACACCCAGGGCGGCCTTTAAACATTTTTGTATTTTACACAGACAATCTTTAAAACAGGGTGACACCTAATCTATGTCATTCCTGTTACCCAAATGTCAAAACCTGTTATTGATCGTGAATCGGATGAGATTGCATTTTTTATAATTACCGAACCGATTATGCTAAATTTTTACCTAATAAACCATTCTGCAAAAGCACCTTTATTTACTTTTAAATATCTTACAACAAACATATTGAATTAACATTAAATGTAAAAGAATTTTCAAATTTACATAAAACAAATGTGGAACCGTATTGACACTGCGGATGGCAACAATAAGTCAACGTCATAAATCGACACAAATAGAACATTATTAAAAGTGAGCAATAACAACTTGTGTTTTTAAAGTGTAGGAATCCTG